>JALPQD010000678.1:417542-575042 GCA_023101885.1 Typhlomys cinereus
TATCCACAGTAGCCCATCCATCCACAGAGCCCATCCTATCCACAGTAGCCCATCCTATCCCAGTAGCCCATCCTATCCACAGTAGCCCATCCTATCCACAGTAGCCCATCCTATCCACAGTAGCCCATCCTATCCACAGTAGCCCAAGTATCCACAGTAGCCCATCCTATCCACAGTAGCCCATCCTATCCACAGTAGCCCATCCTATCCACAGTAGCCCATCCTATCCACAGTAGCCCAAGTATCCACAGTAGCCCAAGTATCCACAGTAGCCCATCCTATCCACAGTAGCCCAAGTATCCACAGTAGCCCATCCTATCCACAGTAGCCCATCCTATCCACAGTAGCCCAAGTATCTACAGTAGCCCATCCTATCCACAGTAGCCCAAGTATCCACAGTAGCCCAAGTATCCACAGTAGCCCATCCTATCCACAGTAGCCCAAGTATCCACAGTAGCCCATCCATCCACAGTAGCCATCCTATCCACAGTAGCCCAAGTATCCACAGTAGCCCAAGTATCCACAGTAGCCCATCCTATCCACAGTGCCCAAGTATCCACAGTAGCCCGCCTATCCACAGTGCCCATCCTATCCACAGTAGCCCAGTATCTACAGTAGCCCATCCTATCCACAGTAGCCCAAGTATCCACAGTAGCCCATCCTATCCACAGTAGCCCATCCTATCCACAGTAGCCCATCCTATCCACAGTAGCCCAAGTATCCACAGTAGCCCAAGTATCCACAGTAGCCCATCCTATCCACAGTAGCCCATCCTATCCACAGTAGCCCATCCCATCCACAGTAGCCCAAGTATCCACAGTAGTAGCCCATCCTATCCACAGTAGCCCATCCTATCCACAGTAGCCCATCCTATCCACAGTAGCCCATCCTATCCACAGTAGCCCATCCTATCCACAGTACCCATCCTATCCCAGTAGCCAATCCTATCCACAGTAGCCCATCCTATCCACAGTAGCCCATCCTATCCACAGTAGCCCAAGTATCTACAGTAGCCCATCCTATCCACAGTAGCCCAAGTATCCACAGTAGCCCAAGTATCCACAAGTAGCCCATCTATCCACAGTAGCCCAAGTATCCACAGTAGCCCATCCTATCCACAGTAGCCCATCCTATCCACAGTAGCCCAAGTATCCACAGTAGCCCAAGTATCCACAGTAGCCCATCCTATCCACAGTAGCCCAAGTATCCACAGTAGCCCATCCTATCCACAGTAGCCCATCCTATCCACAGTAGCCCAAGTATCTACAGTAGCCCATCCTATCCACAGTAGCCCAAGTATCCACAGTAGCCCATCCTATCCACAGTAGCCCATCCTATCCACAGTAGCCTATCCTATCCACGTAGCCCAGTATCCACGTAGCCCAAGTATCCACAGTAGCCATCCATCCACAGTAGCCCATCCTATCCACAGTAGCCCATCCTATCCCACAGTAGCCCAGTATCCACAGTAGCCCATCCTATCCACAGTAGCCCATCCTATCCACAGTAGCCCATCCTATCCACAGTAGCCCATCTATCACAGTAGCCCAAGTATCCACAGTAGCCCATCCTATCCACAGTAGCCCATCCATCACAGTAGCCCATCCTATCCACAGTAGCCCATCCTATCCACAGTAGCCCATCCTATCCACAGTAGCCCATCCTATCCACAGTAGCCCATCCTATCCACAGTAGCCCATCCTATCCACAGTAGCCCATCCTATCCACAGTAGCCCATCCTATCCACAGTAGCCCATCCTATCCACAGTAGCCCATCCTATCCACAGTAGCCCATCCTATCCACAGTAGCCCATCCTATCCACAGTAGCCCATCCTTGCCATGAGCCGCAGTGTGGCTTTGCGGGGATGTGTCTTAATTCCTCGTGGACTGAGAGCCTCCAGATGAAAGGGAGAATCCGCAGTGCAGAGCGGTGTTGAAGCACATGCTGCTCGACCTTTCCCGTCCGACGGTTTCCTAAGCTAGTCCCGTTGTGGTGCAGACGCACCAGCGGTTCCCGTCCGAGGTGCCAGCCGCCGAAGCGTCCTGGGTTTCTCTCGTCCACTTGCGCTGCTCCTGCCTTCTCACACCAAGGCTCGGGCACCATGCGCGTGGTCGTGTCCCTGTTGCTCACAGACAGGGTCCTCCTGACGGTCTGCATGCGGAGGGACTGAGAAGTCAGTCGAGGTCCTCAGAAGTCTTTGGGTTCAGGCCCCCTCTCACCCCTCATCTTTCCCTTCTGCTTTTTCCCTCACAGAAAACATACTTGATTCCGACAACTACAGTCCCATACCGGTGACAAGCGAAGAGACGTATAGGAAGGTTGTGGGACAGTTCCCGTTCCAAGATACAGCACTGGAAAAGGTGAGGTAACTTTGACTAAAACCCCTCCCTCTCTTTTTTAAGGTCCTCTAACAAAAACTTTCAGTAGGTTGATTTTATTGACATTCATAGCTTCAGTTCAATAGCTTAGATCTGAAAACATTGTCCAAGGCCTCGAGGGTGTTGAAGAGCAGCGTTACCTCGTGTGGGAACACAGATGCGTGGGTCCTCGCACAGCTGCCGCTAGGATTCTGGGAGCGCTGCAGTTGGCTCGTATTTGAAAGCCTCACTCGTCCTGCAGCGCGAGGCAGGCTCGTTCGTGGCCGAGTAGAGTTCTGTTGGACAGTGCTCTGAGCTGTCTCCCCACCGCCACGGCAACAGCGCTGTCCTCTTGGGAGCGTCCCTTATGTGGCCTTTGAGCCCGTCCTTCCCCTCCCGTCCACCCGACGCCACAGTGTGCTGGAGCCTTAGTGTCCTCTGCCGAGTGTGACCAGCACGGGCTGCCCGAGCGTCTCCAGTCCACCTTCTGCTGCTCGTGGCGGCCCGAGGGTGTAGGCGCCGTGTGCTGAACCACATTTAGGTTGCTGTTTCTTAAGAATTAAGACTGTTCGGGAAGCAGCTTCTTCAATCGAGATTGTGTCGCACACACAAGGAAGCCCTGGTGCATCTGCAGTCATTTTCAAGTGCTGGCTTGTGACTTGCCTTCCTTAATTCTTGCGTTTACAGCAACCATTCCCCAAAAAGTTTCCTTTCTCCGAATTTGTGCCAAAAGTTTACAACCAAATTAAAGAGTTCATCTACGCCTGCCTGAAGTTCTCAGAAGATCTTCATCTAAGGTATGATGGGAAGAGTGGAAGGGCTGTTTTGTTTGCTAAAGTACTGAGAAAGCTTTCTGGAATGACGAGTGTTTGTCATGGCTGCTGCAGCTGCCGCTGCTATTGCTATTCATGCTGTGCTGCACCCTGCTCGCTGCTCCTGTGCATGCTGCACCTATGCGTGCTGCTCCTGTGCATGCTGCTCCTGTGCACGCTGCTCCTGTGCATGCTGCACCTGCCCCCTGTTCCTATGCGTGCTGCTCCTATGCGTCCTGCACCTGTGCGCGCTGCACCTATGCACACTGCACCTGTGCGTGCTGCACCTATGCGTGCTGCACCTGTGCACGCTGCACCTATGCACTATGCACGATGCACCTATGCACGCTGCTCCTATGCATGCTGCACCTATGCACGCTGCTCCTGTGCATGCTGCATCTTTGCGTGCTGCTTCTGTGCATGCTGCTCCTATGCACGCTGCTCCTATGCATGCTGCACCTATGCACGCTGCTCCTGTGCATGCTGCATCTTTGCGTGCTGCTTCTGTACACGCTGCTCCTATGCACGCTGCTCCTGTTCATGCTGCTCCTATGCACGATGCGCTGCACCTGCCCCCTGTTCCTATGCACGCTGCTCCTGTGCATGCTGCTCCTATGCACGATGTGCTGCACCTGCTCGTCTGCAAAGCCGTTGCTTCTTGTGTCACTGTCTCATTGTTTCTGTTTTAGCGCCACTGAAGTCGATGACATGATCCGTAAGTCCACAAACCTGCTGCTGACCAGGACTCTGAGTAGCTCTCTGCAGAGTGTCATGAAGAGGAGGAACGTCGGCCTTACTGAGGTAAAGTGGCTCTCCAGGGCCGAGCCCCTCTCTTCTCTCCGGGGCTGAGCCCTGCTCTTCTCTCCGGGGCTGAGCCCTTCTCTTCTCTCTGAGCCCTGCTCTTCTCTCTGAGCCCTGCTCTTCTCTCTGAGCCCTGCTCTTCTCTCCGAGCCCTGCTCTTCTCTCCGGGGCTGAGCCCTGCTCTTCTCTCCGGGGCTGAGCCCTGCTCTTCTCTCCGGGGCTGAGCCCTGCTCTTCTCTCCGGGGCTGAGCCCTGCTCTTCTCTCCGGGGCTGAGCCCTGCTCTTCTCTCTGAGCCCTGCTCTTCTCTCCGGGGCTGAGCCCTGCTCTTCTCTCCGGGGCTGAGCCCTGCTCTTTGGCGCAAGTTGATTCTTTCTGCCTCATGTGCCCTTTCTGATGAGCCTCTTGTGGATTAAGTGAAATAAAATCTCTTCTTTTGGGGACCCTTTAGGAAACTCCCATCCCAAAGTGTTTTTCCTCTTCCCTAGTGTTTGCATAAGATTGACCCATTTTCCTTCTGGTGTTTTGACATGAATGAAATCATTTACACTGGTCATGAAGAACTTGGTTAAATACAGCGGGCATGAAACTCCCATCTGTGTGCGTGTCTCCCTGGACACGTGGTGTGTGCGCGTGCATTGGGCGCCTGTGCCCCTTGGCCAGGCTTAGCCTCGGCTTATTGTGGCCACGTGTCCTGGGTGTGATCACTTGGCACGTGCTTAGAGAGGTCTGAGTTCAGGGTCGAGGAGAGGAAGAAGATAGCTGCTCATGTCTCCTTAGGGGAGAAAGGGGTTTATTGGGGATGGTGCAGCTAAAGATTGGCCCTAACGTTTAGAGAGAGAAGGGGTTTCTGTGCTTTTGGAAGCTGCTTCGTGTCGGCATCTGCCGTCTGGAACGAGGCTGTTGGGTCAAGAGTGAGAGTGTGGATGGCTTCTTCAGGGGCGGAGGCCGCCGGCCGTCTGCTTCTGAGCGGGATGTTGCAGGGCCAGGTCCTCTGGGGGCTGGATGTGTGAAAATGCACTGCCAAGTGGAATTCGGCAAGTGCTGTGTTGCCCTGACCTGCGCACAGGTTGGGGGTGGGGGGGGCGGGGGCTTCAGGTGTGTCTCAGCATTGCAGTAAGTTGTGTGAGGTAGGATACTAGCGTAGCTGATCTCTGCTGTGAAGTTGAGACACACCTTACATACGACCTAGGATGTGCCCTTTATTTTACAGAACTGCTTCGTGTCTCCTGGCATAGAAATGCCATCCATGGATTGCCTTTATGCACCAAACACGGGATAGCGTCCCTTCATAGTCTAGAAGCTTACAGAGTGTCAAAAGTTGGAGGGAAAACTGGAAAGTCTTCTTTTGTCGCATTATACTGTTTCCCCTTTTGCAGTCTTAACTAGACACAGTTGATAATGTTTTGTGAGCTACCTGTCATTTCTGTATTGTATTTCTTCTCCTCCTCCTGTTACTGGGAGAGGGGGAGGGGCTGCAGACCCTCCCAGGTGGTTCACACAGAGCAAGTATCTCCACGCTTCTGTACCTCGTGGTGTGACCCCGCCAGGGAGGTCGGTAGGAACGTGGTCTGCAGAAACAGCCGGGGCCTTGCCAGGGCTCCCCGTGCTGTCGTCAGAGGGCATCCCGGCCTCTCAGCCTGGGCGTCCCGACCGCCGCCCTCAGAAGGGGCCGGTGCAGCGGGTGATGGAAAGAGAAGGAACAGCTGTCAAAGGAAAGCGATCACATTCTCTGTCGTGGCTTGTAGATGCATTACCAAGGCACCGGGTGTGGGGGCGCAAATGGTCTTCTGTGGTGAGCGTCCTTGCCGTGAGGGAGCCTGCCACGTGCGTTGTGTCTTTGGCTCTGGGATGTGGTGCGCAGGTGCAGGTGAAGGGTATCTCTCACACCTTGCAGAATGTCTTCAAGAAGAGCAGCCCTCGCGTCCTCCGGAAGTCACTAAACGAGCTCACGTTTGGAGTCGTCATCACAAGCGGTGACATTAGGAGGACAGAGTGTTCTTCAAAGCCGCTTACAAGCTCAGTTTCATTCGGTGGAAACTTGACATGCGCTGTCACCCATTGTGTGGAAGCTGTAATTACAGTTCAGGGCGATTGCAAGGTCATCCGGCAAAGTGGTGGAGTGACGTCCAGCTTTTACCGCCGCGCCCGTCTTTCATAGTGGTTTGGTCATTCCATGCCGCAGAGAGCGCGTCACAACTCTGATGGGAACATCGCTGAACCCAGAATGGCCGTGTCGGGGTGCCATCAATGGCAGGATTATAAAAGTGCAGAATTCTCAGAGTCCCGCCTCTCCGTGTTAGATCTTCCCTCGGGCTCACACCCTTCTTTGGGCAGCGGCTGCCCGTCTCGAGCTGGCTCGTTCCGCGTGTCTCTGCCCACGTCTGCGCTTCAGGTTGGCCTCTTGCTGTCCTCATGGCCTCCTGGCTTCTTCCTGTTGCACTGATCAGCGTTCTGTTCCGTTCTGCGTCCTCGTGGAATTGTCCGTGAGCCTGGCATGGCTTTGTCTGTCCTGCGGCAGGTGCAGCTGTTTTCTCTAGGGGGTGGGAAGAGCGATTGACCCCATGCTTTTCTCTGTCTGTACATCTGGGTGCTGATTCCGCTTCTGCCTTGAACAGCCGTGTCCTCGGGCAAACCCCGAGCTCGTGTCTGTGGGAGGTGAGAGCGTGCGCTTCACAGGTTTGGGGGTCGCGTCCCAGGACCAGTAGGTGGAGTTGTGTTTGGGTCTGGAGTGCAGCTCCTGCACGTGGTGATTGTCGGCTTGGACGGGACGGTAATTCTCAGGCTTAGTTCAAAGGTAGATTTTTTTTTAAATGAAGAGAAACCAATCAATTGGACCAAGATATTCCATTAGCATCTGATAAATTCATCTGTAGCAAGAAGCAGCTCAAGAGTGGTGTCTGTTATGCCTCATACTCTACCATCTATTTACTATTTGTATTTAATTATTTAGAATATTTATTGTCTTTGATATATTCATCGATGACATCTCTGTTTTAAGATGATAAAAGACGGTGATTATGAATAACCCTAAGTTTCCATATCCGTAATTTTTGTGACATGCTAAGTTGTATTTGAAAAAGGTTTTCTTTCAAAAGAAAATTCGAATTAAGCTTTGTGATGTGATTCTAAAACTCTAAACCTTTGCTCTTTCTGCTCCTGGAGTCGTGAGGGTCCGAGCCTGGGGCCCGGCTGCCCTGACCGTTAGGTTTGTTGGTCCCTAGTAGGACAGTGACACACAAACAGTAAAACTCAGAGAATGGAGACTTGGTCAGCGTGACACTTTGCTAAGAGGAAGAAATAAAGGTCCGCTGCCCGTGCTCAGCCCGTCTGCAGGACTCCGGCACGGAGGTCATGTGGAAGTCGAGGTCTGTCTGCATCACCACGCAGTCCTCGGTCTCGAGTGACTGACTCTAGTCCCCCTGAAGGCCCGTCAGATGTGCAAAGGGTCTTTGCAGGAGACAAGCCCCCCTCTGGTGGCTCCTGACGGCCGGTGGGGAAGTTCCAATAAGTGAGGGATCATGGGAGAACTGCCTCTCGAACTGTAAAGTAGCCGAGAAACGCCGCTGCTATGTGGCTCCTGTACTCGAGGTGCCGCGTGCTCGGATGTCTTTGCGTTGACTGTAGTCAGCGCGCGCACAGGTAAGTCACAGTCCAGTCAGCGTGCAGATGTGGTGGTGGGCCGACTGCAGACATGGCCAATGCTTTCGTTTTTATTGCGATCTAGGTGGCGACCAGCTAGCGCTGTCCTGTCCTTCTCGCACATCTTTCACACAAGGTTTCCCTCCTGCCCGGCGTTAACAGACGGCACTGTTCCTCTTACGTTGAGAAGATTGTGTTTAAGTTTCAGTGACTGATAAGTTTATCCTCAAGCTTGGGTGCTACAACTAGTGGTCAATATACCGTATCTTCTGGCGTTGTAATCTTGGCAGTGTGGAGGATGGCAGGTCTTGAATTCCGCAAGGTCCCTTGCGTCTCAGGGAGAACTCGCTCTTGTGCTCAGTTCTGTTTCTTGCTGACGAAGCAGTTGGAGCCTGGGGAGGCCTGTGGCATCTTCCCTCCTTGCTTGGGCCGCCCGAGAGCAGCTCTCTGCCCTGCCTGTGGCTGCGCGGCTCCCGCCACCTGACTTGCCACTGGGGCGCACTGCACCTTGAGTCTCGAGCCGGCAGCCCTTTCTCCCCGGGCTGCGCTGCCGGAGCATTCGTCACGGCAGCAGGAAAGGAAAGGGAGACAAGCGGTGGCAGAGGAACACATGCGGAGATTTAGACCGAGAACTGAAACCTCTTCTTGGGATCCAGGACTTAAGCAGTGGACGACGACGACGATAAGCGCACTTGAGCCCAGGATGGCGCAGCTGCCGGCACTGTCGGCACTCGCGTGTCCCTTGGGGAGGTCAGGGGTGCAAGGGTCTCCCTCTAAGATTCATCGGTGTCAGGAAGACAGACAGAAACATTTGTTTGTTTTAGTTTCTTGAGATGGGGCCTCACTCTGCAGCCCAAGCTAACTCTGAACAGCAGACCCTTCCGCTTCCCCATTCTTTGCTCCTCCATTTGTTTGAAGTGACTTACCTTTCTCTGGTGCAGAAGTGGCTGTTTGCTCCTGATTTATTCATTCCTGAGCACTTCCCCTGGAGCCTTTGTTAGATAGCCAGCATCTAGACTGCAGTTGGCTCTGTGCCCTTGAAAGCAATGTCAAGGACGGCTTGGTGTGGGAATTGGGGGTTAAAACTCACACCTACGGTATTCAACGTCTCATAAAAGTTGATCTCAGATTGCTTCATTTCACTCAAGTTCAGTTCACTTGGGTGATCACATCCACTTCCCGTGGTAACCGTCCTTGCTGGGGTTTTGGTAGCTGTCACTCAGGAGTGAGCTCGTCGGCCGAGGCTAATGGATATTAGCGGCCGTGTTCCTGCTCGGAAGGCGTGGTATCTGCTGCAATCCAGCGTTCAAATGGCCTATTCTATGCTCGCAATAAAACATTTCAGAAGTGACTGACAGCCAGGCAACGCACTTCATGGTGATCTCTTGTGTTGACAGATCTTTGAAAAGTCGCGGGAAATTACTACTGTGCCCAGCGCAGCCGCCTCCTCCTTCTTTTTTTCAAACTGCCAAAATCCTGCAAAACAGGACAATTTTCTCTTTGACTGCCTCTGTTTTTTATTTCTATAGCATGACATGATTCCTCCTTATTATTAGAATTTCTTTGATGGACAGACTGTGTTCACTGTACGTAAGGCTGACTTTAAAATAGAAATTCTCTGGCTCTTCCAATTAGCTCTCTCTCTTCTGCCTCCACATCAGCCAGCCTTGCCGCCAGCCACCTTCAGCCAGGGAGGAGTTGGTTTAATTTAGACACTTTAAATGTTTAAAGTGATTTCAGCCTCCTTTGAGAGAGGAGCAGGATGAATAGAAGAGGATGATGAATTGCTCATTTGGGGGAAGGGGTACTTTTCCCTCAAGTGCTCTGAAGTTGCAAGGCTGGTGTTTGGGTTCATTTTCTAAGAGTCCAGGCGGCCTGTGTTCAAAACTCAGTCTTGGCTTCATTCATGGGCGAGTGGCAAGAGGTTTGCGATGAACTGGAACTTGTCTAGTGATTCCGGGGAACATTAGAAAGGGCTAGTCCTGGTGACACCCCAACTCTCCCATGTATGAAATGCTTGCAGTAAGCAGAGGGCGAGGACCGTGCTGCATGCTGCAGTGAGCAGAGGGCGAGGTCCATGCTGCATGCTGCAGTGAGCAGAGGACCAGGTCCGTGCTGCATGCTGCAGTGAGCAGAGGACCAGGTCCGTGCTGCATGCTGCAGTGAGCAGAGGGCGAGGTCCGTGCTGCATGCTGCAGTGAGCAGAGGGCGAGGTCCGTGCTGCATGCTGCAGTGAGCAGAGGGCGAGGTCCATGCTGCATGCTGCAGGAGCAGAGGGCGAGGTCCGTGCTGCATGCTGCAGTGAGCAGAGGACCAGGTCCGTGCTGCATGCTGCAGTGAGCAGAGGGCGAGGTCCGTGCTGCATGCTGCAGTGAGCAGAGGGCGAGGTCCATGCTGCATGCTGCAGTGAGCAGAGGGCGAGGTCCGTGCTGCATGCTGCAGCGAGCAGAGGTCCGTGCTGCATGCTGCAGTGAGCAGAGGGCGAGGTCCATGCTGCATGCTGCAGTGAGCAGAGGACCAGGTCCGTGCTGCATGCTGCAGTGAGCAGAGGTCCGTGCTGCATGCTGCAGTGAGCAGAGATCCGTGCTGCATGCTGCAGTGAGCAGAGGGCGAGGTCCGTGCTGCATGCTGCAGTGAGCAGAGGACCAGGTCCGTGCTGCATGCTGCAGTGAGCAGAGGGCGAGGTCCGTGCTGCATGCTGCAGTGAGCAGAGGGCGAGGTCCGTGCTGCATGCTGCAGTGAGCAGAGGGCGAGGTCCGTGCTGCATGCTGCACGCTTGCAATGCTCAGCTACTTAGCTCTTTCCAGTATGTCTTTCCACATCAGTTATGCAGCAAGAGTCCCTCCGGCATGCCGGAAGCCAGCCTCATGCAGAGAGTCCGCTCACTGGGGTGCGCTCCTCGGGGTCAGGTGGCCGCGAACACTGGCCATCACAGAGGAGCGAGCTTGTAAGCGCAGGTCTGTGCTGCCCTGTGCCACGTGTGGCATCCTGCTGACAAGCTGTGGGGGCACCTAGCTGCTCATCTTGGGGTGAACAGATAATGAACGTTGCACCTGCTTACTCTTTTCTAGCTTGTTCAGATCATCATCAATACAACCCACTTGGAAAAGTCCTGCAAATACTTGGAAGAATTCATCACCAACATCACGAACGTGCTTCCCGAGACCGTCCACACCACCAAGCTCTACGGCACCACGACATTCAAGGTGAGCGCGCACAGTGGGCACTGGCGGCGGCTTGGTCTGTGGCACTCTGCACACAGGGTAGAGGAGGGGGGGTTCCCAGATGTTCACTATTTTTCTAGAAAAGCAGATATATGTTCTAGGTTTTGTTCTGTGGTGTTGTGTTTGCTGTGCGTGTTAACAAAATCTACAGCCGTGTCCTTTAGATAGCATGGTGATAGTTGACATAAATAGTGACTGAATTTCTTACTTGGTAACTGGCCCTTTCTGTGTCTGAGCTTTTTCAATGTTAACTTTTAGTGAGGAGCCTTTTGCTCCTGAAGTGATCTAACTAGTGTCCTCCGTGTACGCGGGAAGCTGCATGTGGAGAGCAAAGGACGGGTGGTGGGGGTCCCAGAGGGTGGGCGCCTGTGCTGCACAGTCTTCCTGCTGACAGTGCTGCCTGAGCCTGGCATGTCAGGTTCTAGCTCCTGACAGTGCTGCCTGAGCCTGGCATGTCAGGTCCTAGCTCCTGACAGTGCTGCCTGAGCCTGGCATGTCAGGTCCTAGCTCCTGACAGTGCTGCCTGAGCCTGGCATGTCAGGTCCTAGACGGGTAGTTTTAGGAAGGGTGAAGTTAGTGAGCTGGTTAACCGCATGAGGCAAGATTCTGTTGTTACATGATCCTGTTAGGTTTTTGTTTTCTTCCTTTCTTTGTGTGTGTGCGCGCGCATGCATGTGCGTGCACGTGTGTTCTGTGTGCGTATGTGTGTGTGTGTCTCAGAGGGCACTGACTGTCCCTGTGGAGGACCAAGGGTGATTTCGGGAATCATTCTGGATTGCTTCCACCTCCTTTTTCCTTCACTCTGGGATTTCCCAAGCTGGGCGGGAAGTGCAGGCAGGGGCCATTTCTGCCTGGCGTTTTTATGTGGGACCTGGGGTCTGAACTCAGGCCCTTCTGCTTGCCCTTCTTAACCCCTGAGCCGTCTCTCCAGCCCGCTCATTTTAGTTTTAAGTCGGGTTGTGTGTTACTTGAAGTACAAAATGTAACGAGTTGATTGGAAGTGGTCAGGAGGCCACGCCGGGATTTAAGCTCCAGATGGTTCTGTTCTCCCCCTTTGCCCCTTCATTATAAAAAAGAAGTCAAATTGGAATCACACTGTGATTCCATTGTATGAAAGAGAGGAACTTACCGTTTGCTCTTGAAAGAAAGACACTGCATGTTGAGCTTCAAATAGCTCCTCACCCGAGTGATGACACTGGCTGCCAGATTTCGCTCCGTAGTGACCACTTTGACCATGGATTCCTTTTCAGCGGCCTAGGGATGCCCACACATCTGCAGCGCCGTCCCTGTGTGGCCACGGGGATGCTGCCGCCCTTGCATCTGGCTCAGTCCAGGATGCTCGGGATCCTCCGAGGACCCCTGTAGGGTCCTTTCACACTCCGCGCGTGCTCGATTGTCGTGGGTCTTCTGGGAACAGTGGTGACCGAGTCCCGCCAAGTTCAATACAGGCTGGAGTTTTTATCTTGAGTACTTCCCAGCTGGGAGGGGGATTCCAGGCCGTGGACCTCCAGATGCGGGGAGCTGCCTGGATGCGGATGGGGTGCTTTTCTTAGCGATCAGGGGGCCCTGAAGGAGTCCGAACACTTCACAGGTCAGAACTGCCTCACCTGTCAGCGCCGCTACGTGTGGCGCTACCAAGTGAACGCTAAATGTTTGTTGTTCTGTGAAAATCCATTGGTCCCAGCGCGGGTCAGGCGGAGAGCGCGGCGCTGAGCAGCGAGCGAGGCTGTGGCCAGTCGCCTCGTGGTTGGGAGAACGTGTTGTGCCTGCTCGCATCTCACGTTGTAAAAGCAGTGGCTTTGTACATGGCTAGAGTTCCTTTCAAAGGATGCTTTTGTGTATTTTGTTGTGGCTCCAGGTTTTGCAGGAACACATTTTTTTCCTTTTTTGAGACAGGCTTTCACACTGTAACCCAACTATCTGAAACCTGCTCCATAGCCCAGGCTGGCTCAGCCTCGCCACAGCGGGGAGGACAGGTCTGACACCCCACTCAGCCGGCCCAGCCTTCCGGAATGGGGGCCCCGAAGGGCACACGCAGGAAGCGGAGGAGCAGTTCTGGAGCGCACCAAAGGTCGTGTTGACAGTGCTCATTGGAAGCACTGACTGCTTAAAGCACATCGAAAGTTTATTTTTACCAGGGCTGTTTCAAACCAGCTAACCCAGGGCTCAACATAAACATGCAATTATAACAGCTCCGTGTTGTGTATTTTCCTAGGCTACTGTTTCCAGAGACCTTTCCCTTGCAGATGGAAACCTTTATGCAGAGGGCGGACAGAATCGGAAGGTCTCCAAGGCGTTTCTTACAGAGCGTGCTCTATAGTTCCTCCGCCTCTGATGTAATCAAGCTGGTTTCTCAGCCGGCTACCTCCCGAAGATTCTCCTCTCTCAGGAGCGCTCAGCCTGTTGATTGACGTTTGATGTCTATCGTGTGGCAATCTGGTCAATCTCGAGGACAGCGAAGTATTCATCTCTCAGCTTAGAGTTTCTAGAATGCACAGGGAAGACAGACACTGTAATTGCTATAACGAGTTGTAGAATGTCCTAGAATAACACAGTAAATCTTTCAGTCCCTCATCTAATCATATTTCAATAAAGCATTTACTACATACCAGGCAATGTTGTAGATACGAACAAAATAAGTCCATCTTTTTACTTTGTAGAGCTTATGTTCTACTGAATTCATCGATGATAAGCACATGTAAGCCACGTAAGAAGTTGGGAAACGTGGCTGAAAATAAATGCAAAAGGTCGAATGCTTAGAGTGTCCGGCAGATGTGTGGTCCATCCAAAAGGAGTGCTGCCCTGCCATGCAGACAGTCTAGATCGTGCAGGTCATTGTGTTGGCGGCGCTGGCGCTGCCGGCAGATGTGTTCAGAGTAGGAGCCCCTGAGAACTGGTCCTCGGGAAGTCTTAGTTTTCACCCTGAAATTAAATGGGAGGATGGGGCTAAGGTGTGGCGGTCTGTTTATCTTTCATTGGTCATACTCCTTTCATGGTCTGAACCAGTGAATGTGGAGGATGAGAATTCAGTGGAGGTCACTGGAGCAGTGTAAGAGGCCGCGGTCACTGGGAGCAGTGAGCTGGCAGTGGTGAGAAACACTGTCGGTCTTACTGCCTGCTGGGTGCGAACTTCCAGGAAAAAAAGAGGAAACAAAGGTGATTCCAAGATTTGGTTTTAATTTCTTTTTCATTCTTTTACATTTCTTGTGTGTTCAGTGAATTTTCTTCCTCAGCGATCTTCCGAGTGGTAGCGACTTTCACGAGAAGTGGCGCTCTCGGCCCATGGGGAGGTGGCGGTGGGACCAGAGCACCCAGCGCGGCGTGTGAAGGAGACACGTTTGCGTCTTGTCCGCGTAGAGAGCAGGCTGGCTGGGAAGATGAGGGTCAGGTGCAGGCGGAGGGCTTGCGATCCTGTGTCCTCGGGGGGGGGGGCCAGGTGGAGCTGGAGGAGCAATGCAGGGCTCACAGGCTCCAAAGTCTCAGGCCCAGAAGACAGAGCTCCGCAGAGAAGGGAAGGAGAGAGAAGCCTGCGCCGTGTTGCCATCCAGAGCCGAGGAGGAGAAAAAACCAACCAACCCCCCTAAAACTAAAAATGGGTGTTCAAGTAGAAAGATACAAGGATGGAAGTCATCCCGATCACTGTAGGAACCCAGATTCACTTGGGCCACCATGCGAGGTGTGAGAGCACCGGCCAAGGATTTAGACCTTCAAGAAACGGATGCTGGTGGCCGGGGGAAATGGCCCAGGATGAAGCCTGTGCGTATTTGTTATCCACTGGCCCAGGGCATGGTCTGTCGCCCACGGCTGGGTCTTCCCACACCAGCAATGATTACACACGCCTGAAGCCAACCTTACTCCCTTGTGGCTGGCTGACTGGCTTCCGGTGTGTGGTTGACAGTGAATACTGTCCACTGCAGGGGACGCTTGTTAACAGTACTGTCCACTGCAGGGGACGCTCGTTGACAGTACTGTCCACTGCAGGGGACGCTAACATTTGTGGACTCGGTGTGTCAGTGTGTCAACAGGGAAGGAATAGCCATTTCAATATCCTTTGTTGCTTAAAGAAATTGTGTTAATTAATCACCTTATCAAGCTAAAAACAGGACCAGATAGGCACACTGGTGACTTCTGACCCAAAGTAAAGGAAGATATTAAGCCAATTCCCTAAAATTTATTTCTAGAAAATATGTTAGAGTAAATACTTCCTGTTTCACGGTGTGATACCTTATAGCAAGTGCAGGCACACCAGGGAGCAGGACGTCATGGGCGAAGGCTGCTTACAGGATGGACGCAGACATCTTCATAAAGTAGCAGTGCACAGTTACAAAGTAGTGTTTAGTCTGTCTCTGTAAATGTGTTTCATAATTCAAATCAGTGTAATCCAACGGACTAAAGAGAAAATTAACCAGTTTTACCAGTAGATGAATAAAAATGCCCATTTATACTAAAAAAAAAACCCTCAGACCAAAATGAAGGTGTGGTTTTCCCCACTTACAAAGAACATCTAAAACCCCAGCTAATTAACCATCATGTTCGACGGCGAGAAACCAGATGGTTTCCTGCCAAGATCAGAATCAAGGCTGCAATCCTTTCCTTTCACATCATTCCCATTCAGCATCTAGTGAGACAAGAGAAGTAACTAAAGGATATATGGAATGCGAAGGAAGGAATGAAACTCTGTGGTTTGAAATGGCATGATCTATGACAGAAAACCCTAGGGAAATAACAAGGCCTGGCTATCATCTAGTTCCGGAAAAATGGTAATGTAAAAATCAATTTGCTTTTCTTCATACTAGTAGTGACCAGGTGGGGTTTGAAGCTTAAAAAACGCTCTACCATACTATTTGTATTAATACCCAGAAACAGTAAAACACTTAATTGTGACTCTCCCAAAATACAGCATCTATTTGATGAACACTGTTAAAATTCTGATGAAAGTACTCAGAATTCTGAAGACCAGGCGATTCTCTTTGTGTTTACGAGTAGAGGAGAGTGCTGTTAGCTGGTCAGCGTTCCCAACCTGATGTCAAGTTTAATGCAGTCTCTTCCAGGTCACAGCAAAGTATTGTTGGAATTGATTTAGAATCAGGGCTTCATGTACCCCAGGTTGGCCTCGGACGTGTTACGTAGCTGAGGGTGACCTTAGACTTCTGATCCACCTGCCTCCAGCTTCCCGTGCTGGAAGTGCAGACGTTGCCTCTGTGTCTGGTCTCCGGCCCCTAAAGCATACGTGGAAAGGCGGACGCAGGAGCGCCCAGCTCAGTGTGGGAGGTTGTGGGCCGGATAGCACTGAACGCAAGACTTGCTGCACCGAAGAGGCACAATCGAGACTGAGCAGTCCGGTGGATCCGGAAACAAGCCCTACACATCTGCTCAGCCATCCCTGGGAGGAAGCATGGAACGGAAAAGAGATGAGTTCCCTTTTCAAAAATTGGTGTTGTGAGAACTGGACGGCTCCATGCAAATGATGATGATGGCGATCCAGACACCGATCCTTCATCTGTCACTAAAACTAGCTAAACTGGAAGTTCTGAATGTAGCCTGCAAAACCACAGAACCCACAAGTGACTGCGTAAGAGAAAACTTGGTGAGGTTGGATCTCACCACAGGTTCTAGGTGCAGTTGTAGAGAAGTCGGACTTCATTAATAATTGAGGCCAATGAGCCCAGCCTACCAGCGTGGGCTTGTAATCCACCACTCCAGAAGCTGAGGCAGGAGGATGGCTGTGAGTTTGTGGCCAGCTTGGACGATAAAGCTGGTTTGTCGTGCAGAATGGTGCCGCCACTTGAAGACAAACCAGCCTCCATGAGGGCCGCAGCCACCGTCCTGCTCCGTGTCCCCCGGGTGCAGGCTCACGTGCATCTCTGCTCACATGTGCTTCCTATGCGCATATGAAACTAGTCGACCCTTGCGATGAAGAGCTGCTCATGAGAAGAAATGAGCTCTCAGGCCTGGTGACACGTGCAAGTGAAAGCAGCCAACCCGAGACGGCCTCAGACCGTGTCTCTAGGAAGCGCTGTCGGTAGCAGGGGGCTGGAAGGCTGGACGGAAGTGCAGCATCACAGGTTTTAAGGCACTGAAACTGTTCCCTGGTAGACCCGCCGCTGTGGAAAGATCGGCGATGAAAGAATGGCAGTGAAGATGGCAGAGCCGGGAACCCCGGGGCCGTGAGAGGACGGGGACCCTGGGGCAGAACCACTGTCGTGAACAGCAGTGGGAGGCAGCGTCTTAGAACTGCCTCGTGGTTTGGAGCCCAGGACCTGATCTGCACCAGGGGCACGGAAGACACTGTGTTGCGTGGACAAGGCGAACACGGAAAGACAGACTGCAGGTCTACTCCCGCGTGGGAGCCACAAACCTAGAGCTCACAGGCGTGAGGGCAGAGATCACCACTGATCGTGTGAGGGCTGAGAAAACTTGGTCCAAGGATACAAGATGTTAGGAAGAATTAACTCACGAGGTTTGTTCTGCAGAATGGTGACTATAGGTATGAGGATATTGTTGTATTGACATTTTTTGGTAAATAGATTTGAAAAATTCCCAGCCCCCAAATGAGGAAGATTTGAGGTAATACATGGCATTCTGACCTTGTTTGGCATATGCTAATTATCTGGATATAGTGCTGTCTCCATTAAGCCATTCCATAATACATGTGCATTTCAAAATCTCACTGTATAATATGTGTATGCATTGGTTAACTAGTGAGTTTGGAAACATTGTGAAAAATAAACATTTATTTTATTATATTACAGGCTCTAACTGTGTTACAAAACATACAAAAATTAATTAACTGAAACTACAGAAAAGAACCCTAAATCTCAAGAGATTTAGGGGGTCAAAATTTACAAGATTCTGATTATGAAGGAAAAATTCAATCTGCTGTGTGTTTTGGGTTTGTGCCTAGTGTGACAAGAATGGCAGAGTGGATATCACAAGTCTGACCTCGGGCTCGCGCTCAGTGACGTAGGGCTGCAGGCGTTCAGACCCGCGAGGTGGAGGCATTTGGATTGGAGCTGGGATACAGACAGAGTCCTGGGGCCAGGGAGGCTGCGGCCGTAGGGAGGAGATCTGAGTGGAAGGCAGGGTCCGAGGTATTTTTCCCAGGAAAATAAATTCAGTGACACTTTACAGACTTTGATATTCTAGTGTATGTCTGAATCTCTCATTAGGAGATCTTGTAATTCTTTGGTGGTGTTTTAGCACCTTTAGCATTAGTGCTGAACATACTTTAGAGCACATCATGATGTATATCAGCCCTTGACAAATTTGATAATAAAACAGAGCTCTGACTAGTGAGAAAAGATGAGATTGAGTTGAAATCTCAGCGTGTTCACAGACAATGAAGCAGCCAGAACATGGAAGGAGCTTGGCACTGAGAAAGGAACCTTCATGGAGCCCCAGAAGAATTGAAGTAGAATAGAATTCTGAGAGCAAGTTTGCTTTTGAGCAAGATGAGAAAATTAAAGGAAAGTAGATTGATGATAAGGGCGTGTATGTAGCTTTCTCACTTACTGAAGCAAAATACTGCTTTTGGTGCATATCAATCATTCCCCATACAGCCAGGCGGCCAGGGGGGCGGGGGAGAAAGAACAATGAATAAAAGATGAATGGACATGAAGACTTTATGGTGACCAGATTGTCCCCAAGGGGATACGAGCATATGGTAGTCACAGAAACTTCTACCTTTCTCATACTGGACATCTGAATGGTTTTTAAATTTTCCTATTTTTTCCACAGGACGCCAGGCATGCAGCCGAAGAAGAGATTTATACCAACCTAAACCAGAAGATCGACCAGTTTCTGCAGCTGGCAGACTACGACTGGACGGCTGGGGATTTGGACGGCAAGGCCAGCGACTACCTGGTGGATCTCATCGCCTTCCTGCGGAGCACCTTTGCCGTGTTCACACACCTTCCTGTAAGTGACGCCAAGTGTTCGCACGCGTACAGGGGAAGCCCCTTAGCCTGGAGCTTGGCCAGGTAGCTGTCCGGGCGCGGAAGCCCACCGTGGGTTTACGACTGTGGATTTGCGGATCCTGCTGGGGTTTCCAGGCCTCTTGTCTTAGGTTTCCATTGACCTTGCTTCTTGTTTGTTGTGTCCTGTCTGGGTGGGTAATCAGTGCAAGGAAGAATGAAAGCCACAGTCACACTTTAGATGTTTCACTTCTAGAATCTTCTGGATTCCTTTGATGAACCTTCTCTCTCTCTTTTTTTTTTTTTTTAATCTACTTCATCTTTATTTTCCTGAGTGTATTTGTCACTGATATTTAAAGCCATTGCTTATTAGCTTATTTATCTGCCGTTGGGGATGCGTTTTCCTTGGTTTTCAGTGTAAGTTCACATGTTCCTAGGCTTTGTTTTCTTCTTCGGTTTGTTGCTAGGCGTCCTTTTCTAGTATGTGGTGACGCCGCCGTCCAAGGCGCCTTCTTCCTCCTGGTACTGTGTTTCAGCCCGACCTTCCAGTCCTGTGTGACCCCTGTGGGCGAGGCCGCCATCGGGGAGTGTCGGGGGTTGAGTCTGTGGCGAGGCGTTGGTTGGAGCCACAGGGCGCCGGTGTGGAGATTCTGCTTTTCTGAGGCATCTAAGTGTTGAACGTCTACCATCCTCCAGTGCAGAGCGAGTCTTAGCAGTGCACAGATCAGCATCTAACCTCGGGCAGGAAGGAACTTGTGCATCCTCCGTGCCCGCCACTCCCTAGGGACTCTCAGCTTTCCCGTGGTCTGACTGTGTATGTGCACCCCGAACCCACATGTGAGTGACGTGCCATGCAGGGCTGCCTGTTTGGTGGAGGCCCTATTCAGAGCCACTCTAGAAACTTCCTTGTTTGTGCCGCCATGCGAAAAAAACGTGTCGAGTAGGAAATGGATCCTCGCCGGACGCCGGATCTGTGGCCACTGCGCTTAGACTTCCCGGGTCCGGTACCGCGGGAAGTGAATTCCGTTGCTCCGTTTGGTCTGTGGTTTCATTCCCGAGCGCAATGCTTTGAGATGCTCGGGTCTTATGCTTCTTCCTCACGGAACCTCTTTCCGTGGACCACTGTGAAGCTCCGGGACGCTCCCTCCCTCTATTTCAAAGGTCTTGGTACAAAGCTGTGTAGCCGCAGAGGTCAGCACGTGTGTGCAGACAAAGGCTGGTCCTCAGATCTTCCATTGTAGCTGCTGTCTCAGCATCTGCCTCTGACTGTCCACCTGCTACCCATGCTGAGCTTCGGGCGGGGCAGGACCGCCCTTGCCCTCAGCTCACGGGCAAGCGTCTGCCCTCTGCGGCTATGCTCTTTAGCACTCATAGCTTGTAACACCTCGTGGCTTAAAGAAAGAGTTTCGCCCATGCTTTATACTTCTGCTTGTCCTTAGTGGGCATGAAGTCATCTTGTCTAGCTTCATCCCAATTCCAAGACCTGAAAAAACCTAACAAAGATTGAGGAAGAGGCAATCTTTCAGTAATGGATAAAAATAAAGATTTGAAAACCATTTTTAGGTGTTTTAAGAAAGAAACTTAGTAATTGCAATGTAGGGTTTGGCTCTAGTACTGCAAGAAAGGTTCAATATTTAAAACTCAGGTAATATTGGACTTTCCATGTTATATTTTGAAAAAGATGAAATGTCTTGATATATTTTAGAAGGGTATTGTAGAACAATCAACCTCCTTTTTTTATTTAAAACTGAACTCCATGAAAATAGAATAGTATGATAACATGATAAAGTATATAGCTGAAGTTCGGCACACTGCACTAAACATGTCGTTTGCATTAACATCAGAATGATGTCAAAAAGAACAACTTTTAGTTGTAATCAGGCACATATGTCTCTGTCTCAGCTGCTATTACACAATGCCTGAGTAATTCATAGTCAGCAGAAGTTTCTGTGTGCACATCTAGCAAGTAATTAGTAAAACTATGTGAAGAACACAATACACAGTAGTGTGGACAGGTTTTTTTATGCACAGATATGCTCTACCAGGATGGGAATATTTTATGTTGTGGAGAAGTTTCTCGAGACAGATCAAGTTATAATGAGTGACAAGTGAGCTTGAAAGAAATACATTAATAAAGCAGTTCTAAAATAATTGACTCTCTTAGCCATCCTCTCCTCTCTTCTCTTCTCTCCGTCCCTCATTTCTCGCTTGCACAAGTTTATAAAAGAACAAGCTAAGCCAAGCAGAAAACTCTCACATTGATTGCTATTGCATTTGATAGGCAGGAAGAGGCAGAGGGAGGCGTATTTATGGGCAGGGAGAGGTAGAGGGCTGGGGTGCGGGCTCCCCCCAGGCTGTGCTGCTGTCCACTGGCCACGCCACCTTGGAGCCTGGGTGAGGCGCGCTCGGCCGCGCCGCAGGGAGCCACCCGCACATGCCTCTCCCTGTGCCATCCTCTCTCGTTTGTGGTAGGGTGTGGGTTCTAGTCCTCGTGAGCAGAACGCAGCCAGGCAGGAGAGACGAGGGATCTCACGCTGCTGGTGCGGCTGGCTGCGTCCTTGCTGATACATTCATGAGTTTTATTTGCCTTGTGGTTCTTGGCTACAGTTGCTTGTCCGGCTTGGCAGGAGAGTCCCCAGCAGGGGCTTGGCCTCATGAATGTGTGTATTCACAGGACAGCTGAGAGAGGGACAGTCCTCACCTGCCAGACGAGCATGTCTGCTCTTACACGGAAGGAGGCCACCTTCCTCCCCCAGCTCCCTCCATCCTACCTGCCCCGGGCCTAGTCCCACCGCCATGCGCTGGGCCCATCACACAGTCTTGCTCAGGATTGCCCAGGGCTGGACTCAGTGCAAGTCTTACGACTGTGCCCCGAGCTCAGTCCCTCAAGTTGACGAAGGGATCTACTGTGTTGGTGACGTGGGGACCCATCAGTAACAGGAAGGGAACTGGGAGGTGACTTGCCTGTTCCTGAACGTCACCTCCATCGCCTCATTTGACGCGTTGCGCACGAAGTCGCTCCTCTGGTCACGTGGGCGCCAAGTGGCCGTGCGCGCTGTGGCATTCTTCGGGCGCGTTCAGGTGTCCGCATGGGACACGGCGAAGCTCTTCTCAGATGACTTGCATAGGAAGGTCCGTGTGCAGGAATTTTCTTCTCTGATGGCAGAAAGAGCAGGTTTGCTGCGCGTGGCTCTGGCCGCCATGAGCTCCATCCGTGCGTCTGTTCTGCGGCTCAGCCTTCAGGCTGCTCGGGCCCAGGCCACCAGCGCAGATCAGCTTCCGTAGTGTGCTGAGCTTTGGTTTATGAGCGGCCTGTGGCGGGCGTGCGTGTGGCAGACACCCTTGTGCGTGGCGTTTGTGAAGAACCACTAGCCACAAGTCACTGCTCTGTCCACTAGCCACAAGTCACTGCTCTGTCCGGTCAGCAGGGATCCATAGAAATCAGTAGGGACCTCATGATACTGAATTTTGAATTGTCGTCTTTTCTTGTAACTGATAGAAATTGGCTTGATTTCATATGCCAAAAGCCATTCACCCAATTCTGCCTTTGTTGGAAAGGAAGCAGAATTTAGAGTTAAAAGGCCTGTTTTCCTCAGTGTCCGAGCCTCACATCTGCTTCCGTGAGGGTCCAATGAGCACCACTGGATCCCTCCCCCCCTGCTGTCAGTGCTGCTGGATCGTGCCATGCCCCCCCCCCCAGTGCTGCTAGGTCCTGCTGGGCCCTGCACTGTCAGTGCGCTGCTGGCGCTGCTGGTGCACTGGTGCTGAGGCGCTGGGATGCTTGGTGCTGCGAGGATCGGACGGTCGCAGCAGCGGAGCTTGTGACACCAAACAGGGCAGACCATAGCTGCGTAGCAAAGCACACGGCCATATAAGCCGTCATAGTGTAGCTCAGTTGCATATTCATGTGTCCAGACCAAGCTGTGAACACCAGATTGCATCCCTGCCAAGTATTTCCAATATGGAAAATAGAATAAGCAATAAAACTTTATAAGGCAAGTTACCACAGTGTTAAGAACTCAGAAAGTTTATTTGTAGTTGGAAAGAAATTCAGTGTGGGGTATGATGAGGGTAGACGGTTGCGCTGGGTGCTTCAGCTCCTTGTATTTCCTGAACCTGTCAGTATTTATGGGTTTTTTTAAGTGCTAGATTTTATGGCTTCTCTTATTTCAGATTTGCTTTTTCTCATAAATTATACTCATGGAAGAAAGAAAATCCTCATTTTGATTTCCTTCACGCGTCTGTCTCCTCGCAGTTCCTGCTGTCTGTAAAGTGACAATGCTGGTGACAACGATTGGGTCAAGGCAGGCAAAGCAGTGCTAACATGGCTTGGCTCGTGTGTGTGGAACAGATTCCGTCCCGGTCTGGAGACCCCGAGGATCTAGAACATGTCCTTACCATAGCACACCCAGAGCTTCACCAGGTCTGGAGACGTCAGGAGGGAGCTCCCAGTGAGTGGGTGCGTGAGATCGGGGTCTCCCAGCTGGGGCCTCCAGGACTGGGGATCACACACTAGTGGGTGTTGTGAAGACCGCAGAGCCGCTCCGTCAGGGTGTTTGGATCCCGTTGCTCCCGCTGGTGGGTCCCACCCCAGCCGCTTCACTGCTTCCTCGTAACTTCTGCGCGACAGCACTTCAGTCACGTGTTTCTGTCCACGTCTCCCACATGCCGCGCTCCTCGCTTTGAACGCTTCTCATCTGCAAACTGTTCTTCTTTTAGACAGATTCAAAGCCTGTTTTCCTGTAGTCTGTCCAGAGTGGTCCTGTCTTCACCATCCACACACGCAGAATTGGACTTAGTGGCCTCATCCCTACTAGGACAGTTGTTAGCTTGTTTTTCCATGTCTTTCACTTGTCATTGACCAATACGAGTTCTTTGAAGAAGAATCTTAGATGTTTCAGTCTGTCCAACCCTGAGTAGTTGCCCTGTGAATGCAGCGAGGTGGGTACATCTGCCTGACGTCACAGGCATTTTCTGCCCTGACTCCACTTTTTCATGCTGATTTATTTGACTTTTTGCTTCTGTTTCAATGAGGGTGAGATTGTGAACATGCGGAGTGTGTGTGTGTGTGTGTGTGTGTGTGTGTGTGTGTGTGTGTGTATGGGGGGCTCCCACAAGCTCCCGGGAAAGAATGTCGCTGTTCAAGAGTACAGCTGAGGGTCACTGAGGCGAGATCGAGATCGTGAGCGCTGGGGTGGGTGGGGGCTGGGAGTCCACAAACTTCCGGGACGAGGGCGTTCTTGCTGCTCAAGAATACCGCTGAAGTTACCCAGAACTAAGAGCTGGCTTCCTGCCCAGGCAGCACGCGGCGCATGCACAGTGCGGAGGAAGCCCGCAGGGAAACGCACGGACACGGGGCAGCCACCACTGCTCAGGGATTTTCTTTTTCCCTTGTTTCCTAGTGGTTTACAACCACCGTTTCCACACAATTCAGTTAGTGCTTGAATTTCTCCAGCGGACAGCACGCGTTACTGTAAACCCAATACAGGCTGTGCTTGCCTCTAAGATGCCCTGTGTGAGTTAGCATCCGGGGGTCTGCCGCTCTCCAGCGTCCGGGGGTCTGCCGCTCTCCAGCGTCCGGGGGTCTGCCGCTCTCCAGCGTCCGGGGGTCTGCCGCTCTCCAGCGTCCGGGGGTCTGCCGCTCTCCAGCGTCCGGGGGTCTGCCGCTCTCCAGCGTCCGGGGGTCTGACGCTCTCCAGCGTCCGGGGGTCTGACGCTCTCCAGCTCTCTGCCTGTTCAGAGGATGGAAAAGCTACTCGTTGGAGTTCATCTGCACATTGCTGATAAATCACCATCAAACTGCTTGAGGGAACAAGGAGTTTATTGTCCTACGACAGTCCAGTTACAGGTCTTAGTCCAGCTTGACGGGAGAGCTCACACCAACACCAGGCCGAGGGAACTGGCCACACCATCTCTACACAGCAGCTGATAGAGGGACAATCCTTACTTGCCAGACCAGCATGTCTGGCCAAGTGAACAGAAGGATGCCAACTCTCTCAACCAGCTCTCTGTGTTTTAGTCCAGGGCCTAGTCCCACCCACCACGGGCTGGGCCTTCATTAGCTACACAATCTCCTGAAGGTTTCTTCTGGGCTTAACTCAACCACTAATTCTCTATAAATGCGCCCTGAGTTAAAACCCTCAATTGTCAAGTTGACACCTGTGCCAAACTGTGACACTACTCTTGGGGGGAAAGGGGAGTGGAGAGGAGAGAGAGGAAAGAGGAGAAAAAGAGGAGAGAGAGGAGAGAGGAGAGAAAGGAGAGAGAGGAGTGAGGAGAAAGAGAGGAGAGAGGGGGGAGAGAAGAGTGGGGAGAGAGAGTTTTTCTACCTTTGTAGTGCTCCCACGAAGCATTATGTCATACTTGAGAAGGCTTTGTATGGACATCTATGGTTATGTTTATGTAGGAAAATTTCATTGTTTCTTCAGAATCCTTGCGAATGGATGATTTGCTGTTTTTGACTGTTCTAAAGTGGTAACGAAACAAGGAAGTTTTATATCACGTTTGCCTACATGCGCTTTGTTCTAGTGAGCTGTTATGTTTTATTTTTAAGTTTTCTTTTGTCGCCGTGTGTCTTGACACCTCCTTTGGAAGACAGTCCTGGGCCCAAGAGGTGACAGGGGCCTGCAGAAGGCAGGTGGCCCTCCAGACAGACAGGCCCCAGGCTCGCCACACGCGTGAGCGTTGTTCTGGGCGGATTCTTCGTGCCTCTCCTTTAGGGGTGCGCTCACCCTCGTGGCGGGACTGTGCACAGCGCGAGGGTCCTTCTCAGAGCGATGTTCTCCTGCCAGCCAGCGCCATCTTTCCTGTTGTCGCCAAGTACCCACAGTGAGTCCTGTCGTTTGTGGCCTTCGTCGAGTGACCTGGAAGATAATACGCTTTCTAAATAAACGCTTTTCTGTCCTTAGCAAAGAGCAAGCACCTTTGCATATTAGAACTATAACAAAAAGCGTGCAAATCATAAGCACCTATTTTGATGCATCCTCGTGGGGTAGACACAGCTGGCCACCAGCACAAGACCAGGGCCACAGCCCCACTGGCTTCCTGGAAGACCCTCCGCTGCCCCCGCCCCACTTTCTGTGAGCACTCGCTGCCTGGACGTCACTGTGGCCTGCTGGTGCTGTTGGGGACAGTCGCGGCCCGTGTGCTGTCTTTGCGTCTCTGAGCCCCATCCGCCGTGCAGAGGTGGCGTCTGTGGCTCTTTCTTGCCGGAGTCTTCTAATTATCACGTGTTACCAACTCGGCATTGTGGGTGTTGGTCATTAGCAGCAGTGTTGCTTTCAGACTCGCTCTACATACACTGTGGTGAGTCTCCCCCTCCTTGCCTCCTTTTCTCAGGGTCTCCCTGTGTCGCTCTGGCTGGTCTGGTGACGTGTGTCAGCTGGGGCTGGCTTTGATCTGGTGCTGTCCTCTTCCGTAAGCCTCTAAATGCTGGTGGCGGGTGTGTGCCACCAGCCCCCGTTTGGTGAACAGTTGCTTTGGGTTCATGCTCTGGACTAGAATCGAGGTGACATAATGTCTCACCAAACATCTTTTCGAACGATTATGCCAATTCATGTTCTTAGCTGTCGGGGCGGAGAAACCCAGCCGACCTGCGTCCTGTTAGCGTTTGAGTCTCTGTTCTGTTCTTCTCACTATTCTCTATCACACATCTCTATTACGCCGCTTTTCCGTTACTGTTTTTGAGGCTAGTGAACTTGCACAGCATTTTATTTGCTAAAAAGATGCAGTGAGGAATCTGGAAGCTCGTCAGTCATGGTTCGACTTCATTTCCTTAAAAATGTACTCCGTGCTTGTGCTTTCTAAAAGCCAGCCCATCGAGTCAGATATCTTTGCTAGGTACAGCGGCATGTTTGGGGACAGGGAGCCATTCTGGCTCTCAGAAGTGTAGCCGTGGTAGACATTCTCACTGCACAGTGTGAGCTCAAAGCAGCGCGCTGCCTGTCCTTTAGAACCAAAGCAAGGATTTTTCATGTTCTTTAGAATTTTGAATGTTTTGCTCTCGACTTTTTATTCTTGGGAGATTTTGTACCGTGATACACATTGAGAAAACAACCCTTCTGACTTAGGCACATCTTGAAAATGTCGATAGTTTTTCACCTAATATAATTATTCATGTTCTTTAATATTGTCATTAGTTTCATTTAAATGAAAAACCTTATTGTGACACTTCATGTACATTATTATTTTTCAAAATACTGAGTTTTACCTGACTTGAAGTTTGATACTTCAGCTAGACGTCCAGTTCATTGGCCGCGGTGACAAGCTTTGTCTGCATGATGCTTCTCCAGATGTCCAAGTCTGAGCACTCACAGCTTACCTCTCACCTCGGATGTCACATAAAAATGCCGCTCCATGAAAAATAGTAGGACTCAGCTCGCCCCTCAGCCCACAAACACCGTCTTCTGCGTGACGGTCCCACATGTCACATAGCCTCGGAGCTGTCTGCGCACACAGCAATTTATGTCCAATATTCTGCGTCACAGAGAACAGCAAAACAGCACGCACCAAAGCACCGAGATTTGCAAAACTAAGGCCTTTGGGCTATCGAGAGGGCAGCTCAGTGAGTAAGGTGCCTCCTCGAAGCCTGCCAGGCCGAGTTGTGATCCTGGAAGTCCACATCAGGAAGGGAAGCGCCGAGTCTGACTTCCACCCGCGCGCCTTGGCTACACGCGCCCCCTACCCCCCAGTGCATAAATAAACAGAACAATAAAGAAAGAAGTTAAGGACATGAGTCCCTAAGGCTGATTTGTTTTCCTGGTACCTGGCGGAGAAAGACAGGACAAGCTGCGAGGTTGATTCAGCTCAGAACCAGGGCTTTGCCCACGTTAGTTCTACACCATTAGGGGGAATGGCAGCAGTAAGGAAGGCAAATGACATGCCAGTTTTTGCAGAAAGTGTTTGGACCTCGTAAGGCACCCACTGTGCCCTGGGCCCCTGAGGACCCGATAAGGTCGCCAAGGGTTGCATGTCGCAGAATTCCTATCACTTGTGACTTTTCACTGCCCTAGTGCTGCCACTGAGGATGATCTTGCCCTTTTAAGAAGTCTAAATTTCACATGGGAATTTAAGGTTGAGGACTGATTAGTTCGACTGTGGCCTGAGTTCATAGTGAGACCTTGTCTCAAAAAAGTTGTCACTTTATTTTCTAATATGATTTTTAAAATTAATCGTTTCCTCCTGGAGAATTGTACTCCTGCCATAGAGACAGGCTCATATTATGGGTTTTCCACTCTGCTTTTCTGTGCACACTCGATGTGTCGTTTCGGCTCAGTGTAGTCAGCAGTCTTTGCTTTGTGGTCCATACCCTGTCTGTGACTTGAAGCAATGAATTCACAGGCAGAAAAGGAAAAGCTGATAAATCTCAAGTACGTACAAGAAGTTAGATGCAGTAGATCCTAGATATCTGCTCACTTTACTGTTATAGGCCTATAAGCATTTTACTTTGGAAGTGAGCATTCAAGATTGTTCTAGATGCAGTGAGCTTTCTTGTATGCTAAGTGACAGCGCTCCCTAACATGTGGTAAGCGTTTACGGTTTCCTGTAATAGCCAACCGTAAGCTGGCATCACAGTTGCTGAGCATGTGCGGCTCTGAGCTTGACCCCAGCACCGTAAGAAACGCTCAGACAAACCTGCGAACACTCAGGATTCTCCTGCGGGGAGCGAGTCGCAGTTGCCGAGGGACAGGGACGGTGCGGTAGGAAAGGCCAGCAAGGTATCAGCACGTCCGGGAACATTTCTTTAGGGTCTCCCTGTCCTGCAGCGCTCACTCATGGGGGTCCTGCTCGTGTCTATCATTTCACCTTCTTGTCGCGCCTGGCTCCCAAGTGTAGGCAGGGAGCAGATCTACTAAGCACAAGCTTCCTAGTTCCATTGTGCCATTGTGCCACGTCGGCTCACAGCTTCCACCGTTCCACGTGACACTCGACCTGTTGGCTCACAGCTTCCATCGTTCCACGTGACACTCGACCTGTCGGCTCACAGCTTCCATCGTTCCACGTGACACTCGACCTGTTGGCTCACAGCTTCCATCGTTCCACGTGACACTCGACCTGTCGGCTCTGCTGCTGGTGCTTAAGCAGCTTTGCTGGACCAGTGCACGTGATCACTGACCAGCACACGTGATCACTGACCAGCGCACGTGGATCAGTGACCAGCGCACGTGGATCGGTGACCAGCGCATGTGGATCAGTGACCAGCACATGTGGATCAGTGGCCAGCACATGTGGATCAGTGACCAGCACATGTGATCACTGACCAGCGCACGTGGATCAGTGACCAGCGCACGTGGATCGGTGACCAGCGCATGTGGATCAGTGACCAGCACATGTGGATCAGTGGCCAGCACATGTGGATCAGTGGCCAGCACAGGTGATCACTGACCAGCGCACGTGGATCACTGACCAGCGCACGTGGATCAGTGGCCAGCACAGGTGGTCACTGACCAGCGCATATGGATCACTGACCAGTGCACGTGGATCAGTGGCCAGCACATGTGGATCACTGACCAGCGCACGTGGATCAGTGGCCAGCACAGGTGGTCACTGACACTGTCTAGAAAGTCGGGAGGCACTTACAGCCTTCTGCCCGACTCAGCGAGTTCAGCTAATTGGGGGTAGAGCACTCGATCTTCTTTTGATTATAAATCACCAGTGCTCCAATGTTGAGCCACAGTGTCTGTGGGAGTATTTGTGACTCTCCACGACTTCTTCTGTGGGTTGTCCAGTGACCGAGGATTTCTTTCCTTGGAAAACAAGCAATGCGAAAGTTTGAGACTCCACGCAGGAGTGATTAGCTGCGTCTCAGACCTCCACTCCTCAACCCCAGAGTGCTCCACCCCCACGCCCATGTGACACTCAGCACTCCACCCCCACGCCCATGTGACACTCAGCACTCCACCCCCACGCCCATGTGACACTCAGCGCTCCACCCCCACGCCCATGTGACACTCAGCGCTCCACCCCCATGCCCTTGTGACAATTGTAGCACATGGGCTACGGGACTTGAACTCAGGTCGTCGGGGTTAGGGCTCCGGGACTTGAACTCAGGTCCTCGGGGTTAGGGCTCCGGGACTTGAACTCAGGTCCTCGGGGTTAGGGCTCCGGGACTTGAACTCAGGTCGTCGGGGTTAGGGCTACGGGACTTGAACTCAGATTGTCAGGGTTAAGCTTTTACCCTCTGAGTCATCTCTCAGGCCCATAAAATAACTTTCAACTCAAGACAATGCCTTAGTTTTCTAGCATCAAAGTTCCTTTTTTAAAACCCTGTTTAAAAAAAACAACAAAAACCCCTGTTCCATTTGGACGAGGAGGATAGGAACGGTCCAGTCAAAACTATTTATGCCCATTTAGAAGAAGATGCCCATCAGATGAACTAACGTGATGTATGGCCTCCACATTGATTTTTAAAAATTAGAAATCTGAAACGTCATAAAGATCAAAATAAAAGTAAAGATAATTTGCTTTTAAAGATGATCAGCAAAATTATCTTAGATCTGAGTTCAGCATAAACTTTAAATGTATCACAAAGTACTCAGACCCGTTGTTTATTCTTCTGTGGCTTGGTTTTATAAATTTTGTTTGAAAGCATCTGAAATACAAACATTGGGAACTGAGAACTCTAGAAAAGATGGTTGCTCAAGAGGCGGTTGGCTCCAGTCTGCTTGTTGCAAGACTAGTTTCCAGATAGTGAAAATGTGCAAACCAAACGGAGTTGGATTTGCCAGCGCCAGCACCTGTTTTCCGGCTTTTAAGCAGGTTTTGGATGTGCAGAGTGAGACCGTGGAGGACGAGCTTGCCAGTCACCTGCGGCAGGAAGTAGCTGCGGAGGGCTGCTGGTGGCCGCGCCGGGGACAAGCTGGGTGCGGCCCATCGGAGGTTGTGTGTGCTCCACCCTGACCTGTCCTGTGCAGAAGCCCTTCTTGTTACCCGGCCCCTGTGTTGGACACAGTGACCACCTCTCAGAGAACCCCGTGAACCCCGACGTGACCTGGGGCCTCAGGGGTCACTCTCAGTTGGGGGCTTCAGTCCATCCTGGCAGGGCAGCAGGAGCCTGAGGCCGCTGGTCACGTGACATCCACAGTCCCGAAGCAGAGAGACCTGGATGCTTGTGCTCAGCTCGCGCCCTCCTTTTCAGTGTCTCCTGGGAATGCGGGGTGTGGTGTGGCCCTGCCCACACACGGGGCGATGTGGCCCTGCCCACGCACGGGGCGATGTGGCCCTGCCCACGCACGGGGCGATGTGGCCCTGCGTGTCCATGTTCCTGTGCATACGGTTGTATGTGCCGAGGACCACGTTTCCATGGCCGCCATCCCGCGCTGTGCACTGTCGCGTCCGGCAGGCGCCTCCTTTTCCTCTCATACGAGAGACGTTTTTGAAGGAAACCCTCTTTCAGGGTTTGCGCGTGTTTCATGAAGGGGTTTCTCACGGCTACTACCCTCGGCGTGCACACATCATACACAGTGCAAAAATGAAGTGAAGAAAAATTACATTTATTCCCGCAGGTCATAATGCCTTTGTGTCTAGATAAATAAGAGGAAAATTGCTACTTTGTAAGACAAAGTCTCTCAAAAGAGGAGCGTTTGTGTTTCATTTTTGCAGCCGCTTTGTGTTCATGACGCAGCTTCTGCTGTGTCCAGAGGAACCGTTCTGCGTTCTTTTGTTCTCTGCTGTCTCCTGCCCGTCCCTGCATCGTACTTGACTTATAGCTCATCCTTGCTGGGCCCAGAAGGGCAGCTCTGAGAAGCCTTCCAGGTCCTTCTGTGAACTTGCTGCCATGTGTGCGGAGTCTCCTCAAAGAGAGTGGGCCCATTTCTAGCTTTGTCAGGGGTTGGGACAGGAAGCAAAATTGATCCAGGGCATCTGGAAGCAGAGTGGGAATGGTGCCAGTCCTGGAGGCTCTGTGCTATAGAGACCATGGAAGTAGAGTGGGAATGGTGCCAGTCCTGGAGGCTCTGTGCTATAGAGGCCATGGAAGTAGAGTGGGAATGGTGCCTGTCCTGGAGGCTCTGGCCGGTTTAGTTGTGATGGGCAGAGCTTGCTTCTAGGACGGACGCATGCAGCGGGCGAGTCTGATTCTAGGACGGACACATGCAGCGGGCGAGTCTGATTCTAGGACGGACACATGCAGCGGATGAGCCTGATTCTAGGACGGACACATGCAGCAGACACCCAAGACACGGACATTGTATTGGAGCTGGGCCATGAGCTGGTGGTTCTCCAGATGTGATGTCACCACCCGCGTTAGCTAGGCGTCAGATGGGCCAGATTCAGATGCGGTTCTGTGCAGTTTTGAGAATGGGTTTTCCCAGCATGATTTTGTTGCACCAGATGTTCAGAGCGGTGCGTGCAGAGAGGGATTTGCGGTTCGTCGCAGCTGGCTCGCCCATGTGGAGAGAAAGCTTCAGAATTCTGAAGCTTGAAAGGTTTAAAAAAATGCAACCGTCAGTTTTGGCTGCTCAGTACAAAACTGAAATTCTGTCTAAGTACATAAAAGCCCATGTATGTCAGCTAATGTCACAGATGACATTAGACTAAAGCCAGCACATATTAGTTGACACTTTGGAATGAGCTCGAAGTCGGTACCAGTCAGTCCTTTCATCTGTTTGAAGCCTCTCGAGAAGAGGGAAGCAAGAACAGACAGACAAACGAAGCCCCAGACCAACAGCGAGCGCAGTCTAGCTCTTCTGCCTGCGGGAGGTTTAGCTGAATAAATCACGGGTCTCACAATCCACAGACACTGCTACAGGGATAGCAGGTGGCTCCCCAAGTCAGTAGAAGCGCAGGAGCTTGTGAGACGCACACTGCCAAAGGGCCCTGAGTTCAAGTTAGAGGCACTGTGAATGGCCAGGGCTTGTGCTTCCGACTTCCTGCGAACTGCAGGCAGCTGAGAAAGCAGCTGGCGTGGGGGCTGGGGGGAGAGAGAGAAAGCGTGGAAGAGCCTGAGTGCACAGCTCATGTAGCCCATAGCACCCCGCTTTCTAGACCTAGAGATCAAGGACAGGAAGCAGCGCAACCTCCGGTCGCAGCGTGGGAAGCTTATCTGTGAACTGTGGTAGGAAAGGTTTCCCGCCGTGCAGCAGAAGTGCAGAGTCCTGGGGCTGGAGAGGTGGCTCAGGGGTTAAGCCTCCGCCTTGCAGGCGGAAGGTCCTGAGTTCAAATCCTAGACCCCACGTATAGACGCCAGGCGGAAGCAGGGGGCGGCCTGCGTTTCTGGTCCTGGTAGGGCGGAGCCTGTGAATCCCGGGGCAGAGTAAACAAGGAGGAGGTGGAGGCGTCCATGGTGGTTCCCGAATTCGCCCGTGGTTCTACACACACACACACACACACACATATACATACACACACACACACACACACACACACACACACATACATACACACACACACACACACACACACATATACATACACACACATGCACAATTGAATAAATAATAATAAAAAAATAAAACAAAAGTGCAGAGTCCTGGGGTGCGCCCCTGCTGTGTTTCACCTTTGCAGTTTGGAGATTCACTTCAGTTACTCACAGCAGATCTTTAATACTTGGGGTATTTGGTAGGCAGCTGCCTTTTTAGTTTGCAAGCGATGTGGTTTGAATGTGCGGGACACGTGGTCCACAGACTCGTGCGCGGGACACGTGGTCACAGACTCGTGCGCGGGACACATGGTCCACAGTCTCCTGTGTGGGGCACGTGGTCCACAATCTCATGTGCGGGGCACGTGGTCACAGACTCATGCACGGGACACATGGTCCACAGTCTCCTGTGTGGGGCACGTGGTCCACAATCTCATGTGCGGGGCACGTGGTCACAGACTCATGCACGGGACACATGGTCCACAGTCTCCTGTGTGGGGCACGTGGTCCGCAGTCTCGTGTGCGTGACACATGGTCCACAGTCTCGTGTGCGGGGCACGTGGTCACAGTCTCGTGTGCGGGGCATGTGGTCCACAGTCTCGTGGGGGGGCACGTGGTCCGCAGCTGGGCTCGGGTTGGGAGATGTGGAGCCTTCAGGAGGTGGAGCTGTGCTGGAGGGAGGATGCACCAGGACTTGAGGTTTGGCGGCCGGCTCCGCTTCTCTCTCTGCTTCCTGAGGTGGATGCGGGGTGAGCTGCACCCGTCTTGCCACCAGTGCAGCCTGTGGCTCTCTCACCTGCGTAAGCCAAAGCAAACCCTTTCTCCTTTAGTTTTTCTGGTCAGAGTATTTTGTCCTAGCAGCAGAGGAGAAACTTGCACATCTGTAATAAAGGAGCCGCATCTTTATTTTAAATACGGGTCACGGACCCTGCGCTTCACCAGCCTGTGGCCATGAAACAGGACTGGGGGCAAGTGCGTAGCTTTTCCTTGCTGGAAAGCAAAGCAACCCAGTTTTCGCCAGTTGGCAGGCTGTGGTGGTGTTTCCTCGTGAGAAAGAGTTGTGACTCGTCACCCTCGCCATCGCGTGGGACTTCTCTGTCCGCTGAGGACGACGAGACAGGACGGATGCTCCTCCTCGCCCTCCCGGGACTGACAAGCCCTTGTGTTAACATTTGGTGGTTGCTAAGGAGTTCGTGACTTCTGGTTCAGGCGGCTTAGCTTCTGTGGCCACCTTCGTGTGTCAGGGAATTCGGCTGCAAAGCCTCTTGCCCACCGCGTTCCTCTCCGTCCTGCGGAGCACGCCAGGGCAGGCCGAGCTGTGGCGGTCTTTCCCGTGTTCTGAACCTGGAGCTCGGGGGTCTTGCTCCAGGGCCAGGCTCACAGTGGGACCCTTCGGTTTCTGCGCCCACCCCGCCTCGTGAGGAAAGCGTTGTAGCCCCTGGGCTTTTGCACTGCGAGGGCAAATCTCAGAGTGGGGGTCGCTCTACCTCTTGCTCTGTGGACTGTCGAGAAGTAGGTTGCCTGACTGCACTGTCGGACACGCCTGGAGGCTTCCAGATTTTTCGTCCTCCAGCGATGAGCTTCTGAGAGTTTTCAAAGCTGGGTGTGGTTTTCACCGTTTGTTTTAAGCCAAGGGGTCTGGCTTCTGCCAGCGCTGCTCCTTGCCTGCGACGGTGGTGATCGGCCGTTAATGGACGTGTTTTGGAACCCTGGACTCCTTTCCTTTAGAAGGTTGGTCCTTCCGTTTCACATGTCCAGAGCTGCATTTGAGAGATTTGACTTCTTTGTTTAACTGGATGTAGGACTCTTATTTTCCTTACTGATTGAATATGCAAATAGGTTTCTGGTTATGTCACGATACCTCAGAGTTGCAGCACTTACATTTCTTAAAAGGATGATATGTAAAAGCAGTTTGCTCATGCAATTTGTCATGAATGTTTTTACCCAATTTGTGACCAAAGAGTATTGTCAACCCACTGACAGTGAGCAGAGAGTCTGAATTTTGGCAGGGAAAATGAAACAGGGAGAGAAAGGTCACGTGAGTTACGTTGCATCTGTCCTCTTCTCACCTTAATGCGTGACCATGCAAAGCACCCTAGTGGGCAAGTGTGGGGACAAACGCCATCCCAGCCAGGAGCTGCAGGTTTGTAGAGAGCTGTCATGCTCGCGGGTGTGCATTCACGCCGCCGTGTTCCGGGTGGCATTCACACTGTCCAACTACTTGAACTGAGCTTTGGCACTTAAGACACTGGCATCAAAAACGAAGTGAGCAAAGCTAGGGAAGACCGTGCATTGCTAAAGTGCAACCAACACCCAGGGCCTCTGGTCCTTAGCATGTGAATAGCCAGCACAGAGGACCTCAGGCGGCGCCGCAGGAGGCAGCGCTCTTGCCTCCTTGACATGTGAACCACAGTCAAGTGCTCACACTTGATGCTAATTTCCTTCTAGTTTTCTGTAAGAGTTGTTAATCGGAGACTAAGATGCACCATCACACAGCTGGGCAGGGAGGGGCAGGACGGATCAGCTGGAGGGTTTTGGAAAGCCTAGCCAGCCAACTTGTCTTTCCTGATCCTCAGCCATCGTGCCCTTGTTGGGGATCCCCGGCAGTTGTTGTGGGGATCCCCAGTGGTTGTGCCCTTATTGGGGATCCCTGGCGGTTGTACCCTTGTTGGGGATCCCCGGCGGTTGTTGTGGGGGATCCCTGGCGACTGTTGTGGGAGATCCCCAGTGGTTGTGCACTTTTTGGGGATCCCTGGCGGTTGTGCCCTTGTTGGGGATCCCCGGCGGTTGTTGTGGGGGATCCCTGGTGGTTGTGCCCTTGTTGGGGATCCCCGGCGGTTGTGCCGTTCTTGGGGATCTAGACAGTGGTCTGTGGGCTCATCACAGAGCCTCCGAAGTCTCCATGTCAGGGAAGGATTCTGAAAAATCTCAGGGGCGGCTGAGTTTGAGTTGTAAATGAGTCTTTTTTACAGACAGCTGATTTTAATGGCCTCCTTAGCATCTTCAAGCAATGAGAAAATCAACAGAAATAGGGGAGAAGTCATTCACATGATATTTGTATATGAAATAGAGTCTATTCTGCCTTAGACTTTAGCTTTCTGTGGTAAAAGGCATTCAGGCTCCTGCGCTTCATGAAAGCTTGTGTGTCACTGTCCCACAAGTCTCGAGTCTAACTTCCTGTGGACATGTATGTCACATGCCGTCTCCGAGACGCCGAGAGCCTCATGTGGTGCAGACACACACATGCCACGTGTCGTCCCAGGGTGCCGGAGCACACGTGATGCGGCGTCTGTTACGTGACGCTGTGCTTGTCCGCGTGAGTGTTTTCCTGTGGGCGCCACCTGTAACTCCACCAAGCACACGCGGTCACCCAGAAGAGCGTTCTCAGCGCGAGGTTGCCTGCAGGTGTCCGCTGATAACTGGACATGGACGTCATGGGCTTCCACAGTGGACTGTTTCCCTGTGTCTAGCTTGGTTTCCCTGGCCATGTCCGTGTCTTGTCACTTTCATCTGCTTGTAGCTCTGATCTCATTCTGGATACCTCGGTCTCTCTACTAGTTGCTTTATTTTATTTAATGATTTTATCTGTTCTTTTGATTAGACTTCTACTCTTTAGCCAGTGCTCTTGCGTGTAGGTTTAAGATTGTATTTTTCAAGAAGTCTTTTTTTCTTCTCTCCTCCCACATTGTCATTTTGTAAGGATTACACTTCTTTCATGCTGTCACCCAAGCATATGCTTATTGAATCTTTATAAAATCCCTGTACTTAGGTTTTTGTGCTTTTTATTCTGTGTTTTAGACTGTTTCCCAAGAAGTCATGCGTTTGGGCATCTGTAGTTTTGATTTTGAGCTTCTCTTGAGCAGGATTCCATGCCCCCCGGAGACACCTGATTCTTGGTTGTGCAAGTTCCCCTGGAACCGTCCGCATCTTCCCGACTCCCCCACTGGTCCACCAGTCTACTTTGTCCGTGGTGAGCGTGCACGTTGTGACTTGGACCACGTCCACACTGCAGCAAGCCCCGGGCACATGGTCCTGGCTCCCATGGGCAGAGGCGCAGCTTCAGCCTTCAGCCCCACAGCCATGTGTGGCTGCCCGTCTCTGCCCGGCTGGGCTGTCCCTGCAGAGCCGTCTGCAGCCTGTTGGACCGTCAGGAACTCACTCGTGTTCTTTCCGGAGCCGAGCCGAGCCAGTTAGGATCCGACTCTCAGGGCTTTGCTCGTATTCATTTCTGGCACTTACGATTGACTTTTCTTTCGAGCTCATAGATATGATTTAAACCACGATGTTTGATTCTCTATTTTTCTGTATTGTAACAACCCAGTCTTCCATATTTCTAGAGATAAAATTTATTAGTCAATTAAATTTTCCATTTTTAGAAGCATTACCTATATTTGCATGAACATAGATGTACGCACAAATACCTTTTAAGTTTATAGGTTTATGTAATAATATGAAGTGTATGTGTGTAATAAACACACTGGTGCACAACTATAAACATAAAATAAAACTATAACTTAAATATAAAAATTCACAGCCAATAAAATTGAAATTAACAGCATTAGCTTAATAGTATCACCGTGATTGTCTTGATATAAACTGAATTGTAGTATCGACACAGATCTCATAGTAAATTTCAAAGCGTTGTGTTTGATTTCTTATGCAGCCGACTCTGAGCCTGTCTTTGTACCATTTGGTAGGTTCCTTTAATGTTTGCCCAGCGGCCTGCAGGGCTCTATGAATACCAGAATTCCGCCTTGATACAGGTTAAATGTAAACAGGCAAGCAGCTGTGCTGGAATCACTCAGTAGTTAGTTACGTGGAAATTTGAAGATTCACATGAACCACACCACCATTTCTGTGTTTTTTGACAGTTACATAGATGAGAAAGAAGACAGTGTTTTAGAACTGTCCCGCGGCACCGCGGGAGCTGCCTCTGGAGATAAGTGGGCCCCCTGCCTCCGCCCAGCATTCCTGCACATGCAGCTCAGGCTCTCCGCGGGTGCGTGGGTCCCTTATGTTCAGTGACGTCACATTTGCACGTGACCTGCTCACGCTCTTTCGTAGAGTGGAAGAATCTGAAATGACCTGTATCTGCTGTAGCAGGTGCAGCTCTTGGGACCATGGCGAGGGGCGGCGTCTGGAAGAACCGAGTACAGATCACTTGTCCCCTGGGGTTGACTCAGTTCACGCCTGTGCACTTCAAGCATCGTGGAGGAATGACTTTTCAAGTGACAGAGGACGCACCTTTTGACTCTTGTCCCCCCTGTAAAAATACCCCGAAATAAGCCCACAGTTTGAATCACCTTTGTTAGAACTCAAAGACAGCTCTGAGTGTATCAAAATCGAGCTCTGCTGAAAGATGATCAGGTAACTTGGTGGTGTGGGATTGCTCGTCTTCTGTTCCACAGCAGCATCGACCACAGTGCAGGGCCCGTCGTGGTCGGGGGAGCAGGGCCCGTCGTGGTCGGGGGAGCAGGGCCCGTCGTGGTCGGGGGAGCAGGGCCCGTCGTGGTCGGGGGAGCAGGGCCCGTCGTGGTCGGGGGAGCGGGGCCCGTCGTGGTCGGGGGAGCGGGGCCCGTCGTGGTCGGGGGAGCGGGGCCCGTCGTGGTCGGGGGAGCAGGGCCCGTCGTGGTCGGGGGAGCAGGGCCCGTCGTGGTCGGGGGAGCAGGGCCCGTCGTGGTCGGGGGGAACAAGGCTGCTCATGGTTCAAGCGTCGTGTCCTGCGGCGTGTTGGTAATGCCCGCCATAGCCTGTTTGGAGCAACTTGGTACAAAGCACTGGTCCTCAGAGCTGCCCTGAAAGGAAGAGAACAGAAGCAAGACTAATTCTGGGTGGCGCAGGGGACGTGTGCCACGCAGCCCAAGGGGAAAGCCAAGCAGAAATCTTTGAGGCATTCAGATGTTTGGAAGCACCGTTACGGAGGAAATTTCGAGAGCCACATGTATTCCCAGGGCAGCGTGCTCAGGAGAGACTGGGGATGACTTCGAGCACCATCTCGGAATGATTTTCGGGCTCAGAGGCAACCCGGCAACTGTTGACTTGCGCAGAATACAGCTGTCAGAGTGAGGGGGCTTGGTTCTCTCCAATTGTTTGTTTGTATTGGTTCTTTTTTACTTTTGTTTTCTTTAGTTCCTAATATTTAAGGAAATCTCTGTTAAAAATTTTAGCTGCTTTACATAAAGTGAAAGACCAGAGAATTCTTACCACAAGAAGACCAGAGAGACAGCTCCGTGGGCTGCGCGCCCATGCCCAAGACAGCTCTGTGGGCTGGGTGCCCACGCCTGAGACAGAAGCTGCGTGGTGGAGGGAGAGAACTGACTTCTGAAAGTTGTCCTCTGATCTCTACCTGTGTGCCGTATCGTGTGTGGTTTCTCTGTCTCTTGCTCTCTTCTCCTCTTTTTCTTTCTCTCTCTTTCTTTCTTTCTTTCTTTCTTTCTTTCTTTCTTTCTTTCTTTCTTTCTTTCTTTCTTTTTCTTTCTTTCTCTTCTCTTTCTCAAATAAATAAATAAATAAAACTTTAGCCATGGAGATAAGTAATCTTTGAAAAAATAATTTGAAATACTGGAATATTCACTCCACTGTAACCGTCAATAGAATACAACAGGCGAAGTGGGAAGAGAGGACCAGAATTCCTTAGCTACTTCACTGCGCATTAGACGTGTTGCTTAATCATGACGACCACAAAGCACACTCAACAGAAAATCGTGGCCTGTCCTAGCAACAGTGTGTATTGACAAAACTGCTTCTGGAAAGCTCGAAAACTTGAAAGTAAGTAACTTCGGTTGCCTGGAGACCCGAAGGAAACAACCGGAGAAATCCGGAAGGAAACAACCGGAGAAATCAGGAGCTTCGGCGCGGACCTGCGGACCAGATGGAAGCAGAGAGAGATGCCTTTCTGGAAAAGCCCGTGGCTAAGTGTTGCTGTGTCCCATGTGGGCGCAGTTGGGGCGGGAAGATCTTGACGCGACACCCGTCACCTTACAGAATCAGGAAGCCAGGAACAAAAGTCAGAACGTGCGGGCCTGCTGGACACGGTCAGCAAACCCACATCCCCAGCGGGCCCCGAGGGGAGAGGGGGCAGAAGGAATATTTGAGATCATAGACGGACGTGTTTCAAAGCTCTCCACGTCCTGTGAGCTCCCAGTATGATAAGCCCAAGAGATCCGAAATGAGACATGTTATGTTGAAACTGTCAAAAGCCAGAGAGGGCAGCAGGCTCCCCCCTCCCCCCACCACTGAGGCGCCTAGGAGTGGCAGTGAATGACAGCCCCGGACGCTGATGAGTCTAAGTCACAGTTCATTCGTATCAAGACTTTTCTCGGATATATTAATCACTCACCTTACTGTTTTTATGTTGGTTCCTCCTTAACACTGGTTTTGCTTGGTACTAATTTTATCTTCAATCTTCACATTATCATCTTTTATTACGTTTTGCTGCTTACTGTTTTTCTGGATTACAGGAAGTACTTCATGTTTGTTTGCTCTGTGACTTAGGTCACTTCCCATAGGGTCACGAGCGTAACCTTTGTTCTTTTCCTTCTGTGGCAGTTCATCTAAGCTGAGCTCACCTTCAGACGTGGCCATTAGGATTACTTAGTTAAGGCAGGCCTCCGAGCAGATCCGTAGGAGGTTATCTAATTGATGTTGGAAGACCCAACTACACCTGCCTGGCATTTTTATGTAGAATCTGAGGATCTGAACTCAGATTCTTTTACTCCCGTGGAAAGTGCTTTGGCCGAGTCCTCTCTCCAGCCCCTCTCCTCACCGTGGGTTCTGGGTTTGTGAATTCAAGTTCCCCTGCTTTGGAAGCAGTTGCTCTGGACAGGTGAACCCTCTTGTGGACTCTTCCATCCTGTTGAGCATTTCACCTTCACTAATGATTCTCTTGGCATTCTTATGCTTTTCTTTTGTGAGGCGTTTGATTTTTACTACTTTCAATGATACCAAGGCACATCTTTTTGATCCTTCAATATATAGTTTTCTGTTGTATTTACTGTTCTTGATTCTTTTGAATTCTACATTATGGAGGGTTTCCCAGAGAATCAGAACGAGTACTGCGTGTGTGTGCGTGAATGTGTGTGTGTGCATGTGTGTGCATGCGTGCGTGTGCGTGTGTGCGTGCGTGCATGTGCGTGTGTGCGTGCGTGAATGTGCGTGCGTGTGCGTGTGTGTGCGTGTGTGTGTGTGTGTGTGTGCGCATGTGCGTGTGTGTGTGTGTATGCATGTGTGTGACTTCTCCATGTCTTAAAAAGGGCAATCGGGCAGTGGGAATAAATGCAGCAGGCACTCGGGACAGGAGGAGACATGATCTAACTTAGTGACTCTCCGTGCTTTGCCAGGTCTTTGAGCGTGTGGGTGGATCACAGAGCCTTGAAGCGTGTCTGTGGCGCACGCGAGAGTCCGCACACATTTCCCTGTGTCCAGCGCTGGCTTCTGTCCGTGTTCACTTTGTCTTGGTCTCGCCGATCTGTACTTGGCACTTTCCGTCTCCGGCCGTGGAAAGCCTTGCCGAGACGCTCTGCCCGGGCGCTGTAGCCAGACGTTTTTTTTTCTGTATTTATTTTAATAGCCATTTGGTTTCATTACCCTTTAATGAGTTCTTTGATAGCAAGTTCCTTAATTAACAAGGCAGTCGCTCAGATTTCCTCCTCTCTAATTGTTAACATATTCCGCCGCTTTCCCGCAGACGCTCGCTCTGATCGTTTCGTCTTTACAGCGCCGGTAGGGCCGCTGGGCAGGACAAAGAACGGACGGGGAGAATTTGTGTTCGCTCCAGACACCGTGATTTAAGAGAATTTCTCTTCCAACTGAAATTTCTACAGTCCACATTTCCTACACATCATCCAGTCCGCGTGGGCTTCCAGGTCCAAAATGGCTGATTCAAGCAATGTGGATGATTTCATTCCGCCTGAGAAGCCCATGCGATTTAGTTTTAATTTTCCAGAAACTGTGTGGACAGTAATTCTTGGGGTGTAGCCACGCCCTGTAATAAGGTGAGCTCTGGTCTGGAGGCGCTGCTCTGACTGCAGACTGCGCCCCGTTCTGCACTGTGCTTAGTCGCTTTGAAACTGGGATGCTTCTCTGCATTTTACCTACGAGGAGGCCAAGTTGCCCCAAGATCAAATGCATGGACCAGCTGCCGCAGAACATGCACCACGTAAAGAATGGTTTCAATGGCTTTCCTTAGAGAAGCCCAAGAGTTTAAATAGCACAAAGAGGAACGGACCGCAGCATCTACAGGATGCATTAGCGCAAGAGAGCAAAGCGAGGCTGGGGCTAATGAGGTGTTTGGGCGGAGAGGGCTCTTAGCCGGGACCAGGAGCGGCGAGGAGCGGCTGGCAGACAGGCGGGCGTCTGCACCTTTGTTTTTTGTAAACTTCTCCTGTGGCTGCGCTGTGTTGTTTCCAAGCCCACTTAATTTTTTATGAGGTTTGTAAAGGTCTTGAATAAACAATTGAGATTATACAGGTTTTCCTGGAAGCTTTGGTTAATATTTTAATGTGATGTGCGTTGTCACTTTATGGAATAGCTTATTGGAAAGTTTGAAAGAGGAGTTTCTTCCTTCCTTCCTTTCTTTTTTCTTTTCCTTTCTTTTTTCTTTCTTTCGTTTTCTCTCTTTCTTTCATTTTTTCTTTCTCTTTCTCTCTTTTTCTTTCTCTTTCTTTCCTTTCTTTCTCTTTTTCTCTTTCTCTTTCCTTCTCTCTTTCTCTCTTTCTTTCTTTCTCTCTTTCTCTTTTTCTTTTTCTCTCTTTCTCTCTTTCTCTTTCTTTCTTTCTTTCTTTCTTTCTTTCTTTCTTTCTTTCTTTCTTTCTTTCTTTCTTTCTTTCTTTCTTTCTTTCTTTCTTTCTTTCTCCTTCGTAGTTAAATGTGATCATTATATTTACGTTTTAGTTACTTGCTTTCTTCCTTATTTTGACTTTATGTCTCTTAGGGTCACCCTCGCGTTGGCACCTGGAGTCCTCACTTCGGGTGAAATTGTAGTTCAGAGAGTGTCTTGAAAGTGAGCCCGTGATTGCAAATGAACATAGCAAGAGGAAACAGCAGGGAATGGGAGAGGATCGGAAACAGCAGCTCATAGCCTGGGCAGTGGCCTCATCGTGACCTTTGCTCATTAATATTTGAATCTGACTTGTTGGCATCTGTAGGGTGCAGTCTGGGGAAATGTCAAGCAGGGCAGAGACGGAAGATCTTGAGAATGCTTCTGTGCTAATGGCGCGTTTTGGTGAAATTGATCTGCAACTGGACAGGAGTCAGGGAAGGGAAGGAAGTTGGTGTTTCCCTTGGGAGGACTTCTCGTTTGGTCAGGGTCACGCGGCAGTGGTTGTCCTGCAGCACTTTACTTGCATCTTGACTTGGAAGCCACCTAGAGACCTTTCCGGGCCCTGTGGCCAAGGGGCAGCGAGGCTCCCCAGCAAGACCACCGCAAGACCACCGCCTTCCCGAGACCTCTGTGGCTGCTTTGGCCTCCTGACCTTTCCTTCCACAATCAGGTAGGGCGCAGAGTTTACTCTGCTCAGTTTAGCACTTAATTGCACGTTTCCCTTGATTTCCTTCAGAAAGGAAGTGCGCTTTCACTTTTCCTCTTGTGGACAGAATTACTTGGTTTCAAAGAAGAAAATCCTATGACTATGAAGACAAATGAGAAAATATTTCGTACAACATACATTCAAAGTCTTTTTCAAGTGTTCTGTATTTACTATTATAGGAATAAAAATTCCAAGCAATATAAGCGAGTACTGTGTCAGCAGGTTTTCTTTTTACCCATCGAAACAATCCTACTTCGCAGCTGTGAAAATGGAGACAAAGCTCATAGTTCTACAAGTGCATCTGCATGTGTATTGGTTTTCATCAAACACATACCTCTGACTTATTTACGCTCATATACATAAGCCCTAATTAGTGGCTTCATGCTTTATTCTTTATTGTTAATTTAAATTCTCAGGACATACATGCATGTGTGCACTTTTATGAAACAAAATTATGTGCTCAGATGCTAACGGAAAAGGCTACCTATTCTGTGCTACTGCACACACAACTACTGACCAGAAAGATGCTTTTTAAGTGTCCCTCCTTTAGTTTGGTATAAAGTGTAAGTTAAAAAGATTCTGGGTCAGGTGGAGTGTTGCATGCCAGAAAATCAGCAGTCGAGAGTCTGAGACGGAGGAGTCACATGTTCAAGGTCAGCCTGGGCAGTGTAGCGAGACCCCGGGATTGCTTGGCATAAGGGGGCATGTGTGGAATCTTAGTATTCGTGTGGCTGAGGTGGGGCGTTACTACGAGTTCAAGGCAAGATGTGCTACATGATGAAGCCTCATCTCAACAAAAACAGAGTCTAGACCAAAACAGAATCGTTTTTAGTTGCTATTTGCAGTGAAGGAGCATTGAACCTGCCTTCTAGTACAGGTTGCTGTGAGTTCTGAAGATCTTAAGTTACACTATGTTAATGACAGAAGCTATCGACGTGTGTGATGTCAGTTGAAATTTATAACATGTTCAGCGTAACCGTATTAAAAATGATGATGCCCACTGCTAACCATGCCCAACAAGTGCTGGTCTTGGCCTTGCCTGCCAGCACCTGTCGTCTGCACTAGAGAAAGGAGACGCCTGCTTCCGATGGACCACTTGATGCAGAACAGCGGTGAAGCCCTGCGGCCTCCTGCTGACATTTGCCTTGCTGCTATGCAGGGAGGACCCTAGAGTGTCAGCTGGGGTGCAGTGACTGCAGTGCTGGGCGCAGTGATCGCAGTGCTGGGCAGTGACCTCAGTGCTGGGCGCAGTGACCGCAGCGCTGGGCACAGTGACCTCAGCGCTGGGCAGTGACCTCAGCGCTGGGCAGTGACCTCAGCGCTGGGCGCAGTGACCTCAGCGCTGGGCGCAGTGACCTCAGCGCTGGGCGCAGTGACCGCAGCGCTGGGCGCAGTGACCGCAGCGCTGGGCAGTGACCTCAGCGCTGGGCGCAGTGACCGCAGCGCTGGGCGCAGTGACCGCAGCGCTGGGCAGTGACCTCAGCGCTGGGCGCAGTGACCTCAGCGCTGGGCGCAGTGACCTCAGCGCTGGGCAGTGACCTCAGCGCTGGGCGCAGTGACCGCAGCGCTGGGCGCAGTGACCTCAGCGCTGGGCGCAGTGACCGCAGCGCTGGGCTCAGTGACCGCAGCGCTGGGCGCAGTGACCGCAGCGCTGGGCAGTGACCTCAGCGCTGGGCGCAGTGACCTCAGCGCTGGGCGCAGTGACCGCAGCGCTGGGCGCAGTGACCTCAGCGCTGGGCGCAGTGACCTCAGCGCTGGGCGCAGTGACCGCAGCGCTGGGCGCAGTGTCCGCAGCGCTGGGCGCAGCGACCTCAGTGCTGGGCGCAGCGACCGCAGCGCTGGGCGCAGTGACCGCAGCGCTGGGCGCAGTGACCGCAGCGCTGGGCGCAGTGACCGCAGCGCTGGGCAGTGACCTCAGCGCTGGGCGCAGTGACCTCAGCGCTGGGCGCAGTGACCGCAGCGCTGGGCGCAGTGACCGCAGCGCTGGGCGCAGTGACCTCAGTGCTGGGTGCAGCGACCGCAGTGCTCACAGAAGTAGTTGGCGCTGGGGAAGCTCTCTGAGGAACACAGCGAGAGCGGAGCGTTGGGTTCCCTGACGGCGCAGCTGAGAAGTGAGCTTTGAGGGTGCGCAGTGGCCCAGGAGGTCAGGCAGAAGGGTCCGTCAGCCATCGCCTGGCCAGCGTGCAGAAGCTGTGTGGCCAGCAGAGCCCACCTGGCAGTGGAGATCTCAGACTCCACCCTGGAGACTGGAAACACCAGGCTGAGCTCAGTGGAGATCCTGAAATAGCGGCTGGCTGATGTGTCCCCACGTGACAGGTGATCGTACGCTGGGGAAAGGGCACAGATAACGTTCTTGTTCGACGAGAAATAAAGGTGCAGTAACAACTACAGCACAACAGAAGATCCAGGGTGGCACACGCCGCACGCGGAGGGCGAGTGCATAGCGGGGTTCACAGGGAAGGGTGACCACCGTGTGCTCGGGGAGTTGTTACCGCCTTGCTGGGCCAGTTTCTGTCTGGATTCTTTGTCTTTCATAGTGAAACCCCTCATGGAGTCGCGGGGGAGCTAAAACCAGACGTGTGGAAACGTGCAAAGGGCTCGGGCGGAGAGAGGGCGGGCAGGGCAGCTCCCTCCTCTGTAGGCCTTGCTCCTTCTGCGTCTGCCCTCGGCCACCGAAGCGTGGCTCTGACAGCGGGGCCCTTGCAGGCCTCGGGCTGGCTGGTGTCCGAGCGAGAGGACAGGCCGAGGAACGAGCCGAGAAGGGCGAGGAAGCTGCCGTCTGGCATCGTAATGCGCCCGGGACAGAGGTTCAGCCCACCCAATGCAAAGGCTCTCGCATCCTTTAAAGAAAATGTTAAACTTTAATTTTAAAATCATGTTTAGAATAATCCTAGTGTTTATACTCATAAATACTCATTTATACTCAGTGTTTTCTAAGAAATTCACCTTTTAATTACATTTTTGATAACCTTTCTTGTTATGAGTTACTCTAGTCTCTTCATATGTGATAAATCATGACCAGTAAATATTGATTTATACATAGAAACTACTGTTAGAATTTGCTTTTTCAAAGAATTCTTTTGGAAGGGACTTTTTCAGACTTACTCTGTCTGTAATGTTCTCTCTGTTTGCTTTAGATTTTGAGTATTACTTATTTACCATTGATTTCTAAAACTGCTCCTTAACTGCATGGTTGGGCTTTATTACAGCTTTTTATAGTTCCCTGACTGATGGTGATGGAGCCAATATTTTGCATAGTTGCTTTTACATGAGTTTAATTCCAAGATGGTTTGGATGTAAGAGTATCATAGGAGAACCGGAAAGAAAGTTCTTAATTGAAGAATGAATTGTTTAAATTTTGGAATCTGGGATGTAGCTCAGGTGGTAGAGAACTCGCCTAACTCACACAAAGAAAGCCTTGGGTTCAACGCCCCGCACAAGGCATGATGGCGCACTTGGGCTATAGAGACAGGAAACTCAGACACTCACTGCTATAGCAACAGGAAACTCAGGCACTCACGGTCATCCTTGACTACAAAGGGAATTTGAGGCTAGCCTGGGCTACTACATGCATAAATAAAGGAGCAGACAGGTAATTACGTTGTTGTTTCTTTTAGTGCATTAACTTTATGGTGGGTGTTTGTATTGCAGGGAAAGGTGGCCCAGACAGCTTGCATGTCGGCGTGCAAGCATTTAGCCACATCCCTGATGCAGCTCTTGCTGGAAGCCGAAGTCAGGCAGCTTACCTTGGGCGCACTGCAGCACTTCAACCTGGACGTCCGAGAGTGTGAACGTAAGTCAGTGGCCTCCCCTGCCCCCCAACATTTCACGTCTGCGTGTCCTTGTTCTGATGGTGTCTGTATGTGGGTGGCCGAGGTGCCCCCAGCATCTTAGGAACAGACTGCCGGCCATGCACCTAAACACACAACATGCTGGCACTGAGCGATCCTCTTCTGGGAAGCAGTGGAAGAAGCTGGAATCCTGGTGCTGCATAGATACTTTGCTGGATGGCTCTAACCAAGAGCGAATGCCTTGTGTAGATCCACGTGTGCATGTGTGTGTGGGTGTGTGTGTGCACGCATTTGGCATGTGGTTCTGGCAGAAGGAAAGGGCAGCTTTCTTCCTGACGTCACTGACCCAGCGCGTGGTGTCCCCTGAGGCTGAGCACAAAGCCAGGCTTTGACCAGAAACGAGTGAAGAACAGTTCACTGCGCTGGTGGGAAATGAAAATGAACAAATGAACATAAGACGGCTGGTTTTTTCCGATTCAAGGAGTGAGAACAGTGTAAACGCACCTTACTTTCCTGGCAGCCTCGCCCTTCTTACACTGATGGCTTATGTGTTTTCTTGGTCATCTTTGGTGACTGAAATTAATCCATATTCCATTTTAAGTGGTATTAATAGGGATTTCTACCTTTATCCGTCCTATAATACCCAAGTCCCTTTCGCGCGGGCATCTGCACAGAAGGCGTCATGTGAAGCAGCGCTGGGTGCCGAGAGCGGCAGACACTGCAGAGGCCGGGCCCCTGCGGACGGCGTCCCGCCCCGTGGCTGTCCTCTTGGGCGTCGTCCTTCACAGCAGGCCAAGTCCCACTCGATGGCCTGCAGGGCGGACAAGGCGGCTGGGGCGGGGCGTGGCCCGAGGCGCACGGGGCAGGGAGCTGTCGCCAGGAGTAGCTGTTCAGGTTGGCACCCGGCAGCACTCGGGTCAGAAGGAAGCTGCCACATGCGGGAACCACTGTGGGGGCCACTTGAGACCGTGGGGTGCTGACCGTCAGGCAGAGAGGTTAGGTCGAATTGCACGGTGGCAGCTGCTCTTCTTTAATCGTAGTCATACGCATTTATGACTTTGCAGCATGTTTTGAAACACGCATATGTTGTAAAATGGCTTAGTTGAGCTAATAAGTTTTTATATTGCTTCACATACCTGTTTTACAGTGTAAACCTCCTCTCGGCCTTTTTAACGAATGTAATGCATGATAAACTGCATTGCCGAGTTGTATAATAGGCTTCTTAAACTGTCCTTCCACCTCACTGATGTATTGCATCATAAGCCCGTGGGCCTTCCCCACCCTCCGCGGTCTCCTCCATCCATTCTACTCTGAGTTGTGGTGGAGTTTTCCAAGTCCATATCCAAGTGTGGGCGTCCCGCGTGTCTATGTGTGTCTCGGTTCTCTCACTTAGATCATGTCCTCCAGCGTCTTCCATGTCATCTTGGCCCAGGCTCCAGGTCATTCTTGGGATCTGTGTGCGTTTCTCCTCCCGTGCCCCAGCTGACCCGGGTGGGTTCCAGTCTTGACCGTGCAGGCTGACGCTGTGCTGGCCACGCAGAACAGAGCCTGACAAGCTGCCATCCTGCTCTTGCGCGTCCATGGTGGCCCAGGGTCCGGCGTTCTCAGGGTCCTCTGTGCCGTCCCCTGTACCGCGGCACACGTTACTCTTCAGCGTGTTCAAGGTTTCGTCTCCCCGCGCTCTTCCCAAAGCACAGCTCTCAGCCCTGTGATACTCGCCAGCCACTAGGCGATGCTTCATTTGGTTTTAACGCACGTTTCTCTGGTGATTTCTTTGTCTCTACGGTCCTTCTAAATCTTCTTTCGAGAAAGGTCTGTTCAGATATTTTGCCCATTTTTAAAAAATTGGTTTTCTTGCTGTTAAATTGTTTAAGGTCTTAAACATTTTTGACGCTAATCCAGGGCTCAGTTTGTCCCAACAAAACCTAAATCAGAACCTGTCAAGACGAAGCTGTTCTGTGGGTAGAATAAACGACAAGGGACACTTGGTAGCATCAGAAGAAAAGACACACGCACCCATTCACACGCACACACATGCACCCATTCATACGCACATGCACGCACATGCATCCATTCACACACATGTACACACATGTACCCATTCACACGCACACATGCACCCATTCACACGCACACACACGCACCCATACGCACCCATTCATACGCACATGTACGCACATGCATCCATTCACACACATGTACACACATGTACCCATTCACACACTCACATGCACCCATTCACACGCACACATGCATCACATGCATACATGCACCCATCCACACACATACGCGCACACGTACCCACTCACATGCACACACCCACGCACGTGTGCACACATGCACACTCTTGTACATATCATGCACACACATGCATATACATACTTTTACCGTATTGTACTACAATTTTATAGCAAATACCTAAATTTTGCATGCAAGGAACTGCACATAGCATGAGTTAGAATTTCAGATAGGCACTGAAGTTAGGAGTTAGGAAGTAGAAAGGAATCCATTCATGGCACAGATGTCAGTTTTAGAAAGCCTGGCGGAATGTATTCAATAACTTACAAGCTGAAATAGGATTAGCCCAGCTGGGGGTGCACAGGTCGGAGTTCGCAGAGTTCAAACCCAGCTACAGCTATGCTATATAGTGCATGGTAGTCTAAAATGGGCTATACTGGAAAATCCTGACTGAAATGAGAGAGAGAGAGAGAGAGAGAGAGAGAGAGAGAGAGAGAGAGAGAACGAGCTTCTTCCTGTACATGCACAGATTAGCACTTTTCTTTTTTAGTAGACTTTTCTCATCATGACCAGTAGCAAAATCAGATGAGGATCTTTTCAAGATTTTTCATCATTTTCCATCATAGAATTGATACTAGATCATTGTGGTAAATTTTGAGTAAAAAAAAAAAGCATAAAAATTAAATCATGACTTTAACCTCACCCTGAGACCCATGGTAATATCCAGTAGCAACAGAACTATTTTGAAAATCTCTGCACCAGATTCCCTGTGTCTAATTAGCCAAAATTGCTTTACATTCCTGTGTCTTAAGTAATTATTGGCTAGAAGAAAGCGAACACGATTATTGGCTGGATTAACCAGCACCGATTGCCGAGCCAAGCGTGCAGCGCGAGGTGAGGAGCAGCCGTCGCAGGAGAAGCGGCGAAGGGCTGGGGGCCGCCGCCCCCGCACGGTGGTCTGTGAGAGTGTGGACGCCCGACCACATCCCTGCAGCCTTCATGAGGACGAGGAGAGAGGGGAGGCCCAGGAGACGAGCGTCCGGGAAGGGCAGTGAGGACGAGGAGACACGTGGGGTCTGAGCCCAAGGACATGACTCAGGCTGACAGGCCGCCTTTACCTGCAACTGAAGGAGGGGGACGTGAGGTCACAGTGCTGGTCAGCGTGTCCAGGGAGGGCGAGGTCACACTGCTGGTCAGTGTCCAGGGAGGGCGAGTTCACAGTGCTGGTCAGTGTCCAGGGAGGGTGAGGTCACACTGCTGGTCAGTGTGTCCAGGGAGGGCGAGGTCACAGTGCTGGTCAGTGTCCAGGGAGGATGAGGTCACACTGCTGGTCAGTGTCCAGGGAGGGTGAGGTCACACTGCTGGTCAGTGTGTCCAGGGAGGGCGAGGTCACACTGCTGGTCAGTGTGTCCAGGGAGGACGAGGTCACAGTGCTGGTCAGCGTGTCCAGGGAGGGCGAGGTCACACTGCTGGTCAGTGTCCAGGGAGGGCGAGATCACACTGCTGGTCAGTGTCCAGGGAGGGCGAGGTCACAGTGCTGGTCAGTGTGTCCAGGGAGGGCGAGGTCACAGTGCTGGTCAGCGTGTCCAGGGAGGGCGAGGTCACAGTGCTGGTCAGTGTCCAGGGAGGACGAGGTCACACTGCTGGTCAGTGTGTCCAGGGAGGACGAGGTCACACTGCTGGTCAGTGTCCAGGGAGGGTGAGGTCACACTGCTGGTCAGTGTCCAGGGAGGGTGAGGTCACACTGCTGGTCAGTGTCCAGGGAGGGTGAGGTCACAGTGCTGGTCACTGTGTCCAGGGAGGGCGAGGTCACACTGCTGGTCAGTGTCCAGGGAGGGTGAGGTCACAGTGCTGGTCACTGTGTCCAGGGAGGGCGAGGTCACACTGCTGGTCAGTGTCCAGGGAGGGCGAGGTCACACTGCTGGTCAGTGTCCAGGGAGGGTGAGGTCACACTGCTGGTCAGTGTCCAGGGAAGATGAGGTCACACTGCTGGTCAGTGTCCAGGGAGGGTGAGGTCACACTGCTGGTCAGTGTCCAGGGAGGGTGAGGTCACACTGCTGGTCAGTGTCCAGGGAGGGTGAGGTCACAGTGCTGGTCACTGTGTCCAGGGAGGGCGAGGTCACACTGCTGGTCAGTGTCCAGGGAGGGCGAGGTCACACTGCTGGTCAGTGTCCAGGGAGGGCGAGGTCACACTGCTGGTCAGTGTCCAGGGAGGGCGAGGTCACAGTGCTGGTCAGTGTGTCCAGGGAGGGCGAGGTCACACTGCTGGTCAGTGTGTCCAGGGAGGGCGAGGTCACACTGCTGGTCAGTGTGTCCAGGGAGGGCGAGGTCACACTGCTGGTCAGTGTGTCCAGGGAGAACGAGGTCACACTGCTGGTCAGTGTCCAGGGAGGGCGAGGTCACACTGCTGGTCAGTGTCCAGGGAGGACGAGGTCACACTGCTGGTCAGTGTCCAGGGAGGGTGAGGTCACACTGCTGGTCAGTGTCCAGGGAGGGTGAGGTCACACTGCTGGTCAGTGTCCAGGGAGGGTGAGGTCACAGTGCTGGTCACTGTGTCCAGGGAGGGCGAGGTCACACTGCTGGTCAGTGTCCAGGGAGGGCGAGGTCACACTGCTGGTCAGTGTCCAGGGAGGGTGAGGTCACAGTGCTGGTCAGTGTGTCCAGGGAGGGCGAGGTCACACTGCTGGTCAGTGTGTCCAGGGAGGGTGAGGTCACACTGCTGCTCAGTGTCCAGGGAGGACGAGGTCACAGTGCTGGTCAGTGTCCAGGGAGGGTGAGGTCACAGTGCTCGTCAGTGTGTCCAGGGAGGACGAGGTCACAGTGCTGGTCAGTGTGTCCAGGGAGGACGAGGTCACAGTGCTGGTCAGTGTGTCCAGGGAGGACGAGGTCACAGTGCTGGTCAGTGTGTCCAGGGAGGGCGAGGTCACAGTGCTGGTCAGTGTGTCCAGGGAGGGCGAGGTCACAGTGCTGGTCAGTGTGTCCAGGGAGGGCGAGGTCACACTGCTGCTCAGTGTCCAGGGAGGGCGAGGTCACACTGCTGGTCAGTGCGTCCATCTTTACCTATTGAGGGGCCTCCAGGCTCTCCATTGATTTGGATTTACTTCTGCATTTCTTTTTATCGTGAATTTTCATTTTTCTACCTTTACAAGCATACTGAGCGCTCCATCCCTCTCCTTCCCATTTCCCTTCCTTCCCCCATCAGTTCCTGCCACTGCCTCCCACCCTCCTGCCTGTCCGCCTCTGCGGACCCCAGGGTTCACTCCGGCTTGTCTTCTCTTGTGGGGTTCAGGCACATCAAGTTGCCTCTCCTCAGGCCACCCCACTGAGAGGGGCATTTCCCTTCCCTCGTCCAGCTCTAGACCCCAAAGTCTCACTGCATTGCTTTTCACTCCTCACTGGCAGCAACTGTCAGGAAACTTTCCGTGGGCAGTTACTTTACTTGAAAAGAAAGAGCTCTATTCTAGTCTTTCCCAGACCACCCCCTTTATTTTCTCTTCGATGCTCAGTGGTGTATAAAAAGTCCTGAAGAAGTGATACATGAAATCGAAGTAGCGAACAGGCGTAGACGCCGCCAGGATAGTCGGCGGGGCGGGAGCTGCTTCTCCTCTTTGTGCGCCCGGGAGGCTGAGGATCTGGAAGCTGGAGCGCGTGACTGCAGCCTTGTGTCGCCGTCTTCTCAGAGGCGACAGTGTAGCTGTTAAGAACAGACACGATCAAATCCGGGGGTCACTTACAGAGCGACCCTCCGTGAAGTGTTTGCTCGTGCAGCCCCATTTATAGAGCAGCGATGATGATGGCTGCCGGGACCCGAGGGACGAGGCCAGGGGAGTCGGGGACTCACGAAAGAGCTCATCTCATTGGCTGTGAGGGGCCCTGCCAGCCGCGGCCAGCGCCTTTCTAAGTCTCACAGAGCCCGAACCTGTGAGTCACTTGAGTTGGGAGGTGTTCTCAGCCCGACGCTGAGGTAACGTGTCCCTCTTGCCGTTGTCTGCCAACTTCTCGAGGTCCGAAGATGGCCGGCTTCGCTCTGAGCTCGCTGCCTCCGTGGGAGTCCCTCGGTGGCCCTGCTTGCTCCGAGGCTGCCGATGCCACCCCGCTGCCCCTCACACGCGTGCTCCCCCTCACACGCGTGCTCCCCCCTCACGTGTGCTCCCCCCTCACACGCGTGCCGCCCCCTCACACGTGTGCCGCCCCCTCATACTTGTGCCGCCCCCTCACACGTGTGCTGCCCCCTCACACGTGTGCTGCCCCCTCACACGTGTGCTGCCCCCTCACGCGTGTCGCTCCCTCACGTGCGTGTCGCCCCCTCACACGTGTGCCGCCCCCTCACACGTGTGCTGCCTCTCTAGCATGCAGGCTGCTGCTGGGGCTCTGGCAGACCCCTGCAGGGGAATCGAGTAAGGAGATGTGAAAAACATGTCTCTGCACCTTTGGAAGTTGCCAGTAGACTCTGGGTTTTTCTAATCTGTGTGAATTTCATCTTAAATCTCTTTTTTTATCTGTATGCTTTTGTAGCTTTCCTTATTTTCTTTCTTCTACTCTTATGTAGCTTACGATACTATTTTATGATACTATTTTATGTAGCTTATGATACAGTTTTGGTTATTTGCTCAGCTCCTGAAATTACTTAAAAGATGAATGTACACTAGAAATATCAACCAATGAAACCTTGGCTTTAGCCAAGGAAATGCAGCCGCGACCACGTGACTTTGCCAACTTCACGCAGCCTGTCCTTGACTGGGACCTTAAAGCTTTCGTAGAGAACCTGGGGGCCTGAACTGGATGGGGAAGAACAGCCACGTCTTGCCAGTTTTTTGGTTTCTGATGGCTGGTTAAATTTGGGGACTTTAGTCTGGAAAGGACAAGGTGTCTGCTGCCTTCCATATCACTATTCTCGGATTCCTCCTTCTGCCCCAAGCCTGGGAGCCATTGTGGAGGGTCTAATTCATCTCCGAATCAGATCGAACGACATCAGATAAATCATGGTCCCAGAGAACCTTCTCTGAAACGAAACAGCGGCAGAACACAGTTTTTCACTCCGTCGCCGCCGTCCCTGGAGGGTGAGGCTTCTGTCTTCTCCAAGAGCCGACTGTGGCTTAGCGTCTGCCCAGCAGCTCCTGGAGAGTTCGAATGTTTCCTTCTCTTTGTGCGCATTCTCTAAAATTAATGGTTCATGGCCCTTCGTCGTGCAGTTGCTTTTGTCCCACTTGGGGGACACTCTGTCGCTTGTCAGGTGACCCCTAGCAGGTTCACTTTCAGCTTCCTGCTGTCAGACCGAGGATTCTTTAGGAAGAAACCCTGGAGACCTGTGCACGGCTCGCTTTCCTGCTGCGCTCCCAGCCGCGCTCCGCAAAGGCCTGTTCCTACGTGAGGGGCAGGGCGCTTGGGAGAAGCTGGGAACCCACGCGTGCCGGCCACACTGCCTCTTTGCACACACTGAAGCGTCCTCTGTGCCAAGCAGGTTCTGGCCCTTAGCACTTAAGCCAAAGCCAGGCCGAAGTCTGCCCTGCCAATCACAAACTGCAGCAGTAGCGACTAGCTAGTAGTTACTAAGCCTGGTCCTGCATTGCCGTAGTAATTAAGTCGTCAATCAGAATGTCGTAGCATCCTTAGGAAACCATGCAGAAGGCAGAGCCACCCAGTTTGTGCTGGTTTTGTTCTGGTTCCCAAGACATCCCTCATTTTTTTTTTTTTCTAGACTTAATTCCTTTTTTTCCTTTCTGTTTTGCTCCTTACCTCCAAGTCTTTTTTGTGTTTAGATCCATGTCCAAGACAGAATCCTACAAGAGACAGAGTGGAGCTGTGTTTTTCTCCCTGACCATAGAACACGAGGGAGATATTCTGGGAAAGCAAAAGTATCAAGGCCCCATCATTCTTCGGGGTGCCGCGGCATTGGCAGCGGGGGTGCGGTGCATTGCTGCGACAGCGCAAGCGAGAACCTGGGCTTAAGGCGTTCGCCAGCCAGCCACAAGCTTTGCGCTCCTGCCAGCCTGCTCGCTGCAGTTCTGTCCCCTGGAGTCGCCACCTGGATTTCAGGAAGAACCAGGGCTTGCCAATGTCACGGGATGTTGCCGTGTCCTGAGCGTTCATGGGACGTTGCCCTGTGTCCTGAGCGTTCACGGGACGTTGCCCTGTGTCCTGAGAGCTTTCACGGGACGTTGCCCTGTGTCCTGAGAGCTTTCACGGGACGTCGCCGTGTCCTGAGAGCTTTCATAGGACGTCGCCGTGTCCTGAGTGTTCACAGGACGTCGCCCGGTGTCCTGAGCGTTCACGGGATGTCGCCCTGTGTCCTAAGAGCTGCCACGCGGCTCGTGTCCCTCAGCCATGAACATCAGCAAATGGTCCTTGTAAAGCAGGGCGATGCCTCGGCTGTAGCGCGGCCACCGCGTGCTGTGGACAGTCAGCCCTTCCTGGCTTTCCTGCTGTCGCCTGCTAACTGGACGTCCCACTTGCTCTTCTGCCTGGTCCTCGGTCCTGGGTGATAGTTGTGCCGCGTGGTGCGGTCGTTAGTGTCGTGGTGTGCTGGTTCACAAGGCCGTGAGTGTCTTTGTGTCTTCTGGAGGCTGCAGCAGTTTGGCCCTGCGGGCCGTTCCCAAGCAGCGAGCAGCTCTGCATCCTGAGGGCTGAAGGGGGCGAGGCCAGGAACAGCCCCCGCACCCCATCTGTGCGCCAGCTTACGTACCCCGTTCCTCAGGGCCGAGCCCTCATAGCCTAGTCGCCTCCCGAAGCCAGATTGCTTCATGCTCTGCACTGAAGATGAAGGCTCAACACTTGGAGAACGTACACATCGAGGCCATAGAACAAGAAACAAAATCTGTCCTTGGAAACCTACATCTTCCTTTAGTGGCTTGAGCGCCCTCACCGTCTCCAACCTGCGGCTGCATTTCCCAGAGGAATCTCTGGTCGCCCTCTGTCCCAGCCTCGCAGTGACTGGTGATCACGTCACAGGAGGCCAGCAGCTGGTGGCAGCCGCCACATCAGCCTCTTAGGAAGAGGGCTCGGGGTTGCCACCCACCAGCGACGCGGTCTTGGTCATTAAGTCTGTGGGGTCTGGGCTGTTCTTTTATAAAATCAGAAAGAAAGAATAAATTCTGAATTTCTGTTTAGTCAGAGGATATTAAGGCAATTATGTGGATATCATGTCTGTGGAGAAAGATTGTAAGGGTAAATGAGACAATGCTTTGTAGGTTTATAAATGATGAGTACATGTTGCGGCCTTCTTCATGTTAGTGTGGTTATGTGTGTGGAGTCAGAAAGCTTCATGTGTTTCACCTCTTACAGTCAGTGGTGATTGAATAAAGTCGATGTGTTTTTCTAAAGGACACATTGCGTATGACTCCTTCAGGGAGGATTGTCTCAAGGCATGTGTACCCGGTTGGCCTCTGGCCAATGCTGGTTTAAAAGCAAGTCAGACTGGTAAAGACCACTGTACTTGTACTCTGCTGGAGAAGTTTGTGCTGTGAGTGAAACTGCCATGCGCAGACAGTGCCAAACCCCGGAGCAGACCACAGCCTACATTTCTTTGGGAACTTAGGCATGGCCTGTACGTGATGTAAGTAGCAAGGGTTTGAAGGCAAGAAATTGCCTTTGTTAGGTTAAATCAGCCTTGTTCATTCATTCTAGAAAACAGCACCATTTCATAATACAGGATTCTTATGAAAAGCCTTAAGTTTATTTCACTTCTAGTCGGAGTTTACTTTTAATGTTTTGTCTAACGGGTCTTCTCAAATTATACGCAAGGCATTTGTTATCTCTTCAAGTACTAAAGTAGAGAGCGTTGAGAACGTAAGGCTAATAGACAAATGAGGGAGGTCCAAGCCCAGCATGAATTTAGACCTCATTTTCCAGGTTAGAGGAAATAACAGAGGCCCTTTTAGTAAAGAATATGCAGTGCTTGGGGGTGCAGATGTCCTGAGGCAGACGGCTGAAGGACATTCTGTGTTTCAGTATTGCTGATTTCAGATCCTTTAGCTGCTATCCACAGCCGCATCCTTAGAATTATAATTTAAAAACAAGCTCACACTTTCTGCCCTCTCCCATCAGAGAAATATTAAGGTCAGAAGATTGATGATAGACTTCGAGTTTGTATGTAGAAGAATAAAAGTTGTTTTCCATAATGTGCAATGCTCTGCACATGCGAAAATCTCAGGGTAATTAGTTGTTATTGCTTTAATACAATGAAGACAATAACTTCATGAGAAGAGCTCCATGGCTGATAAATTTTGTCTTTTGGCTGATTGACTGGTTAATGGAATCAGAAAAATGCTTTATGTCTGCTTCACAATGAGGTGCTTCCTACTGGAGGCGCGCATAGCTGGTCTTCATTAATCTTCTTTGTTTTGTTTTGTTGGTGGTGGTTGTCATTTGTTTTCCTCTTTCTATTTTATTGTGTATTCATGTTCTAACTCTCATTTTAACTTAATAGTTGAAGTCTGCAAGGGAGAGTTATGGAGCCCACGTTTGCGCGTGCACACAGGGACCACCATTCCTTCGTTCTCTTGTGGCGTCCTCTGTAGGACGCGTGCGTTGGACATTCTCTACAAGAAGCTAGACTTAAAACTCGAGTACAGTGGAGATGGACTCCATGAAAACCGAGGTCTCCTTAGAGACTTCCAGCTCTGAGCTGCTGGTGCACTCTCTGTCTCCCCCACTCCCAGGCCCTTGCCAGTTCTTTTCAGGAGAGGACTGGGCTTGAGTTGTTAGCATGTGGGCAGAGCATTTGCCCCGGGCGCCGTCCCTGCTCCAAGCTGGAGCCTCACGAGACTCCGCCCTGCGCCCTGCTCACCGCCATCTCTCCAGGCCAGCTGCTTGCAGGCGGCGCAGGCGCCGTGGCCTTTCCTGGTCACCTGAGCCCACGTAGAAGGCCTCCTTGCCATTAAATGCAACGCCACTCCTCTCTGGCTAGGTGAGGGGCCCCGTGCCCCTGGCAGGCCTGGCTCAGACGTGGGTCAGTGAGAAGTGCCTCCTCACTACTGTTTTGGTTTGGGGCTGGAGTTCCTGGAATTCCGGGAGATAAGGCTGACATTGTTCCTTTGAGCCCCTTCAGAGGCTGGCGATCTGATAGCTGGTGCTGCCTACCTGAGCGGTAAGTGGACAGACAGCCCGCTCCTGCTCCGTGTGGCCTGGATGGACCCTGTCAAGGAAATGGAGTCGGGTCGCACTGCTCCAGCCTCGCTGTATGTCACACACTGGCTTCCTAACGTGGTCGGCACAAAGTACCTTTTCTGGTAGAGATGGTACCATGGACTGTTTGTGGGTGTTAGCGACAACAGAAGGCTCATGCGCGCAACCTTGTTTCTGTGCCGACCCTCCTGGAACCTTCAGAGTCCAATGGCTGCTGGGCCATGTGGTCGTCATCCCATCTCTAAGGACCATGCTGGTCCTCTGCAAGACCCTTTAGATGGTCCTGGTTTCATTTAAAGGCGTGCTGGGGGGAGCAGCGCAGCCGTGCGATCCAGCTTATCCCGCTGTAGTCTCCTGAGGCTGGCTTCCTGCTGTGTGTTTTGAAAACAGTAGACGGGACTTAAAAATATGTTAACCCAATCTCTGTGTTCCCTCCTCCCACATCTCCATTTTAAGCTCTCTTTACTTTGGAACCTTATATACCTTAGAAGTTTCCGATACTGGAAAGACTGACCTGCCATTTTTAAGAAGGAAAAGTAACAAGCATGTGCAGTGATTGCAGCCCTCAGAGCCCAAGCAGCCGCAGCACAGTGTCTCCCGGCGCAGCTGCAGCACAGTGTCTCCCGGCGCAGCCGCAGCACCTACTGCACCGTGTCTCCCGGTGCAGCTGCAGCACAGTGTCTACCGGTGCACCTACTGCACTGTGTCTCCTGGTGCAGTTGTAGCACGGTGTCTCCCGGTGCAGCCGCAGCACAGTGTCTCCCGGTGCAGCTGCACCACAGTGTCTCCCGGGGCAGCTATTTCACTGTATCTCCCAGTGCAGCTGCAGCACAGTGTCTCCCAGTACAGCCGCAGCACCTACTGCACAGTGTCTCCCAGTACAGCTGCAGCACCTACTGCACAGTGTCTCCCGGTGCAGCTGCAGCACCTACTGCACAGTGTCTCCCGGTGCAGCTGCAGCACCTACTGCACAGTGTCTCCCGGTGCAGCTGCAGCACCTACTGCACTGTGTCTCTTGGTGTAGCCGCAGCACAGTGTCTCCCGGCGCAGCTGCAGCACAGTGTCTCTCGGTGCAGCCACAGCATCTACTGCACCGTGTCTCCCAGTGCAGCTGCAGCACAGTGTCTCCTGGTGCACCTACTGCACTGTGTCTCCCGGTGCAGCTGCAGCACCTACTGCACTGTGTCTCCCAGTGCAGCTGCAGCAGCTATGCACACATCTCCTGGGGCAGCTGCAGCAGCTGCAGCGCACTCTCTGCTGGTTCAGGGACCGTGACATAATCAGTCCCTCAACACTTTTACCCTTTTATCAAAACTTTGAAATGATTATTTAAAATATTTGCAAGCCCATGGTTAGCTTGGAAGCAGCCGGGCATCTTCAGCAGACAGGCGCGTGCCTCGATCCGGCGCCTGGCACCCCTGAAAAGCGCACTGCCACCCTTCATGCCTGAGTTGACGGTGGGCTCCTCCTCCTCCTGTGCCCTGCCACCTGGCCACCTCATCCGCGTCCGCCTCCCCGCGCTCGACCTTTGTCTCTCTAGCCCTCGCGTGATGTCGCTGGAGCCGGTGCGGCCAGCTGCTTGTGGCTGTAAATGGTTGCTTTCGTTGTTAAAACTCCGTCGACTTTTGCTCGGTACAGGAGACCCCATGGCTTCTTTTGGAGCTGGGCGCACGCCCGGGGTCTGCGCCGACTCAGCACATGCTGTTGATCCCCGTGGCCTTTCGAGGGAGAACGCGGGGTCCACACTGCGTGGGTCTGGAAGCCTCTGCCTTCCCCGACTGTCCAGGAGCCAGCGTGGAGCAGCCCTACTCAGCTCTGCATCTGTCACTCTGCCTCTGTGGTATAGCCACAGAAATGGGGTCCTCCTTCACTCTTGACTGTTGGGAGCAGAGAGCGCACGCTGAATATCAGCCAATCGCTACCCTTAAAATTAGAATGTAGACAATGTGAAGAAATGTCAGCGCCGACGACCCTTTCATTTCGAGAAGCACGATGCATAGACACTGGCAAGCGTTCCTCAGAGGTTTCACGTGCCACCCATGATGCCTGCGTGATGCAGCCGGAAGCCCTGTGCTGGTGTTTGTATTTGCTGCTAGTTTTCTGGGCATAGAAAGGCTGTAGCAGAGCCACTGGTCGATGGTGGGCGATGCCCGTCTTTTGTGGTCATGTAATCAGGAAGTAGCTGTGAATTGGTGAGATGCCATCTCTCCTTGACTCAGCGGCTGTTCTGAATGGGCTGCAGTAGAATGCCGCTTGGGCTTGATAACTGACAGCCAGCCCTTGACTGGCACGAGGTAGTTTAGGGGCGTGTTCCGGACGGGGCAGAGACACCGCCAACTCAGAGAGGAAGTCAACGGTCTGCCGCGTCAGGTAAGCTCGTTGTAACCAGAGAAAGGGACAGAACGGGCTGTGGTGGCCGGGACGAAGGGAGGCACCTCACAGGGCTTACGGAGGGGTGCACTCCATTCTGAGAACCCTGGCAGCCGTCTGGGCTTTAACCGTGTGGGTAACATGATCACGTTCTGCTTTTGAAAGCCACTATGGCAAGCACGAGAAAAATGCATCCGTGAGCAGCAAGACCAGATAGAAAGCACTTGGGAGCAGAGCTACCGGGTTACAACACAAGGCTATCCAGTTAAGTTGAAATTCCAGATGAGCAGCAAGGGATCTTTAGAGAATATGTTGGGATGTCCTCTGGGACCAGAACTGTTTCAGATTTTGATTTTGGAATATTTGCAGACACGTGATGAGATACTGTGGGAATGAGATCAAGTCTAACCCCAGAAGTCATCCACAGTTCACGTGCGCCTCCCGCCCGCACACTAACGGTGGCCTCGCCCAGTGTTGCCGACGCACCAGACTATTGTCTGTAGCCTGTCACATGGGCGGATGCGTTCCTTTCCACTGTCACGTTGGCACTCAGAAACTTTTAGATTTTGGAACCTTTTGAATTTCAGGTTTTCTAAATAGGGGTGCTCAGACTGTATGAACTTGTTCCAAACAATGGAAGAGCGCATGCAAATGTTCGAAGGACGCAGACATGCTGCTTTAGCAAGACCAGTGCCGAAGAAGATTGGACGAGGAGATGCAGCGGAAGCAGCGTGGTGAAGCAGGAGGGAACAGAACTGACTGAGTGGAGACGGAAGCTGAGCTGTTGCTCACTTCCTCGGGGGCCCCCAGGTACCCCCAGCACATGTGGCCTGCTGGCTCAGGACCGCGAGATTGTGTGAAAACCCAGTATTTTATATGTAATGACTATCAACTTAGAGACTCCATCCCCGGCTCACTTCCTGTGTCTTTCTCTGCCTTTTCTTCGGGCTCAGGGGAAATCCGGCCCCTTAGTTTTCTCATCTTGTTTCGCTCTGTGTTTTACAGACCTCAGAGGTCAGCAGCTCGAGGCCTTTGCTCTGCCTCGCTGGGATACCGGCGGATGTCTTAGGTGGAAACGAGATGTCGCTGCGCCTGCACCTTGCTTGCCCAGCTCCTAACCGGGAGAAGTGCAGGGATCGCCACGATTCCCTCCAGAAGCGTTTGTTTACCAAGCTTGCTTTTGATCAGCAGCATCCATTTTAGAGACAGGAGCACTTCACTCTTGAAATGCTCCTTGGTCTCCTTGTCTCTCCCTACCTGAGAGAGTTTTTAACAACAGCCAGTCTAGTGTGGGGAGAAATTGCTTGTGCGCCTTTTTCTTCAAGCCGGAACGCCTTTAAGTGCCAGTTCCTTCTCCTTGTGGAGTGGTGGCGCGGCCAGTGCCTGGAGCCTCTCGCCGGCGCCTCTGCTGACCGCAGCCACCGCGTCCCTCACTCCAGCCTGACGCCCAAAGCCTTCAGGGCCAGCGGCAGCACGCTCTTTGCTCTTCTGTTTGATTGGCTGACCTTGGAAGAAAAGCAAATGAAAACCACGTCTCAAACAGAAGTCCTTATGCAAGTTCATGTTCTCTCATCATGTCCTGCTGCGTGCTAGCTTTTGACTTCAGAGACGAGCCCATGAAGGGGAGGGCAGGACAGGGTGTGCTGACTTGAATCCATGACAAGCACGGAGCATAGAGTCACTGTTGGAATGCCTGACATTCAAGTTTCATTTTGGAGAAATTAATTTTTAAAGCTTTATTTATTTGTTTGTTTATATTTTTTTGTATGTGTAAGACCAAGGGTGACCAGGAATCATCCTGGATTACTTCTGCCTCCTTCGTACTTCCCTCTGGGATTTCCCAGGCTCCGCCTACCAGGGCCAGAGGTACAGGCCACCATTGTTTCCCCCTGGCATTCCCACATGGGACTTGGGATTTGAACTCAGGACCTTCTGCTTGCAAGGCAGAGTCTTAACCCCCGAGCCATCTCTGCATCTCTCTAAACTAATTTTAGAGTAACGCCAAGAAACAAAGGAAAACTAGAAAGTATGGACAATGTTAGCATGCTGTAGACAAGACATGCAGTGCCTTGCTGTGCCATCTTGAAGATAGTTTCCAGCAAAAAAACCCCTTTTAATTTGAGATCTTGAAACTGAAAGTGGCTAGGGCAGTGTCGAGAAGGTGCGTGACGGCCGTCTCATGCAAAGAAGCCACACCTCCTCTGTTTTCTGAAAATGGCTGCTTTCGTCGAAAAAGTCACGTACGTGGCAAGACACAAAATGGGGTGATGCGAACATAGGAAGGAAGGCCGGGGGGACTGGCGGGCACGCGGAGGGACAGATGCTGCCCATCTGTGCCGCTGCCTAGCAGAGTCAGGGAGCAGTCTCTCCTCGGGGAGACTTGTCGGCTGTGGCTTTAGTGTTTTCACCTCCAAAACTCATGTGTGGAATCCCGACTCCCCAGGTATGGCCGGTGATTGGTCTTGAGGACAGAAGAGGCTGAAGCAGCAGTCGCTCCTACATGGGCCCTAGACAGACCATTTCCCTTCGGCCTCGAGCACACAGTGGGAGTCTTGCTCTGTGCACTCATAGTAGGCCCTCCGCAGAGCTCCATCTGCTGGGCCTTGCTGAGGACTAGCCGGCCACCGTGACTAAGCGCTCTGTCCTCCCCTCGCCCGGGGCCTGCTGCAGTGGCATGGGTGGGGACCGTGCAGAAGCAGTGGGCAGCGCGCAGACGCCAGTTCCTGATGCCGCCACTGCAGAGCCCCTGGGAACCGGCCGCTTCCTTGTTCAGAGTCGCTCGCTGCCCAGCGCGTCCCTCGAGGGCGGGTCGAGGCTGTGTATCTAGCGCTCTGCCTGCCACTCACAAGTGGTGGTTCAGTATCAAGTGGGGGTCAGAGGTGGCATATACTGTGAATGTAAAATATGTACCAAATTTTGAAAACTATGTATAGGATCTTGATTTTTGAAATGCGGACTTCATAATGAAATTATATGGTGTATTGAACCAGACAAGGCACATTATTAATTTTTGAGTTATTTTTCATTTTTTTCTTTTCTAACGTTCTCTTTGGCAAAATCAATAGAGGCTAGTGTTTCTGTGTGGAATTATGTTCATAGCCTGCAGAATCCCCCGTCAGTGTAAAATTTTAGAAGGGCTGCAGGCTTAGAAGTGCACGTGTACCGCAGAATAATCAGTGCTGAACAAACACATGGATGAGATTAAGTCCTTAAAAGCACAGTAAAAATATCAAGGATATAAAGTTACTGCTGGAGACCCCCAGTCCTTCTTGTCTCTCAGGAGCCCACCCCTTCGCGGCGGATCTTCCGTGGCCCTCGACGAGGCTCAGAAGCACTTTCCGCTCATCTGGAAAGGTGCTGTCCGCCCCATCCAAAAGGGACTGCTTTGAAATTGGCCTGTATTTCACCAGCATGAAGCTTTTTAGAAACGGCTGAGGATACATATGGTTTTACACACATCACGTGTTGCTCCCTAGGTAAAGGTCAGAGAGTACACTAGCTGGGACGGACAGGTGACATGAACATTTGCCTTTTGACCTTCCAGGGTGGAGTCTACACTGACAGAGCCCACCCAGGAGTAGTTTTAAACTCCTCATCCTCTCCTTTGTGGCCTCAGTTTCTCTTCTGTTGGGAGTTCTTGTAATTACAAGTGCTCGTTCATCTCTTCGGATTCTGGGTTTGTAGGTTACTGGTATCTGTGGTGATTCTTTGTGGAGTATTGAGGGGGGCATTGCCTTGTGTTGTAACATCCCTCTGTCACGCGTGTGGCCCCAGGGCTCCTTAATCCAGCTCCTCAATCCACAGGGACTCCCTTGGTGCCAAGGTTGCTGAGTTAACTCAGAGTTGCTGAAATGTCGGATCCTGTCATTTAGTGTGGCCTCCTCAGACAAAGGATGGGGCTAACTTCTGCCGATGTACTTGTGGCCTAGTCTTCGTGAGCTGGTGGCAACTTGTTTCCTTCTTTCAAATCTCAAAACAAAATTGCTTTGCTGTTTGCTTTGCAAGAGCTAATCTACTGATCGCCTTAAGCTTTTCTGACATTCTCATATTAGGCAAGACACAGAACTCAGCGTCTCTGTTTGGCCAGAGTGATCCTGTTAGGACAGCTGCTGTCACGGACGTGTGGGCTGCCTGATGCCCGTCTCCACGGGTGCCCGGGCTCCCGTTTCCTCTCAGCATCCTGTACCCAAATGGAGATGAATTGGTTGATTTTCTTAGCAGCGTGGTAATAGGCCCTTTCTGCTTGTGGCGACTGCCTAGTTTATGGGGATTAATTCCTAAATAGCTGAAAGGTCAGGTCTATCTGTCCTAGTTCTCAGTTGCTTAGAGCAAAATATGTTGGGAGACTTAAACTTTAAAAAGAATTTAGAAACCCATTTGGCGTACTGATTTGGCATTTTTCTATCAATCAGGAAAGAAACTTCGAGAATAAGTTATCTTTTACTATTTAAAAAATTAGTGGACTTTGTTTTTATTTATTTGCATATGTGTATATGTGTTTGCGTGTGTATAGGTGTGTAAGTGTGTATGTGCAGGGGACATGCAACAGGGTGTGTGTGCCAGGGGAGACCCAAAGGTGACATAGGGAGCCATCCTGGACTGTTCTACCTCCTAATTAAGTTGCTGTGGTTTCCCAGGCTCTGCCTTCCAGAGCCGGAATTTCAGGCTACTGCCATTTTTGCCCGACATCTTTACGTGGGATCTGTGGATCCCAAACTCAGGTTCTTCTGCTCGCTAGGCAAAGGCTTAACCACCGCGTCATCTCCTTAGCCCTAGACTCGTTTTTAGGACAGGTTAGATTCATAGTAAAAGATTTCAAGGTATAGAAATTTCCAGTGTCCTTTCAGTCCCAGCACACACAGCCTCTGCATTTGTTGTGCATTTGTTCTGTCAATGCCCCTAATGTCTGAAGTCCATCCTTCACGTAGGGCTGGCTTTTGGTGTTATGCGTTCTTTGGCATTCTTCCATTTTTAATTTCAAAAAGAATAGTTCTGCTTTCCTAAAATTTCTCAGTCCTGCGCCTGAGCACACTTACCTCCCTCTCCTGTTACCCTCAGCTACCACTGGTCCTTAAACTGCATCTGGAGTTTTTCCTTGTCCAGAGTGGCTTCTTTCACTCAGTAATACCCATCAGAGTTTCCTCTGTGTGAGTTTTTATGATCACTGTTTTCTTTCCAGCACCAAGGAATGCTCTGATGTGAGCGTAACACGGTTTATCCATTTACTCCCAGAAGGAGTTTCTAAGCCGCGCTGCTGCAAGCATCCACGTTCGGGGTTTTGTGTGGATAGCAGCTTCGAACTCATTTGATAAAATAGTGAGCCCTTTGATTTCTGCTCATGCGGGAGCATCCGAGGTGGCCGCGGAAACACCAGCGTTCTGCATAGACAGAGTCCAGCCCGTCCGGCATGCGTGTTTGGGCTCTGGAGTTGGTGCATTCCAGGTGAGCGCCTTGGCTTAGTGCAGTAGTGACCTCCGTGCCCGGCTTCAAGCCCTGCGGCAGGCAGGCGGCTTCCAGCACGTTCCTTAACAGCTTGCAGACAACTCCTAGGAGCCAGAGCGGACGAAGGGACTGTTCTCAAATCCAGGCTCCGAGGTCTGATGTCTGCTCCCCGCCTCTTGGCGCAGAGGTTCAGAGAAAGGGCTGTAGCATTGGAGTGCGCATCCCGGCTGGCTCAAGGAATTTCCAGTCAAAAGACTCGTGCTTGTTCTAACATTCATTTTCCTTCTCTCTTTGGGTCAAGCATTAAGGCTGCACCGCTCACATGCCGCTGCGTATTTGAGGAGTATTAGGACGTGAACAGGCAAGCAGGCTGGGATAGGTATCATCTCAGAAGACAGCAGAGCTTTATATTTTTTAAAGTGAGATCTGGGGATTTGAACCCAGGTCCTTTTACCTGAGAGGTAAAGACTTTAACCACTGAACCCAGGAGCTTTTAAATTTATATTCGACTTGTCTTGATACACAGTGAAGAAACAAAAGCAATAACTGCAAATAACAAGCCACTCTACTAATTTGAATAATGTAGGAATCTTATTTCTGCGTGTACCTCATGGTTAGGTTCGAATGTCTATTTCCAGAAGTTCTGAGGAGGCAGGTAAGGAGCAAGAGAAGAGAACAGCCAAGGGAGGGCAGAGGCCCAAGTCAGACATGGCTTCATGTGGTCTGGCAGCGCAGGGAGGGGTCGAGAAGGTAAACATGCAGGAGTACAGCGAGCTAGAAAGGTTAAGGGACTAAGGGACTTCCAGACCCCAAATAGGGTAACCGAAGTAAAAATTCCTCTGTGAGGAATTCAAGGTCCAGCGATCAGCGATCAAGGACAGGGCTGGAGAAGGAAGCCCACCACACGTCGGCATCCCCGGGGTCTCTCCTGCAGGTCTTGGCTCTGCCTCCTTCGTCCCTCCCGCTGCCTAGCCGAGGGGTCGATTTTCTTCATCATGAACAAAATCTGTTCTGTTGGTTCTCCCCGCTGTCTCTGTTTGCTCTCTGCTTCTTTCTGCTGCCTGGAGGGTTTTGTTCCTTTCCTCTGGCTCTTGGGGCGCAGCCTCAGCTTTTGTCCTTGCGATGGGGTGCTCTGCGCGCTGAGGGGACGGTTAGCTGCTTGCCCAGTCTTCTTTCAACTGTTTCTGTCCTTAAGTCGAAAAGGCGTCTCTCATACTCGGTATGTTGTTGATCTTCAAAAAACCAAATCCATTTGGCTGCCTTGTGTTCTGGCTGGAGAGTCTGGTCTCTTTCATTGGTTTACTCTCCATTTACCATCGTCCTCGGTGATCGCTAGCCATTCCGCCTTCAGAGGCCGCTGCTAACCTTGAACATTCTGTCTCTCCCTCCTAAGTGCAGGAGTTACAGACGTGCAGTACCACTTGGGTTTTGAGTGTCTTATTATGTCCTTTGCGTCTTTAAAGTTACTGTGAGGGTTACAGAAACATTTTAGTTATTCAGCTTTAGACCAATAACAAATCGGTGTGTGGATGCGCTCTTCTGTCCTTGCTGCTGTTAATGAGTGTGTGTGTGTGTGTGTGTGTGATGTATGTGCAGGTCACACCTTTGTGATTGAGTGTGTGTGGTGTATGCACACGTGCGTGTGCATCTGTTGGTCTGTGTAGCGGGTGGGCCCATGCACACAGTAGACACAGAGAGCATCGAAACCATTCTGTGCACCCTGTGCTCTGCTCCCTGAGACGGGCTCGCCACCGAAGCCGAGCCCAGCTGGGGCCCAGTAGCCAGCAGTTCTGCATCCACCGCCGTCACATGGCTGCTTCTTAGGTGGATTCCGAGGACGCAGACATGGGCCCTGGTGCCGTACGGCCGCCTTTCACTGCGAGCCACCTGCCGGCCCCAGTTCTGTGTGTGTCTTGTGTCCGTTGACAAGTCATTGGAACTGTAATTACAGTCAACACTTTTCCTTGACCCATAAGCTAGAATCTGGAATGATTTGTGCTCCATAATTATAATTCTCAATACCATCATGTTTTAACTCCGTGAGACATTTGCTTGGTGTCTGACTGTCTACAGTACTTATTGTTGCTGTTATTGCTATTACTGCATTCTGGGATTCATTCTATGTTCTAAACAATACAAACTCTTATCACACATGATTCTTGTATGTTTTCCTTAACTTTGTGCTTTATGAATTGCTTTCTACTTACTGTTCATCGATCCATGCATTCGTTCGGTTGTCGTGGAAATGTACGTGCGCGCTACCTCGGTGGTCTCCGCGTGTGCAAGGCTCCGTTGCTGACTGCCGACATAATGTGCAGAGCGCTCTTCTCACTTTGAAGTGGGAGGTGGAGGTAGGCGAGTATCCAAGATGCCTTTCCTCTGCTCCCCCGCGCATGCTCCAGACTTCCTTCTCGGGTCCTGGCCCACCTGCTTCTGACCAGCAGGGCCGGGGGTGCAATCCCCACGGAGTCAGCTGCTCTGTGCAATTAGTGTGCTGGAGCTGCCGTATGTGACGCAAGAAGGCCTGGCTCCCCAGAGCGCGCGCCGCGTCTAGCTCTCCCCTACCTGCTGCTCCAGGGAGCCAGATACCAGGAAACCATCGTGTTAATCCAGCAACAACAACTTCTGTTTTCTCAGTCCCACGAAAAACACATGTGACCCGACATGATCTTAAGACACAAACAAGCAGCCCCTGTTTTAGGCTGGTGGCCCCCAAATATATTCCTAATCCACTGGAGGAAAAGCTTTCTTGTCCATTGTGTGAACTGGGGGCTTCCTGGTACTGACACTATTTCAGGAAAAGTGGTAGGATGGGGATCCTGGGAGCAGTGCGCACTGTCTTCATAGGGGCAGGTACAGCGTCAGTGTGTAGGAGTGTGCAGAGGGACGATGTGTGGGAGTGTGCACACGGATGGCGTGTGGTGTGCACAGCGATGGTGTGTGGTGTGCACAGTGAAGGTGTGTGGTGTGCACAGTGACGGTGTGTGGTGTGCACAGGGATGGCGTGTAGTGTGCACATGGATGGTGTGTGGTGTGCACAGTGACGGTGTGTGGTGTGCACAGTGACGGCGTGTGGTGTGCACAGTGACGGCGTGTGGTGTGCACAGTGATGGTGTGCAGGAATGTGCACATGGATGGTGTGTGGTGTGCACAGTGACGGTGTGTGGTGTGCACAGTGACGGCGTGTGGTGTGCACAGTGACGGTGTGTGGTGTGCACAGGGATGGCGTGTAGTGTGCACATGGATGGTGTGTGGTGTGCACAGTGACGGTGTGTGGTGTGCACAGTGACGGCGTGTGGTGTGCACAGTGACGGCGTGTGGTGTGCACAGTGATGGTGTGCAGGAATGTGCACATGGATGGTGTGTGGTGTGCACAGTGATGGTGGGTAGTGTGCACAGTGATGGTGTGTGGTGTGCACAGTGATGGTGGGTAGTGTGCACAGTGATGGTGGGTAGTGTGCACAGTGATGGTGGGTAGTGTGCACAGTGATGGTAGGTAGCGTGCACAGGGATGGTGTGTAGCGTGCACAGGGATGGTGTGTAGTGTGCACAGTGATGGTGGGTAGTGTGCACAGTGATGGTGTGTGGTGTGCACAGTGATGGTGTGTGGTGTGCACAGTGATGGTGGGTAGTGTGCACAGTGATGGTGTGTGGTGTGCACAGTGATGGTGGGTAGTGTGCACAGTGATGGTGGGTAGTGTGCACAGTGATGGTAGGTAGCGTGCACAGGGATGGTGTGTAGCGTGCACAGGGATGGTGTGTAGTGTGCACGGTGATGGTGTGAGAGGTGTGCACAGTGACAGTGCATGGTGTGCACCGTGATGGTGTGTGGTATGTGCAGTGATGGTGTGTAGGAGTGCACAGTAGTGTATAGGAGTGTGCACAGTAGTGTGTAGTGTGCACAGCAATGGTGTGTAGGATTGTACAGTGATGTATGTAGGAGTGTGCATGGTGATGGTGTGTAGTGTGCAGTAGTAGTGTGTGGTATCCATGGTGACAATGTGTGGTGTGCACAGTGGTAGTGTGCACAGTGACGGTATGTAGTGTGTGCTCTGCAGTGTGCGCTCTGCACTGTGCATTCTGCATTGTGTGCTCTGCAGTGTGCATTCTGCAGTGTGTGTTCTGCAGTGTGCATTCTGCAGTGTGTGCTCTGCACTGTGCATTCTGCAGTGTGTGCTCTGCACTGTGCATTCTGCATTGTGTGCTCTGTAGTGTGCATTCTGCATTGTGTGCTCTGTAGTGTGCATTCTGCATTGTGTGCTCTGTAGTGTGCATTCTGCATTGTGTGCTCTGTAGTGTGCATTCTGCAGTGTGTGCTCTGTAGTGTGCATTCTGCAGTGTGTGCTCTGTAGTGTGCATTCTGCATTGTGCGCTCTGCGCTGTGCATTCTGCAGTGTGTGCTCTGCGCTGTGCATTCTGCATTGTGCGCTCTGTGCTGTGCATTCTGCAGTGTGCGCTCTGCGCTGTGCGCTCTGCACTGTGCATGTGCGCTCTGCAGTGTGCGCTCTGCAGTGTGTGCTCTGTAGTGTGCATTCTGCAGTGTGTGCTCTGTAGTGTGCATTCTGCATTGTGCGCTCTGTGCTGTGCATTCTGCATTGTGCGCTCTGCGCTGTGCATTCTGCAGTGTGCGCTCTGCGCTGTGCATTCTGCAGTGTGCATGTGCGCTCTGCAGTGTGCGCTCTGCAGTGTGTGTCCTGCATCCTGCAGTGTGCGCTCTGCAGTGTGCGTGGTCACGTGTCTGCATTCCTTAGGAAGGCCGAAGGTGATGTCAGGAACCTCCTCGTTGTGCTCCCCCTTATTTATTGAGGCTGGGTCTCTCACCTGAACCCACAGCTGACCATCACGGCTGGCCTCACTAGCCAGCCTGTTCTGGGGGTTCCTCGTCTAGGCCCTTTGAGTGCTAGATGTACAGGTGTGATGCCACCCACACTAGCATTTGTGTGGATTTGGGGGAGTCTGAACTCCAGCTGCTGTGTTTGATGACGGACACTTTAACCACTTGGCTGTCTCTCCAGCCCTGACCTCATTTTTAAAGATGTGAAAATATTTTTTTTGCAATCTTTCAACTATTTCCTCATTAAAGCATTGCTCACTTTTGAAGTAGAATCTTGAGGCAGGACCACATTGTATGCACATAAGTTCCTCCAGGGTGAAGGAAGTGGCATTCTGAGCCAGGCCAGGAGAGACCGTCACTCGAGGAAGACAGCACCCCGCCAGCCTTGACCCTGACTGTCAGGGGAGGCTTCGGGTATGCGTGGAGTGAGGCAGGTGTGCTGGTTTCCCTGCTGAGCCTGCCGCTGCCCTGCACGACTCCAGGCTGGACGGTTCCCTGCTGGCAGAGGTCGCCAAGAGACACGTCCAGAGAGGGCTGGTCTGTGCTTTAGCTAGTGCTTCCGCGGGTCCGTGCCTGCACGTCCACCTTCGTTGTGAGGATACAACAGCCCCTCGTGCCCATGGTGACCATGTGGGCATGCACCAAGTCGCTTCCCTCCCCTCTTTCCACCAAGCAGTGTTGGAAGTCTGAGTGTTGGTGGACCCGCCTGGGACACGAGTCTTGAACACACTGTCTTGTCACCAGAGAAGCGGCTGCTAGGTCGGCACTGCTGCATGCCAGCACGCATGCCGGATTCTTCCATTTCCTGCTGGGCTGGGAAAGTTCACAGAGTGCGAAGAAGCCTCCAGCTCCTTCTGCGCAGCAGCCTCGTACAATCATGGGGCGAGCGGTGTGTCACAAGTCTGTGTTAATCTGCTTATGGACTTGAAATCAGACTTCATATGAATTCTTATCTTTTCTAATTGCTCACACTTTTCTTGCTATTAATATTTTTCATACATTTAAAATTTTGTAGGGGTCAGTAATATGTCTGAGTATATATATATACTAAGTCACTGAGTTACTGGAAATTGGTTGCATGTTTTTATTGACTGTTTTGGTAATGCAAGTAAAAATTTCTGTGCTGTGGCTAACTCCCCTCAGTGGAAGCTGGTGTGGATCTGCTTGTTAATAAGTTTGTAATAGCTGAGTGTCTTATGTTTAACATAGCTGCTAGTTGGTATTGCTTAGCCTTGAGTCACCAAGCCCCTGCAGATTCAGTAAAAGCTATGAGTCTGTCTTTGCAAAGATCTGATTAAATGATAATCAGATGTGATAAGACAGGAGACTCGCCATCTGCTGTAGTTGTTATCTGGCGCCAGATGAAATGATTTATGCAGAGTTGCAACTAGTAAGTAGAAAACTGGGACTGAAATTCAGATTTGTATGACCTCGAAGCCAACGCCCTTACTGTGTGGTGCGTGTGACTTCAGAGAGCGTGCTCTCTCCTAAGTCCTGTAGCTTGATGCCTGTAGGGGCAGTTCTTCCTAATGACACAACGGGTGGACAGTATGGGGCTTTCTGTAGTGTCCGAGTTTAGACACTTCTAGAATCCTGCAGTTTCAAAACTTTGATCACTTGGGCTGCATCTGTGATAGAACTAGTTTCTGTGTAGCGTGGGGATTTCCTTCTCAAAGCAGGTAGCTACGTCTCTGTAGCCCATTATGCTCCTCGATGATTCCTACTTGCTTGGGAGCATTTTGATCTGGAATGTCTACAGGAAGATTGAGGAATATTTTGTGTGCAGGTGTGCAACATGTTTGAGCTACATTGAAGTCAGCTCAATAAATTGGTTGACAATCCACTTCATGTGCAGCTCTAGGTTGACCTTGTTTTAGAAACCTGGACAAGGATTTAGAAACCTGTCTAATTCCTATGAAAAAAAAGAATGAAAGAAAAAGGAAAAAGAAGATTAAAGCAGCTCAATCGGTATTCACAAATCACAGTTTAAATTTATCCCGTTGCCGACAGGAATTTTCCAATAGAAATACAAGTATCTGATGGAATTGGTTATTTTTTTAAAAGAACGTCCTCTCAGTTTTATAGGTTTTTAAATTCAGTCTTCAAAAAATATGTTTGAAAGGAAAACACTTTTTAAAATTTCTGCTTTGAACAAACACTTGATTCGTTTTTGGGATAAATAATGGATTGATTCTAAATGACCATCACACCTTGGCTTCACAAAAAGAATTAAAGAGCATAACTGTCTAGCTGGTGAATTTGCTGTGTGTGTGTTTGTGTGTAACTTATGACCCTTTGATTTCCTGACAAGCCCAGCTTAAGACAGTAAAACTTGACATTCTTGACGATTGTTAGTATTCACCCTCTAGCCCGTGTCGTCTTTCTGTTAAGGGCATGGAAGCCCTAGTAAAGGCCCAAGGTGCAACTGCAAGCTGCAAACAGCCTCAGAGGAAACTGGGACAGGAGGGAGAGAAGGTGGAAATATTAAAATAGAGTGAAAATAAAAGACAAGGACAGAGAGTCCACTAGAAAGACAGACGTGCAGATTTCCTTACGCTTTATAGTTAGATTTGTTCAGATGGGCATTTTTCATGAAAATGCATCTCAAAAACTTGACTCTGGATTGTGGCAACTGCTGGTGGTGGTGGTGGTGGTTGTGTGTGTGTGTGTGTGTGCGTGTGTGTCCATATCCCTGCTTCTGTGTGTATTGGGGGGGCACCTCTGAGATAATACAAATAATCAGTGAGGGAATTAATGATGCAGCAGGGAATATTTTTTGATAAATGCTTAGGGAATGAGGTGACAGGCGTGAAATTAAAAAATTCCTTCAGCGATCTAAAATAAAAATAGCTCCCGGAACAGAAAAGAGTTTCACAGCTGAAGATTTTATTGTGTGGAGAGGAAAAACTTTTCTCTCCCCCACGGCCACCTCCTTTGCAAGTTGCTTGTGCATTCACAAACAAACACTCTGCAGCCCAGCGCGGCTCATGGGAATAAATTTCAGGTCGCATTAGTACAGTTTCCTTGCTGTCAGGATGCTGGAATTAATGGTGTTTTGATGACACGAATTTTGAAGGGCACACAATGCGGCTGAAGGGAGAGAGACATGACTCCAGAGGCTTGGCCCTCCTCTCCCCAGCCCCTCTTGTCTTCCCTGTCATCCGTCTGCCAATCTCCCTGTCCATGGTTCGTTAAAGGCGCTTTTCATCCTCTTTTCTTTCCCACAGAGTTTGCCAGGTCCGGCCCAGTGCCTGGACTCCAGGGGGACACGCTGCAGCTGGCCTTCATCGACTTGAGACAAGTAAGTCTTTGTGTTTGCGGTTTTTGTTTTTCTTTTAAGATGTGTGACTGAAGACCATCAGGTCTTAAGGAAAAGGGGCAGAGAGGGGGTTGGCGCTGGCGATTCACACTGGAGACCTCGGGGCTTTTCCCTGGGCCACCTCTTTCATTCAGCCATCTGAGATCCTTGCTGTGGTGGAGCTAGAGGTTCTGTGGGTGAAGGCCCGGCGGGGGGCAGAGGAGGGATCCAGGGAGTAGAGGGACTCAGGTGACCCTCAAGTGGTGGACCCATCGTGGGCAGCGCTTGCCACTCGCGCATGCGGGAGCTCCCGGGAGCTCTGCTTTCTGGATGCTGCGCTGGCTTCTTGACTGTCCTCCTGCTCGGGCCTCCCGTGTCACCTCTGTAGAATGTGGTCAGCACCAGCGACAAAGTCGTCCTTGTCGACGTGACCACAGAGGCCCCGGCTCACCGCTGACCCGTCAGGAGCCCTGTGAAAGTACCGTGGTGGGACCGGGTGTTTAGCCCACCTGAACCTCCGCAAGCCTCCCCGGGGGTCGCGGTGCTCCATGGCACTGGTTCTTACAGACTGGAAAGGGTGGGCTGGTGGGCTCTGGTGGGAGCCCCCTCCCCCAGGGAGAGCGACACTGGGTCTGTCATCTCTTCGCGCTGAAGATGGATGGGGTCGGATAGCAAGCGTGAATGAGTAGGTATCAATGAGTGACCTTCTCTCCTAGTAGAACAATCTTTGTTGTCTGTTGGGAGCGGGGGCTGGCTTTGTGTCCCCTGCCAGGATGATGCAGTGCCTCTTGTGGAGTTGACACCGTTTGCATCCTGAGACTTGGCCATGCCCAGGGGCCTTCTTAAAGCGGCAGCACCCCTGAGAGGGGCCTTCTCCTTCGCGCCGTGCCCGGATTCACGTTGGAATAGCGTGTAAGCCGTGATGGGTGGCCTGGCTACCCTGGATCTCTGTTGACGGGCGGTGTAATCTGTCATCGCTGACAGTTCTGGAAGGCTGGTCAGCAGAAAGTGAAAGCGTGTGTCTGTGGACCACTGAAGCTTGAGGATCCACGCCAGGTCCCAGCAACGTGTGTCAACTTAATATCTGGGGGCTGGGGGTTCCCTTCCTTGTAGCAACTCTCCTAGCATAGACAGAAGATGAGCTATCCCTTCCCACACTGAAGACCCTCCAGCTGTCGATCAGGGGCTATGTGGCCCTTTGACCATGGAAGCTGAAGAGTTAGATTGCCCGTCTGGTGGACCTCCCTTCCCAGTTGGTTCTCAGAAACCTCTATGCTAATTGGCTTTTCTTGGAAAACAGAAATTGGTTTTCATTGGAGGAACATATCCAAGAAAAATGTGTTTCTTTTTCACTATTCATGAGCAGGAAATGTGGTCGTTCTCACTAGTTTGTGGTTTTGGTCCCTGTGGAAGTCAAGTTCACAGAAAATATTAAGTGAGGGGGTAAGTGAGGAAGGCCAGGCACACGAGGTGGGTCTAAGCTGGGGGTGCAGCCTTGCGTGGCAGCAGCAGCCGTACTGCGTTCCGGTTCTTTCCTGATGTTTAAAGGCAAAAGCCCACGCTCCACAATTTTCCTGATAATGACAGACTGTGTCTCCTCCACTTGAGTCTGTCATTTGAGTTCTACTGACGCCTGCCTCTTTACAGCACTTCAAAAGGGATAATTTTCCAAATGAGATGATTTGAACAACTTCTGTACTTTGGAGCTGTCTTTGCAGGCCTTCGGCGCGTTGACTCCCTGCAAACTCCTTTGGCTTCCCGCACGGGAACGTTCATCTCTCTGCAGTTCACCAAGGCCCTTTGCAGCCCTCGCGCAAACTGGGCGTGTTGGTAAAGGAGGGCTGAGCAGCAGAGATGGTCCGCAGGGCTTAGGCTGTGGTATCCGAGGAGATCTCGTGGTGCCCAGGGAAGCGAGGCGACCTGCCGCGAGGCGACCTGCCGCGAGGCTTCTGTGGAGTCCTAGCCTACACTTCCTGGATTTTGAGCGGAAGCGAGTCTTCAAAATCTAATAGTGGACACTCCGGCGTGACCCTTAAACCCTTGTGCAACCCAAACGGTGTTGGAGCCTCTTCTCCGGGCACCGCGACAGTCAGCCGCGGGCTCGCCTCACGGCCGCTTGCTAGCAGCTGTTCTCCCACTGGCGAAACTGCCGCAGCACGGCCCGCAGCCTGCATTGCGTTAGTCCCGATGTGGATGAGTCTTTTCTCCATTAGTGCTGATGATTTCCACGGTTGATTCCATGAGCTGAACGTGACTCTCATGGTCCTGCTTTGCTGTCATACATGTTACCAGCAGCCCAGATTGTATCGTTCTAGAAGGGCTTGCCTAAACCTTCTTAGGTCTGGATTCTGTTATCTAGCTTATTAACTGATTTAAACCTTGCGTTTTCTGTACGTTCCGGATCAGGCACTAGCTAGAAATAGCAGAAGTGAAAACTGGCCGAAGCGAGGCGGTGTCGTGGGTCTTCTGGAAAGACATTCTTAGGCCAGCGAGAGTGCAGCAGCAGACTGGAGACCGGTCCCGCCCCTCACTTGGAAAGTCCCCGTTCTGTTGGGGCGTTGTCAGGAGCGTGAGGTTGGTGCAGCAGCGGAAGCAGCTGTGGGCATCTGCCGCCGCAGGAGAACCTGCCTTCTCGCCAGCGTGGTACAGTGCAGATCTGTCCTCAGGGCGGGCGGGCCTCGGGGACTCCCCTGGGGCCGTCATAGAGGCTCCGCTTCAAGATGGCAGCAGCCCTGGCAGACGAGGACATGTCAGCCCCAGAGCAGCTCCTAAGCTGCAGATAATGTGATGCGTCCCCACGCAAGAGAATCTGCCCCAAGGTAGTTCAGCAACGTGCTCTTCTACATTCCAGCATGCCGAGCGTGCGCGCGCCCTGGTTCTGCATTCACATGCCGAGCGTGCGCACGCCCTGGTTCTGCGTTCACGTGCCAAGTGTGCGCGCGCCCTGGTTCTGAGTTCACGTGCCGACTGTGCGTTCTCTGTGGTTCTGAGAGCACGTGCCGAGCGTGTGTTCTCTGTGGTTCTGAGTTCACGTGCCGACTGTGCGTTCTCTGTGGTTCTGAGTTCACGTGCCGAGCGTGTGTTCTCTGTGGTTCTGAGAGCACGTGCCGAGCGTGTGTTCTCTGTGGTTCTGAGAGCACGTGCCGAGCGTGTGTTCTCTGTGGTTCTGAGAGCACGTGCCGACTGTGCATTCTCTCCTGTACCAAGTTCGAGTACCAATGTGTGTTCTCTCTAGTTTCTCACACAACATTCTGGCCATGTTGGAGGTTCTGACTCCATCAAGTGACTGATAATTGGACGCACACTCCAACATGGGTATTGTTGGAAGCAGCTGCGTAGGCGGCGGCAGCACGTGTTGGTGGGAAGCTCTGGCAGGTCATCAGAGGGCAGGTGAGAGGTGCTTTTTGTCCTTTTTGCCTGTCCTGTTCCTACGTCTCTGATTTCTTGAGAACGGAGTCCCGTGACTACGCGGGCGTTCGTACTTTGCATTTGTGCAACCCTTTGGAGTTAAAGCGCGTTAAGGTACACAGCTGACTTGTCAGATTTCCAGCTTTAGAAAACCCACTATCACTGATACACGTGAACCAGCACGTAAGTCTTCCTGAACACTTCGTGTTCTGGTCGCAGAGGGGTTGCCATGCAGCCTTGCGTAGAACGTTGTTTCTGTCAGAGTCAGCCAGGTAAATAAATGCTGCAGCTTGGGAACAAGTGACCTTCTCGTTTAATTACCTGCCTCAAAGCGGCGTGGGCTTTCATTGGAACTGGTGGCCTCATGTTCATAGTTGAAGTTTTGGAGCTCTTGGGCTTTCTTCGGCTCATTTGCAGTTCAAGACTTAAATGTGAAGTGGACAGTGCCGACAGACACCAGGGCTTGATGTTCATTTTAGCTCATCTCTCTGTCCTTGAGTCTCATGCACTTGACTCACATACTGTGCAAAGTGCACACGTGGACGTAACTTTGGCCCTGCAGGGACAGACAGACAATTCACACGTCCTTGGTTCTGACGTAGGCACAATGTGCTAAGTGATACTTTGAAGAGACAAGACCATTGTGTTTTTTCCTATTATTTTGTCAACTTGCACAATATTAATAAACTACCCCACAATGTATTGGCCTGAAACATGAGCCATTTACTAAGGTCAAATTTCTACTAATTAGCAACTTTGGGTCACTTCAACAGTTCTCCCCGCACCACTGGATTAGGCCTGATTGGTCTACTCTGCATGAGCTCTCATTTCCTCCATTCCACGTGGGCTCATGCACAGGCCGACCTTTCCAGACCCACTCACAGATCTGGCCAGGATTCCGAGAAAGCAAGAGAGAACTTGCCAACCCATTGAGGCCTATATTCGGAGCTAGAAAACCGTTATTTCCATCACCTGCTGCCCCCCACAGCTAGTCACTGACCAGTCCAAACCCAAGAGATGGAAAGATAAACCTTAAGCTCACATAGAACATCACAAATCAGGATCAGGGTTGAATCTCGTACATACAAAAGAAGACCTTCGTGGGCATGAGTGTTTACAAAATACTTTATGGAAAAGGTAAAGGATGAAACTGAAAGAAAATCAGGTGGCCGTGAGGCAAGAATGAATTTCTAGTGTAGGAAATAATGGATTTAAGGTTTGAGTTCTCTTTCTCTTTCTGTCTCTCTTTCTCCCCTCTGTCACATGTGCACGTGCATGGAGGTGTGCGTGCACGGGTGTGGCACTTAAACTCCGATGCAGATCCTCTTCCTTGTGGCACTAGAGTCTCTCCGAGCCTCATCTCCTGGTTGTCTTGTTTGGTCCTGCTCACGCCTGTTCCATTTCCTCGTATCAGCCGTTTATCCTTCGCCTCCCGTGACGTGTGAAGTGTGCGTTACCCTTACGTGTCCCCACAGCTGCCGCACGAAAGCAAAAGTGTCTGGTTCCACTGGTGTCACTGATTTAACTCGCAGCTGCTGTTCTGACCGGCAGGAAGCGCCTCCCAGGCGTCCTTGTCCTTCCTTGCTGGCGTCGCCATCTCTGGGCTTCTCGTTCCCAGCAGTCACTCACTTCCGATCTACACGAGGTCTGCTGGATGGACCAGGTTGCGGCATTGCGTCAGGCTCCTGAATGCAGCCCGTTGGCAACGCGCTTCTGCCGCGGCCATCCCAAGACAGCTGGGGCTGTTTTTAGACTGAGCCGTTGCTGCTCCCTCTAGAGCACTTATTCCCCAACTTCTGACCTACAATCTGAAGTAAACACAGTGCGTTTCCATTGCAGACTTTAACCTGTCTAAAAAAACAACTAGCAGAGAGAGAGAGAGAGAGAGAACACCATCATTCCTTTGGTGGTAACAGATTCGGATGCTGTGTGCGTTCCGAGGGGAGCAGGAGCGTCGCTGAGCTGCACCGAGGAGGGAGCCAGGAGCTGCCTGGAGCTGGTTGTGGAGCGTCCCTCAATCTTCCCATCCTGACTTCTGCTCCGTGAACGCTTTGTCTTGACCTCAGACTGCCACGGGCAGCAAGCATGTGTCCTTCCTAAGGGGAGCCAGCCCCCTTTTCACTTGGCCACCGTGGCGCGTGGGAAAAACCTTAGATTTGCGCAGTCATCGGTATGCGGGCCCCAGTAGGCCACCCGTTTCCATCAGAGGCTGGTTCTTCAGATACCACGCATGACACGGTATTGTTTGAGCCACAGGATATCTTCAGTTTGCTTTAAGAGACACCTGGCTGGGGAACTTCACAGAGCAGGGTGGGAGTGGGCAGGTCCACACCTCAGAAGGCTCGAGCGTCAGTCTTCAGGAAGCTTCTCCCACATGCACAGAACCTGTCGCGTGTGAGTGGCTTTGGAGTGCCATCTTCCCGGGTTTCCCCAGCTGACTCTAAGCCGGTTTTGTTTTTGTTTTTGTTTGAGACAAGATCTTGCCGTGTAACCCGGGCTGACCTTGTGCCCCTGATCCTCAGTCTCCAAAGTACCGGAATCGGAATTTGTCACCATGACTGGCCCACGGAGTCTTAATGGAAAAGAAAAATGTGGGGCAGGCAGTAGGAAAAGATTTCATGACAGAGGTAGTCCTGGAATAGCTGCAGAGAATGTTTGAGACCCTCGTACCACTGAGCTGTGCGGCCAGTACCACCGTCAGTAGAAACGTTCCCAGGATCCAGCTGAACTCTGTTAGCTTCCGACGGCCCGAGGCCTCTAGTCCGTGCACTGCTCACAGGGCAAACAGCCTGATCGCTGTTGGATCGCAGGTCATTGCAGTGACCGATGTGGATAGTATCCTGCGGGGAGGGGTTCAGACATGCCCCACCCAGACCCCCTAGGTCACGTGGGTCCCAGGAGAGAGATGAATCTCCACCTAATGCAAAACCATATCTTACTTAAAACAGGATGAAATTTTTGTGATTTGGGGTTATGCGTGGGGATAATTTGGTTGTGCAGTTCTCAGGCCTGCATTCTGTAGATAACAAACCTTGTGTTGTGATTTTGAAAGAAGAGACGTCTCTAAACCAGAAGCACCCAGCTTGATGAATGCTGTCTGTATGGCTGAGATAATGGCGTGCATATGGGGGGGAGACGTGTGGATCCCAAAGGTGTCTGGCAGTTAGAGGGGCGCAGTGATACATTGAACTGCCCACACATCCCTCCGCTGCTGCTCTGCCTCTAAGGGCTCTTGACACAGCCACGTGGACACTTGCGCACCGAGTCTGGGCTCCTGATCTCCTGATCTGCCCCCCCCCATCGCATCCACACGTCACACTAAGCACTGCTGCTGAGGCAGAGTGTGGTGAAGAGGACACGGCCACCTCCTCCACGGTGAGGCGCGTTCATGCGGAAGAGAGCTGGTCCCTGCTCAGCAGCCCTGCGGGGCTCTCTGCCCGTCCTGCAGTTGCCCTCCACGGAGGGTCTTGTGATGCACTCACAGGACTATCGGGGTGTGTGTGTGTGTGTGTGTGTGTGTGTGTGTGTGTGTGTGTGTGTACATGCATTTCCTGTGTTCAGTTTTGGGGACAGCTGCAGAATCTTCTCCCAGATCCCAGAGGAAGGCCGGGTCTGCCATATACTGCTACCCAGAGTTTCAAAAACAGGACTTTAAGCCATGAGTCGATCACCGGTCTAAACAAGACTATTAACTTCAAAAGGCAAGCAGGGTTTTCTGGTGGTTTTGATAAGATTAGCTCGCCAGTAACATTCAGGGTGGTAGCTGCTGCGTCGAAAGCGGCTGGTAGGAAATGAATCCCGTTCCTTGGCGTGGAGAGCTGGCACGGCCCCGAGTTCAGTGACAAGGGACAGAGCGTGCAGAGATCCTGGCCTCTTGATCTGTGTGAGCGGCGGCTGACCAACATGTGCAGAGACAAGGCGCCGGGGGTCAGGCGTGGGGCCCCGCAGACCACTCGTGTCCCCTCAGACCCACTGGGGAACGTTACCAGTACCCCTGGGAGTTTCTAGTCCTAGAAGATTGGCAGGAAGCTTGTTCCAGAACGCCCAAGGCTCACGCTTCTCAGCTGGGGCCTTGATGTAATACGAAACCCACTTCTTAAAGACCAGGATCTCGCAGAACCACCCAACCAGGGCATCGTTCTTTGGTAGAGGAGACCGTGTGAGAGCCAGTGGAGCCTGCATCCGACGGCCAGATGGCCCCACGGTGTGCCTGACGGCTGCTTGCTGCTCGCTGTGGGAGAAGTCATCTCAGGGGTCTCGTCCCAAGAAATCTCTAGGAATTGTTTTAGGTTAAGAATGAGGAGTAGGAGGTGGCAACCATAGACAGCCTTCATAAGAGGCAGATCGTTCGTTCGTTCGTTCGTTCATTCGTTCATTCAGTAGAAATAGGGTCCGTGAAGTGGTGAGTGGTCTGATGATACTGTGCGTATTTTCCAGGATCTTGGGTTTTTCTCAGAAGGGACGCACGCCTGCTTTGCAGCACCGCAGCCCCTGAAGCCCTGGCTCTGCGTGGCGGTGCTGGCGGGGAGGGAGCTTCCAGCCTGTGGGATGCCCTGCGCTGAGGCACTGCGTCTGCCAGTGCTGCTCACGAGTGCCAGGCACATTGGGCCCTGGTAGGAAGCGTCGCTACAGGTTCGAGCAGCAAGTCCGTTAAGGGGAGGGGGCTCTTTATGTTGGGGAGCCAGAGACGGAGCAGCAGGCAGGCGTTGGGCGTATTTGCCAGGAGAGAATGTCAGGCTTGGCCTTCTGGCCAGTGGCTCCCAGCTGCCACTGTACTCGCTGTGGCGCCCTCGCCATCCTGATTCAGTGGGAGCCATGGGAGCGTGGTTGTCTGACCTTTTCTAACTTTGGCTTAGAGGCTGTTGCAATTCATCTGCATGTTGCTGGTAAAAATACCGTCAAATGGCTTAAGGGAACAAGGGGTTTATTCTCTTGTGATTCCTGTTCGTAGTCGTTTGTCCAGCTTGGCGGGAGAACCCACTGCAACACCGAGGGCTGAGGGAACTGGCCACACTTGCCGGACCAGCATATGTGACCAAGGACACCCAGGACGCGACTTTCTCAACCGCATCCCTCCATCTCACTCACCTGCCCAGGGACAAGTCGCCCACCATGGGCCCTGGTCAGCTAGACGCTCTCTTGCAGGCCTGCTCAGGGCGTAACCATTCATTCCTCTGTAAATTTGCCCAGAGCTCAAACCCTCAACCGTCAAGTTGACACCTGACTATGGCACAAGACCCACGGAGTTCCCCGTGGAGGTGTGCGTGGACCCGGGTGCTCCCCGTGGAGGTGCGCTTGGACCCGGGTGTTCCCGGTGGAGGTGCGCGTGGACCCGCGGTGTTCCCGGTGGAGGGTGTTCCCGGTGGAGGTGCGCGTGGACTTGCGCTGTTCCCGGTGGAGGTGCATGTGGACCCGTGTGTTCCCCGTGGAGGTGCGCGTGGACCCGGGTGTTCCCGGTGGAGGTGCGCGTGGACCCGGGTGTTCCCCGTGGAGGTGTGCGTGGACCCGGGTGTTCCCGGTGGAGGTGCGCGTGGACCCGGGTGTCCCCCGTGGAGGTGCGCGTGGACCCGCGGTGTTCCCGTGGAGGTGCGCGTGGACCCGCGGTGTTCCCGTGGAGGTGCGCGTGGATCCGCACTGTTCCCGTGGAGGTGCACGTGGACCCGGGTGCTCCCGTGGAGGTGCGCGTGGACCCGCGCTGTTCCCGTGGAGGTGCGCGTGGACCCGCGGTGTTCACAGTGGAAGTGTGCATCGTTGCACAGAGCTCCGTCCGGGTCTGTGAGCTTGTTCTGTCTGATCCCAAGTGAGAGCTCAAAGCAGCACTTTGCAAGGCCTCGTCTGCGTTTGGGAATGTTACCGCGACTTCCGTTTTATCCGTGAGACCGGGAAACCTGTGAGCCTCCCAAGGCGCCGTCACCCTCTGCTTCTCCCTCGCACCCAGCCAAGAGCTCCGTCCTCATCTGGCGCGTGGCGAATGTGAGCACAGCCCCGTCTTTCTCACATTTGCTGGGAGCTTTGGGGCTGGCGGGTGAGCGCTGCGGACGCCATGTCTGCCCCTGCATCCTCTGGCAGCCGCTGGAGGGCAGCAGAGCGTGACAGCAAAGGTCGCTGGGCGAATCAGGGGCCCGCTGGGCTGTAAGACTCGCCCATCGGGGTTCCCCTGGGAGAACCCTGATCTGAAGGTTAAAGGACCCCCTGGTTCAGGAACCAGGAACCAGGAACAGGGGTGGCCAAGGCATGAGGAAGGAAGATGGGAAAGGACGAGAAAAGGACGTTAGGGCAAGTCCTACCCAGCAGGCAGCGGTGGCACAGCCAGCCAGACGAGAGAGCCTTGTAGGGGAGCCAGAGGAATAAGTGGAGGGGCAAAGACAGGCCCCACAGGTTGGGTGTGTGGACCCCGGGTCCAGGAGGAGGCAGGCAAGGCAAGATCTGCGGAGGGTGGGGGCTTCACACAGCTGCAGCATCTGCCGAGTCTCCTCTCCTGAGATGGGTCCTTCTTGGTTATAAGCTCATTTCTTTCTTGGTCTTGGATTTTGAAAGCACTGGTTGAGGATGCGAGGAGAGGGACAGATGATGGGACATTCCGAGATTCCATGAGGAATTCACCTGGTGTGAGGTTGGGCACAAGGCTCTGTGGTTTGGAAGGCACCGGTCCTCTGGCACGCGGGACGCTCCCTACGCTTAACACATCGGCCGCCCAGAGACTGTCAGGAGAGGGAGCACGCCCAGTGCTTCTCACGCCAGAGCTTAGCGTCTGCTGCTGGAGGCCACCGGGACGATGCGGCTCCCCGCAGCCCGGGTGCTCAGCACCGTCCCCCCAGTGTCCCTCACCTCGGGAAAGCAGCGTTCTGGTTAAATACAGACCTAGGCCTGTGCTGGCAGCTGGCGACCGGACGGCGTGCGTTGAGACGCTTGGCGTGGGGGGAGTGCCCATCATGTGATCTCAGAAAATCTTCAAAAACTTACAAGGATTGTAAGTACGCGGTAAGCATTAAATGATATAATCACGCCCCTCAATACTTGGTAAGCAGTTATCACCGCTAGCACTACTGCACATGCTTAGCCAAACTGGAGTTATTTTTCCCATTATATAGGAAAATTCTCCTATAGCATATTGCAGAATTTCTAAAGGTGAAAATAAAGCCTAACTTTAACGTAGCTTCAGTATTTTTAATCTGTTACTTTTCAAAATTAGCTTGATTAGCATAGTATATGTCCAATAAAATGTTGGCCTATGACTTCGGATAAGCACACATTTAAAAGTAACCACCATTTCCGAGAAAATTCCCGTCACCTAAGGCTTCTCATGTTTCTGAAATGTGTAGTTCTTATTATAGCCGTAGTTTGTTTCTTTTTATTGAGAATTTCATTCATTTGTGTGGATCTGTCATAGTTTGCCGTTATGCAAACTATGCATAGATGTTATGAATGTTTTATTGTGGCCAGCGTGGGCCAGCGTGGGCCATTATGAACAGAGTTGCTATGCGCGACATGCAAGTGTTTGTGGGACCCAGTGATTCTGACAGAATTGTGAGGTCTTTCCTAACCATCAGGCTTCTCATTGTAGTTGCCCATTTTGTTTCTTGTTGGTCACAGTGCTGGCTGCTCCGTGTCCTCTCAGGGCTGACAGTGTCGTCCGTCCTTCGGTTGATTTTGTTAAAGCCCAATGTACACTCTCTACAGCGCACCTTCGATTATTCAACTGTGTGCATTTTTGCAGGATGCTGCAGTTCTAAGATGACCACCCAACCCAAGGTACCAAATACCTCTCACTCAGAAAGGTGTCGCTACCACTCAAATCAAGGTATAGAATGTATCTGTCACTCAAAACCACCTCGTTGCCCCTTTGTAGTCAGTCCTGGCGACTAGTCCATGCCACAGTTCTGTCCGTTGCAGAATGCTGGATATGAAACTTTTGTTTTTTCACCTGGTACAGGGCTTCTGAGACTTGCCCTGTCACTGCACGTCCTAGTCGTCCTTCATTGTTACTGCCAGGCAGCACCTTCCTCACCTGCGTGACTCCTTCCCTGGTCGACTTACATTCGGGTTGTTTCTAAGGTAGCATATCGTGACTAGAGCAACAGTAGACACTAAGTACAGGGCTTTTTTCTTTTGGTGAACATGTTTTCATGTTTCCAGAGTCAGTACTTAGGCGTGGAATTGCTTGACTCCCCTTGCTGTGTATCTTAATTTTATCAAACTGTTGAAGTGCTGTCCGGAGTGGCTTTGCCACGCCAGTCCCTCTAGCAGTGTGCTGCTGTGCCCTTGTGCCAATGCTTGATGTTGTCAGTCTTTTCAATCTGTGGCTGGCGCAGGCGTGGGGCCTGCTTTGCTGCTAACGGTTCCTCTGTGTTAGGTGTGCGCAGCGTCTGGGAGAGGTCTGACTTTCCATTTCCTAATGACGTGCACCAGGATCTTTTCTGTGCCTAACTCATTTCTTGTGATACGTATGTTCATTTTTGTCCAGTTTTCAAAATAGTTCTTACTGAGTTCTGAAAGTATTTTACGTAGTCTGGTGAATAGTCCACTATTGGAAATTCATTTAATAATCTTTCTCCTATTGGTGGTGGTTCATTTTCTTAACAATATCACACAAAAGTCTTTGTCTTCTTTCAACCGTGTTTTGGTTCCTTCTGTATGTATTTGAAATCAGCCTGCAAATTTCTGTAGAAAATCTTTCCTGGATTTTGATTTCGCACATCAGTTGTGATAATGGAGATTCTGATATTATTTAATATTCTTTCCTCTGGTCCTGCAGTTCTGCCATCAGTGCTTTGTAACGTGCAGGGAATGAGGCTCGCATTTTGCCTGATGCGTTCCTAAGGACCCATGCTGCTTGCAGTGCACGATGTCCATGCTGCTGTGTGATTGTTCCTTGGTAACATACAGCGGTGCAGCTGGCTTTGTACATTGATCCCGAGTGTCAGACCGCGGAGCCCGGGCGAGGCTCTGTGTGCGTCGCAGGGGTCCGCTCGGAATGGCTCCAGGGGTTAAGACAGTGCTCCGCCGTCTGTCCTTTGGGAGCCTCCAGAGCGGTGCCTAAAGGAGGGTCCGCATCTGCTTTCTGGCCTGAATGGAGGATGATCAGTCTTCATTGTTAGAAGTGGCCATAAATCCAGTTTTTATGCCCTTTTCAAGTTGAGGAAACTTCATTCTTATTTGCTTGGTTTTTATTATTCATACTCTTATGAGTTTTTTCTTAACGTTCTAGTTCCTTCTAATATTTTGTTTTATTTTTAAATTGTAGCGTATGCATTTATACTTATTTTCCCCCTGAATTCCTGAAGGTAAATTTTGCGTCATAGAGGAGTTAATAAGCATATCCGTGGCTTTCAAATACGTTGCTGGTTCCTGACAAAGGATTAGGCCAACTGAAAGTATGTCCTAGTTTAGTCATGCACTGTTGGGGGCAGGGGTGGCGTACGTGCATATGTATATGTGCTCTGGCATGTATGTGGGTGCGAGTACACACATGTGCATGTGTTTAGTGGCCTGAGGTTGACGGGGGTGTCATCTTGAATCACCTCCACCTCTGTCATGAAGACGGGGTCCTTCATGGAACTTGGAGTCGGTGACTGGCTGGCTCCCGTCTTCATGCCCCCAGCTGTCTCCCACCCCAGGCACTGCTCTTATAGGAGCCTCGCTGTGTAATCTTGTGGCTTAAATGTTTTGGTTATTTGCTAGGAATAGTCTTCATACTTCTCACTGCACCTAAGAATATCGAGTGTCCTGTGGACACCTTCGCCATCCGCAGTTGCCCCTGCAAGGCTGATTGGTGGTGGAAGGTGTTGTGCGATCCGATTCAGGCCCCTCTCATTCGATTCAGGGTCAGCAGTCACGGCAGTGCTGAGATGTCTGAATGGTCAGCCGCCCGGGGGGGGGCCCTAGATGCCCACAAGGCATGGGCTCGCTTTGCCAGCATGGTGTTTTGGGGGAGTGGTAGGTAGACTCTTAAGAGGTGGGGTCTTGAAGCCAAGGTAGGAGGTCACCAGCTCAGGGCAGCGGCAGCAGGAAACACAGCAGAAGAACTGCGGCCTGGAGGGGAGTCTGCAGACCATGAGGGGAAGTCTGCAGAACATAGGGGGGCCTTCAAACTATGGGGGGACAGAGCCTGCAGACCATAGGGGAGGAGCCCGCAGACCATGGGGAGGAGCCTGCAGACCATGGGGAGGAGCCTGCAGACCATGGGGAGGAGCCTGCAGACCATGGGGAGGAGCCCGCAGACCATGGGGAGGAGCCTGCAGACCATGGGGAGGAGCCCGCAGACCATGGGGAGGAGCCCGCAGACCATGGGGAGGAGCCTTCAGACCATGGGGAGGAGCCCGCAGACCATGGGGAGGAGCCCGCAGACCTTGGAGAGGAGCCCGCAGGCCATGGGGAGGAGCCTTCAGACCATGGGGAGGAGCCCGCAGACCATGGGGAGGAGCCTTCAGACCATGGGGAGGAGCCCGCAGACCATGGGGAGGAGCCCGCAGACCATGGGGAGGAGCCCGCAGACCATGGGGAGGAGGAGCCCGCAGACCATGGGGAGGAGCCCGCAGACCATGGGGAGGAGCCCGCAGACCATGGGGAGGAGCCCGCAGACCATGGGGAGGAGCCCGCAGACCATGGGGAGGAGGAGCCCGCAGACCATGGGGAGGAGGAGCCTGCAGACCATGAGGAGGAGGAGCCTTCAGACCATGGGGAGGAGCCTTCAGACCATGGGGAGGAGCCTGCAGACCATGGGGAGGAGCCTGCAGACCATGGGGAGGAGCCCGCAGACCATGGGGAGGAGCCTGCAGACCATGGGGAGGAGCCTTCAGACCATGGGGAGGAGCCTGCAGACCATGGGGAGGAGCCTGCAGACCATGGGGAGGAGCCCGCAGACCATGGGGAGGAGCCCGCAGACCATGGGGAGGAGCCTTCAGACCATGGGGAGGAGCCCGCAGACCATGGGGAGGAGCCCGCAGACCTTGGAGAGGAGCCCGCAGACCATGGGGAGGAGCCCGCAGACCATGGGGAGGAGCCCGCAGACCATGGGGAGGAGCCCGCAGACCATGGGGAGGAGCCTGAAGACCATGGGGAGGAGCCCGCAGACCATGGGGAGGAGCCCGCAGACCATGGGGAGGAGCCTTCAGACCATGGGGAGGAGCCTGCAGACCATGGAGAGGAGCCTTCAGACCATGGGGAGGAGCCTTCAGACCATGGGGAGGAGCCCGCAGACCATGGGGAGGAGCCCGCAGACCATGGGGAGGAGCCCGCAGACCATGGGGAGGAGGAGCCCGCAGACCATGGGGAGGAGCCCGCAGACCATGGGGAGGAGCCCGCAGACCATTGGGAGGAGCCCGCAGACCATGGGGAGGAGCCCGCAAACATGGGAGAGCCTGAAGACCATGGGGGAGGAGCCTGCAGACCATGGGGAGGAGCCCGAAGGCCATGGGAGGAGCCTGAAGGCCATGGGAGGAGCCCTCAGACCATGGGGAGGAGCCCGCAGACCATGGGGAGGAGCCCGCAGACCATGGGGAGGAGGAGCCCGCAGACCATGGGGAGGAGGAGCCTGCAGACCATGAGGAGGAGGAGCCTTCAGACCATGGGGAGGAGCCTTCAGACCATGGGGAGGAGCCTGCAGACCATGGGGAGGAGCCTGCAGACCATGGGAGGGCCTGCAACCATGGGGAGGAGCCTTCAGACCATGGGGAGGAGCCTGCAGACCATGGGGAGGAGGAGCCTGCAGACCATGGGGAGGAGCCTGCAGACCATGGTGAGGAGCCTGCAGACCATGGGTAGGAGCCCGCAGACCTTGGGGAGGAGCCCGCAGACCATGGGGAGGAGCCTGCAGACCTTGGGGAGGAGCCTGCAGACCATGGGGAGGAGGAGCCTGCAGACCATGGGGAGGAGCCTGCAGACCATGGGGAGGAGCCTGCAGACCATGAAGGGGTCTTCAGACCATGGGGGGAGCCTGCAGGCCATGGAGCGGGTGGTGGGCTTGAGCAGGAAAGTCCTAGAGTTTTCCTCTCTGTTCCTTCCGCTTCCTGGCTGTGAGGCAAGCAGGTTTTGTTCCTGTGTGCTCCCGCCATGATGTGTTGCTTGCCCCCAGCCACGGGGCACTGACGAAGTCCCCAACCCCCCCCCCCCCCGCCATGGAACCACTGACAAAGGTCCCAACCCTCCCCAGCCACGGGACACTGACAAAGTCTCCAACCCCCCCCCAGCCACGGGGCACTGACGAAGTCCCCAACCCCCCCCCCAGCCACGGGGCACTGACGAAGTCCCCCACCCCCCCCCCCCCGCCATGGAACCACTGACAAAGGTCCCAACCCTCCCCAGCCACGGGACACTGACGAAGTCCCCAACCCCCCCCCAGCCACGGGGCACTGACGAAGTCCCCAACCCCCCCCCCCCCCAGCCACGGGGCACTGACAAAGGTCCCTGTCATGGTTAGGCATAGGTGTCAACTTGACTGTTGAGGGTTTGGGCTCTGGGCACAGTTGTGGAGAGTTGATGGTTGAGTTAAGCCCAGAGCGAACCTGAAGGAGATTGTCTAGCTGATGGGGAAGACCCAGCCCCTGGTGGGTGGGATTAGGCCCTGGATAAATCAGAGAGCTGGTTGAGAAGGTCGCCATCCTTGTGTTCATTTGGCCAGACGTGCTGGTCTGGCAAGTAAGGATCGTCCATCTTTCAGCCGTTATGCAGTGATGGTGTGGCCAGTTCCCTCGGCCCTGGAGTTGGTGCTGCTCTCCCGTCAAGCTGGACTGAGAACTGTAACCAGACTATTGTAAGGAAATAAACCCCTTGTTCCCTTAAGCTGTTTGATAGTCATTTATCAGCAACCATGCAGGTGACTGCAACAGTCTCCAGTCTCCCCCACAGCCCTGGGGCCACTATGTCGGGTCACAACCTGCTCCATGAACACAGCGCTAGTTGATGGTGGGCTGCAGCCTCCCCAGAGCCGCTGATCAGCTGAGAGTGGACCACAGACTCGCAAATCAACCAAGCCAGCCACCAGCTATCCATAGACTGTGGCCACTTAAGCCAAGAGCCAAAACAGACCTTTGCTGTTCTTATCGCAGGGATTAATTATAGCTGTGGATGGTTGCTGACCCAGTAAGTCGAAGCAGCTCTTTATCAGTACAAGGTGTGTGTGTGTGTCTGTCTGTCTGTCTGTCTGTCTGTCTGTCTGTCTGTCTCTCGGTGTCTCCCTGTGTTGCAGTCCAGGTGTGGTCAGAGATGACTGAACGCCTTCACTTCTGTCCCCTCGTAGCCTCTGAGATGTAAGGAGAAGGAGAAGGCAGCCTGCCCCATGCTTTCTCCAGCTCCCAGCCTGCATCTGTATATCTGTGGACCATTTCTACTCGCACTCCTGCGTAATGGCGTGAGAAGAGACAGAGACAGAGAAACCCATGGGGAGGGAATGGAGGGGACGGGGACATGGCTGCGTCCTTCATTCTTTCTGCGAAGTATGAAGTCTTTCGTTTCTGTGTCTCTCCATCTTCTTATGCCCCTTCCACTGTGACCTGGCTGAGAGCTTGCTGCTGCCCACGCGGTGAAGTTGGACCTAGCAGAGCAGGGAGGAGCCGCTTTGCCTTCGTGTTCTTCTTCCCCGTGGAATTCCACTCACGTTCCTCGCGCCTCTCTGGTCCCCCACTGGGTGAGGTTTTAGGGACCCTCCTGTTGCAGCTCTCTCTCTCTCCGGTAGAGGACAAACCTCACTCCCTACACTTGGCTCAAATGTCATCTTTACAAATCTGTCTCACTCCTCGGGCAGACTTAATTGTTCCCCCGTGGGGTCCCTGACATTTTGCTTGTCCCTTCATTACAAATGCTTCCATAATTACTTGTTTAATCACCTGCCTCCATTACATTCCGAGGTCGCGAAGGGCGGGGCCCTTGTCGCACTTATCCGTGGCTCCTGTCGTGTGCTGGCCTTCCGTGGTTGTCGCTAGAGCGCACTGACTTAATATTGTTCTGTGGCATTTGAGAAGTAATGAGGCTGATGGGATCTCTTGGTAATATCTGTTCCTAAACACTCAAAGCAGGTGGATTCTATTTTTCTCTTGTCTGATGTTCCTAACTTTCATTTCCTCTTAATCGTGAGTAATGAAGTTCAGAGGCCGCACTGTAGGCCAGGCAGGGCCGCACAGGAGGAAAGGCCTTTGTCCTGCTTACGCCTCGCTCTGTTCTTCCCTAGACGAGCAAAGCTGCATCTCCCCCTCCCCCTGAGCAGTGCAGTGCAGGTCAAGTGCTGCCCCTCCCTGCATCGTGCCGCGTCCTTCTCCCTGCAGCTGCAGCTGGGCTCTGCCCCTCCCTGCACCGTGCAGTGTCCTTCTCCCTGCAGCTGCAGCTGGGCTCTGCCTCTCCCTGCATCGTGCCGCGTCCTTCTCCCTGCAGCTGCAGCTGGGCTCTGCCTCTCCCTGCATCGTGCCGCGTCCTTCTCCGTGCAGCTGCAGCTGGGCTCTGCCCCTCCCTGCATCGTGCAGTGTCCTTCTCCCTGCAGCTGCAGCTGGGCTCTGCCCCTCCCTGCATCGTGCAGTGTCCTTCTCCGTGCAGCCGCAGCTGGGCTCTGCCTCTCCCTGCACCGTGCCACGTCCTTCTCCCTGCAGCTGCAGCTGGGCTCTGCCCCTCCCTGCATCGTGCCGCGTCCTTCTCCCTGCAGCCGCAGCTGGGCTCTGCCCCTCCCTGCACCGTGCAGTGTCCTTCTCCGTGCAGCCGCAGCTGGGCTCTGCCTCTCCCTGCACCGTGCCACGTCCTTCTCCCTGCAGCTGCAGCTGGGCTCTGCCCCTCCCTGCATCGTGCAGTGTCCTTCTCCGTGCAGCTGCAGCTGGGCTCTGCCCCTCCCTGCATCGTGCAGTGTCCTTCTCCGTGCAGCCGCAGCTGGGCTCTGCCCCTCCCTGCATCGTGCAGTGTCCTTCTCCGTGCAGCTGCAGCTGGGCTCTGCCCCTCTCTGCATCGTGCAGTGTCCTTCTCCGTGCAGCCGCAGCTGGGCTCTGCCCCTCCCTGCATCGTGCAGTGTCCTTCTCCCCGCAGCTGCAGCTGGGCTCTGCCCCTCCGTGCATCGTGCCGCGTCCTTCTCTGTGCAGCTGCAGCTGGGCTCTGCCCCTTCCTGCATTGTGCCGCGTCCTCCTCTTCCCTTTTCCTCCCCGGCCAATGAGGTGTGCGTGGCCACTCAGCAGCGCTCCAGAGCAGGGCAGTCTTTGGGGTCCAGCTGACTGTTGAGGACGCCACGCTCAGAGCAGCTTGTGAAGCAATGTGTCCATGGTTCCCAGCGCATCGAGGGAGACACGGCAGTCGTCTTCCCAGACGGTAATAAGCCCGCAACATGCCAGCCCCAAACTCTGTTCTTTCCCGGGGTCTCATCTCAGGCCCTGCACATCCTGGGAATGGAGACCTCGAGCTGTCGGCACAGCCCGTCAGAGATGTGCTTCTCGAAGCCTGGAACAGTCCCGGGTGCAGACTAGGCCTCTGGTTGCTGAAAGAGAAAGTGCAGCTTCTGCCCATGCGCCTTAGCTGTAAGACCCTGGTGGCTACTAACTCCAGAGAAGAAGCCAGGGTATCACGTGATACTAACCATGAATGTTTTTATTAGTGGTCAGCAAGTGCATGATACATGCTAGATACAGTCTGCCTTTCATGGGAGTGCAGAAGAGGTATGTCCTAAAGCCGTGTGTTTATTTTAATTATTTATTGGTTTGTTTATCTGAAAGAGGCACAGGCACGCCGTGGTGCGTGGGCGGAGGTTAGAGGTCAGCCCGTGCAGGTGAATTCTCGTCTTCCACCACATGGGCTTTGGGGGAGGTAATTGGGTAGCCACCTGACCTGCTGAACCTTGAACTCTGCGGTTCAGATGGCCACATAGGTCTGTGGGGTGCAGGGCTGATCCACGCACGGCCCTGCAGAGAAGCCTTGTGGACTCGGCAGCTGTGCTTCCAGTTGGTCTTCTGTGGACACGTGAACTTCCTAGAGACTTTTGGATTAGCTCAACCTAAGGAGATGAGGGGAAGAGCGTCTTGAGATGTGGGATTGTTTCTGATTGTCATCTGGTCTCTGCAGAGGTTTCTTCGTCTCTTGGAGACATTAGAAGACATCACTGGTTTTCATGTGAATGAAATGTAGCTAGTGAATTCTGATTCACTTTCACCAGTGGACTCGAAAAGCCCATGGCTGAGCCTTTGGGGATGGTCATCCATCCACTGCACGAACACACATGCGCTGCACGAACACACATGCGCTGCACGAACACACATCCGCTGCACGAACACACATCCGCTGCACCGTATACACATCCGCTGCACGAACACACATCCGCTGCTTCCCAACAGACTTCAGTGAGCTTTCGTGTTTCTGCCGTGCGGCACATGTTGCCACGGGTCCATTTGGTGTTTACTGCAAACAGGAAGTACACGTGGTTTGTGGTCTAGTAGAGTGGCAAGGAGCTATGGCAGATTCTTAGGCCACGTGCCTGTAGCCTGGGAAGGGGTCGAGGTCATAGAAAGCAGAGTTTTCTAGAGCTTATCCGAGGGGACAGGTATCGAGTGAGGCAAGCTGGCTTTTACCTCGCGGTAGGAGTCGCCATGGGAAGGAGTCGTCCCAGGCGCACACTTGCCAGCCAGGCAGAGAGAGGGTGGCACAGGCAGCTGGTGCGGGACCGCACATACTGGGTTATCCTGTGAAAGCAACAGGAAGACTTCGCAGACTCTTGGGAACAAAATGAAGGTTTGAAAAGTTCCCGTGCCTGCTGTGAGAGGTGACTCCTTGGCGGGGTGGGGTCCTTCAGCAGCATGGCTCGGGCAGAATTGTTCTGTCTTGCAATCTTATCCAAAGCAGTTTCTCCACTAAACATGTTTGGCTGGGTCTGTGTTGACTAGAGGTCTTTGATGATAGACTACTGCCCGTTATAAATTCTTGGTATGCTGGCCGGCTCTTTGAGCAATTTTGCAAGAAATTTGAAATAAATTGTACGCCGTGTGCCCTGGAGCACTTGCTTGCGTGGCCCATGAAAAGCAGGTGCCTCTTTGCCTTACGTCCCCTGCAGGTTGACCCACGTAGCTGGTTTTTGTTTCTTAATAATTTATCTGTCTCGCTCTTTACGCTCTTTACATATTTTTAAGCTCGTTTCTTTGACATTAAAGTTGAGCAGAGAGTTCAAGATGTGTCTAGGTGGTGGGGTGTCTTACTCAGGGTGTTCGTCTCCTGTGTGCCCCCCCCCGAGTTGTCTTTCTATTGTGCCCTCCTATGCTGTTTCTTCCTGTGGATTCCAGCAGTCTTCTAGTCAAAACAATGTAGTTTTGCTGCTCGGATCCTTCCGTTCTTACCTTCACCTCAAGCCGGATGACTAAACCTGACGTTACAATGTCACAGCAGAACGTTATTGTGACTTCAGTCTTGGATTGTCTCTTTTACTGTCCCATGTATATCTACCCACATTCAAAAGCTCTAGGCCGCCAACAGTGTCCGTTTCCAAAAAGGAAGTATCCCTGGTATCTCAACAGAAACCCGACTGCCTTTCTCTATGGCATTGGCGCCTCGCTGGGGCCATGTGGTAACTGAAAACAGGATGCGAACCGGCATCTTTGCCTTTGCTTTGTATCTGCCGCCTTTACTTGGAAGTTTTGTGAGACGGTGTCTCCCATGGCCAGGTTAGTCTCACTCACCAGGTAGCTAAGGATGACCTTGAACTCATGACCTTCCTGCCTACAGTGGAGGGTGCGGGCACTGTAGACTGTGCACCCCCTGCCCCCAGTCACCCCCTGCCCAGAGTCCTGCTGGCTCTGCATAGACTTCTGAATCGAGACCTATCTGTCTACCTGACCTCTCTCGACCCTATCAAGGCCGAGCTCCCACGTCAGCATCCTGACCCTGCCGGGTTCTCAGAATGCAGATTGAGGACCCAGAGAGCCGCACATGAGAAGCTGTCATGGCTTGAAATGTGACCCCACAGTCTCATGTGCTTGGGAAGGTCATGGCGCCTTTAAGAGTGGAGCCTTGCTGGAGGAAGGTGGTCGCAGGGGTGGGCCTTGAGGTGGATGAGTCCCACCCTCCCTCCTGGAGGAGTCCGCTTTGCAGCAAGCAGTCTGCAGCTCTCAGCCTCCAAGATGCCTGCAGTGACTTAGCTGCCTCCAACTTCGGCCACCAGCCATGCCACCTCTGCCATGACAGATTGTATCTCCCCTCTGGAACTGTAAGCTGAATAAATCTCCCTTTCTCCCTTAAATTGCTTGACTTTGGGTGTTTTCTCACAGCAACAGATAAGAGAAACTAATACAAACGCTGTGGGAAGAATCCTTCATTATATGGAAGGGATGCTTCTGACGGGGTCCTCCCATCGGAGCAGTGGCCTTTGGCTCTGTGTAGCTGTTTGTGCCTTTTCCTGTGGTAGAAACATTTGAAAGTAAAAGAGGTAAGACTGTTGCGGAGTGCTTGGCGAAAGGCTAAGATTTGACTTTCTTAAAAGATCGGTCTCAATCCACTTGGCAAATATTTTATGTGTGTGTCTATATTTATGTGTTGTGCATGCTTATGCACATGCATAAGTGTCATAGTTAAGCACCGGTGTCAACTTGACTGAGGGTTTGAGCTCTGGGCACAGTTGTAGAGAGTTGATGGTTGAGTTAAGCCCAGAGCAAACCTGAAAAAGATTGTCTAGCTGGTGGGAAGACCCAGCCCATGGTGGGTGGGATTAGGCCCTGGATAAATCACAGAGAGCTGGTTGAGAGAGTTGGCATCCTTCTGTGTACTTGGCCAGACATGCTGGTCTGGCAAGTAAGGATTGTCCATCTCTCAGCCGTTATGCAGTGATGGTGTGGCCAGTTCCCTCGGCCCTGGTGTTGGTGCGTGCTCTCCCGTCAAGCTGGACTGAGAACTGTAACCGGACTGTCGTAAGAAAGTAAACTCCTTGTTCCCTTAAGCTGTGTAATGGTCATTTATCAGCAACCATGCAGGCTGACTGCAACAATAAGTATGCACACCTATGCGTGTATGCACATGCGTGTGTGCACAGGTACTGTGGTGCATGTGTGAAGGTCAAAGGACACCTTAGTGGGGTGGGTTCTATCTTTCCACATTAATGTGAGACCCAGGGTTTGATTTGCATTCTTTTTATTATTATTATTATTCATTCAATTGTGTGTGTGTGCACGTGTGTGTATGTATGCGTGTGTGTGTGCGTGTGTGTATGTATGTGTGTGTGTGTAGAACCATGGACGAATTCGGGAACCACCATGGACGCCTCCACCTCTTCCTTGTTTACTCTGCCCGGGGATTCACAGGCTCTGCCCTACCAGGACCAGAAACGCAGGCTGCCCCCGCTTCCGCCTGGCGTCTATACGTGGGGTCTAGGATCCGAACTCAGGACCTTCCGCCTGCAAGGCAGAGGTTTAACCGCTGCGCCACTTCTCCAGCCCCCTGATTTGCGTTCTTGAGCAGCAAGCACTTTTACCCTCTGAGCCATCTTGCTATTTCTCAGTCTATTTTCAATCATTTAAAATGTGAACTCATTCTTGTTATTTAGCTCATAATTTTTATATATTACCTTGTTTTTCCATTTCCATGGGGCTAATCTTTAGATTGCTACTTTGCAATTGAATGAAGTTGCAATTGAAGGAACTTATTTAATATCACTTATCTGATAATCATGGTGCCTCGGTTATTCATTGACTGTGACCTTCTCGGGTGGTTCTCTCTGTGCTCCAGGGTCCTGGGTTATGAAAGAGCTGTCTTCACGCCTCGTCCCAAGCTGTGCTCGGGAGCACGGAGTGTGTGCGTGTGTAAGGACTCTCGTGCAGTGTGTGTGTAAGGACTCTCGTGCAGCGTGTGTGTACGGACTCTCATGCAGTGTGTGTGTAAGGACTCGCGCAGTGTGTGGGAGCTCCTCCCACACTCAAATACCCCGCCCCCACGCACCCTTCTTGTGCCCTGTGCCTCTGCCCCTCTCACTTCCTGCCCCTGCTCCCTCTACCACTGTTGCAGTGGTCTCGGTTGAGAAGATGGCACGGCTGCCAGGGGGAGCGTGCCACGAGCTGCGACCCCCGCATTGCTCACCTCAGAGATTTGAACAGATCGATTAACATTGTATTCATCCAAGAGGATGCGTCGTCTGATTAAATTATGGTAGATGTGTGCTAGAGGCGTAATAAGCCTTGAATTAGCATTTATAGTGTTCAGTGTGGTTCTTGCTGCACGCTCTCATTGTGCGTTCTTAAGTGTGTACGTATGCCGCAGGCGTCCTGTAAAGAAGGTTACAGGAGTCTGCATTCGCCTACATCCAAGGTGGTTCTGGTGTAGCACTGTCAAGCAGCCGTAGCAACGATGTCACTAGAGAGATCTGAGGTGGGTGTGAAGAAGTATCTTCAGGTCGTGACATCTGCAGGCCCCTTCTCTAGCACTCAGTTTCCTTGGCAGTGAGTCAGCTGGCACCTACTGTGTTGAAGCTTTTCAGAATTCACCGCCGGTTCTCGTGAGCCGTTGCTGTCTTTTTGAAAATATAGTGGTTATGTTCTCTCCAATCCACAGACAGAGCATACGGCCCATACCGCAGGGTGAATTCTCTTCTGTTCTGAGGAAGTTCCCGTCGGGCGGCTGGACCGAAAGATGCTCTGCTTCTGCTTGTTGGAGCAGTGACCCGGGGAAGGAACAGGGCCTGAGACGGGAAGGGAGGCTGGAGAGGCATCCAGGGCGCTGGCATGAAAGTTGGGGTGCAGTAAAGTACGAGTGGAAACTTGGAACTCTGCAAGCTAAACTTCAAAACATTTAAGGGGAACGGGCGCCCAGCAGCTGGCTCATTTCACCTGGAGCAGGGTGTTTGACATAAGACCCAGGATCGTAGCTCTCCTTCCTTATAAGGAAAGCAGGGTCCTTGCCGACGATGCCAATTCTCCATGGATTGTGCCAACGACGTTGGCAATGCGCAGCCTGCATGGCCGCTTCTGAGTCCTTCGTTGCGCGTTGTTTCAAAGGGGCCGAAGTTCTGGTGAAGGGTCTCATATGTTCCTTGTCAATCAACGAGAAGGCAGGAAGAAGAGGCATTTTTGCAGCAGTATGTTTCATTCAACATCAAAAACGATAGGAAAGGAAGAGGTGAGCAGATTCTGTAGTTACCAGCTTCAATTGCAGAGACCTGATGGGACAGCGGTGTATTCATCGATGACGGTGACAGCCAGCCACGGGGTGCACGTTCCGTGCGTGTCGCCTCGGCATGGAAGGGCCAGCCACGGGGCGCATGTTCCGTGCATGTCGCCCGGCATGGAAGGGCCAGCCACGGGGCGCATGTTCCGTGCGTGTCGCCCAGCATGGAAGGGCCAGCCACGGGGCGCACGTTCCGTGCGTGTCGCCCGGCATGGAAGGGGCGCATGTTCCATGCGTGTCGCCCGGCATGGAAGGGCTGTGTGCCCATGTGCTCTTCACGGGTCGCTCCTCCACTGGGCCATGCCTGTGAAGGTCCCAGGGCAGCTTTCGGGCCTCCCGTGGCCCAGCCCGAGTTACCTGCTTGAGAGAAACGTCAAAAGAAGTTTCACAGACCGGGGGGTGTGGGATCGTCCGAGGATCGCGCTTGGGTCATCTGGTTCTGACGTGTGCGTTGCGTGCTGGCTTTACATCTTCCGAGAATGATGATAAATAGTGACGCATCTGTAGGCGACATGGCCCAAGCTCTTGGAGGAGCCGCCAGTCGTTTATGGTCCGCCATCCGCGGCTTCTCCAGCTGCACGGCAGGGCCGCGTGTCTGCAGGGAGCACGAATGGTGCCTGGAGTCCCGTCTCGTCCATCACACACTTGAGAAGGAGAATTGCGTACAAGCTTCTGCCTGCTCTGAGGTGTCGAGAACCACAACGTGCACTAGCTTTAGGGGAGGAGTCAGGTTGGACATGTTTTTAGAGGAAAGAAATATGCCTACGAATCAGAGAATAGCTATATGAAGGGGCTAGTAATAATAATTGAGACCCTTGGTGAATGTTGACCTCACTAATTCCCAGAGATACTTTCATATTCAAAATGCTAAGACCCTACATGCAAATGTGTTTAGATACTTGAAAACAAAGACCCGGTCAGAAAGCCTGTAAGGAGCGTGGCGCACGCAGACCTTCACTTGCTCTTACACACATAACTACATTCATATTTCTAAAACCAAAGTGAGCACATCACGTACGTTCTCAGTCATCGGCAAAAGGAGTCCAAGGACATATCCACGTAGCCAACAGAGGGGGGAAGCAGGCAGCACAGCGGGTGGGATAGCTCAGCCGGTGCCGCGGCTTGCGGGGCACACCGCACAGCCTGAGTTCAAGTCCCAGAGCCACAAAGTTATTCTGCGACCTCCGCTTGTGTCATGTCGCACATGCGTGCATGCACACAGCTACACACACTAACGATTTTTTAAAAAGAAAGCAGAAAACCCGATACCAACCAGGTATGACAGATGTAAAACAAAAATTGTGCATTTACTGGAAGGGAATGGAAGGAGGGAGGGAGGGAGGGAGGGAGGAGGGAGGGGGCGGGGAGAGAGAGAGAGGAAGGGGGGAGGAAGGAGGGAGGAGAAAGGCAGGAGGGAGGAGGGAGGGAAGGACTCTGGGTCTTAAACAGTGACTGTGGAGCTGGGTGTGGTAACTGTGCACCCAGGGGTCTGAGGCAGGAGGATCATGGGTTAAGCCAACCTGGGCTGCATAGCCAGACCCTGTCGCAAATCCTCTACATACGTAGCACATTTTTTTAAAGGAAAATAAAGGTGATTCTGAAATGTTGGGAGACAGAAAGGCAGGATTTTAAGTGGCTGTAGCTTTGGAGGGGCAGGGGCTGCGGTGCCCTGAGGCCGTGAGGGGCTGCGGTGCCCTGAGGCCGTGAGGGGCTGCGGTGCCCTGAGGCCGTGAGGGGCTGCGGTGCCCTGAGGCCGTGAGGGGCTGCGGTGCCCTGAGGCCGTGAGGGGCCGCGTGCCCTGAGGCCGTGAGGGGCTGGCACGGCAGTTTGTCATTCGTGCTGCACCTCACTGGGTTTCAGGAGCGCTGTGTCAGTCACTGAGGAAGCAGGAGTGTCCGGGCCGGTCATGGCGGAGACGCATCAACACTGTGGGCCGCTCGGCCTCAGTCCTTAGGCCCCGCAGCTTGCGTGAAAGGACGGCTGGGTTAAGAGCCAAAGATGCTGGTGGCTGCGGCCTGTTCCCCACGTTCTCTGACCTTCAGATCAGAGCCGCCGGTCAGAAGCGGCTTCTGTGGTGAGGAGCGACACTGCACGGGGAAGTGGATTGACTTTAGTAACGGTTAATTTTTGATTGGCAGATGACAAATGTTTACTTAGTTTCATGGTCTTGTGTCGTCACACACACCATCTTTATTTTCTACTTATCTCTTTTCAGTCTCATTGTCATTAGCTTTGATCAAGCATCTACTACTGCTCACTTGGGGCTCGCCGTGGATCTTGTTTACGTGACATGCTCTGCCGTATCATGTCCACGGACGTGCCGGGAAGGAAAGCCCATGTCTAGCCGTCCAGGCAGGAGCTCCAGGGCGCGTCCCGGGCCAGGACGAGGAGAACATTGGCCCTCGAGTCCTGTCGCACTGGGTACTTTCTTCTAGACCCAAAGCCCTGATCCTCCAGTTTCAGTTCCAAATACGCTTGGTCGGCTTCGGAGTGTGGGTGGTCATCCAGACCCTGCAGCAGGGAGGGTGTAATGCTTAGCTTGGTTCGGTTCCCCGTTAGCAACTCGCTGTGTTTCTCAATCTTTAAGAGATACCAACTGTTCACCCATGGGGCAACGACCGAGATTGGCAGGTTTGATATAAACCAGTAGCCTCCAGCCTGGCAGGTCACAGCACATAAAAAACCGTATAAAGCATCCATGACCCTGACTCGCCTCCTCCACCACAACCCTGGACTTCCAGAAAGTTGTCGAGGGTCGGAAGCACCGTTAGTGATGGGGGCAGGCGGGGGTAGAGAAAACAGGCGCTTACTCTGCAAAGCCTTGAGCTGCGGTTCTGCGGGATGGCAGGCCAGCGTGGGGACCACTCCGCACCTGGAGGTGTTGTGGGCTTCGCGCTTGAGAAGGCTTTTTCCCCGTTTTCTTCTGAATTCATGGCAGTTTGGTGGGACCGTCCTGAGCTACCAGTTGCTTGCAGCTCGCAACGCCCTAGGTGTCTTTATCTCATTCCCGGGGGAGTCCCCGCCAGCTGTCTTTCCCCACCCGGACCTGACTGCAAGTTCTACCTCACTCGGTCAGTTTTTCACGTCGATGTCAGCGTAAATCACCTTCCCCTGAAATTGGCTGGAGTGTGGCAGGCGCCAAGGCAGCCACGGTGAAGGCGCCGGCAGGAAAATTACACCCAACCCCGGAAGAGCTGTCACGGAAGTTTTTGTTTATGAAAATTGGAAAGGCTCTCCCCGTTCAGCCTCTGACATCCCTGATTTATTGTTTCTCTGCTGAAAATTACCCAAAGATGTTTTCCGACGCGAGCTGTACACACCCGTGTGCTGTACACACCCGTGTGCTGCAGGTGGCGGGGCAGAGTCCCGACGGGCACGGCGGGCACCTGGCAGCCCGGCACCTCCCGGCTGGACCCTCAGCCGTGGACGCCACGCACGGCCCGCACGCACGGCCCCTGAGGCCAGCAGGGACGGTGGCCTTAGAGCCAGCACGGGGCCGGGCAGCAGGACCGGACAGGCATCAGCTGTCCAACCCCAGCCAGCCGCTCTGAGTCCCGCGTCCTTGTGTGGAAACTGCTCCTGTGCTTTGCTTGGACAGGGCTTTCCAACAGCTACTGCTTACAAAAGTCCAACGAGCATTATCTCACGGACACCCTCCAGCATTTAAAAATGTGACTTCTTCTCATGCCATGTGAAAACAAAGAAATGTGTGAAAATTTCAGATTTTAAGTGTTTTAAAATTGTAAAGTTAGTATGAATGTAATTCCTAATGTGTCAATTAAAAGCACTTTATTGAACTCATAAAAATTATGCACAGTATTTATCTTAAACTAGTTATATGCAAAAGGAAGTGTAATTTATCGGCTAATTCAGTTGTAATGTTTTGTCACGTTGTTTGGTTGGAGGTCAGATGTATATTGAAATATCCTTCCAAAGAGGTAGCAAGAGCCAGGCTGGAGAATCACAAGTTCAAGGCCAATCCGAGACACAAGGGACCCTGTCTTGATAAAATAAATAAGTAAGTGAATGAATGAGAAACAGAATCAAATGATGAAATATAGTTGAAGTTTTCATGAACACTTAAACTAATTTGTTTTCAAAACTTTCAAGATTTGTTTCTAAATAAAAGGAAGATATTTTGTGCAAATATTCCTCCTAAATAGCAATATTTGTGTGACTAATCACTCTGAGTGAAAGTCATGTTGAATATAAGCTTTTATTTTAAGTTATCAGTTTTTGAAAGATCAAAGATAGTTCATGAATTTTGGAGAATATAATTATAAATTTGTTGAAGATGTTCTTTGGGATTAAAACTGAAATGTCTTTATGGCCTTCGTTTATTTTCCTTTTCCAGTCCTCATGTGCTGTGCCCACCATAGCAGGTAATGAGCAGAGGCCTAGCCGCCAGCGCGCCGCGTCCGTCATGTGTCCCACGGTCTGGCACGATGCCCGGTGCCTCAGTCCTGCTCCTAAGCCAGGAAGCAGGAGGGCTGGTGTGAGGGTCTGAGCTCGAGGCAAGTTAGATGACCCCTGAGTGCGAAGGTGTCCAGGGAAGAGTGTCTCACGGGACCCACGCTGGCCTCAGCTGGTTGGACTTTGCCCATGAGTTTGTAGGTGTGGGTCACAGTACGCATATAATAACACTGGACAATAAAGTCGACACATGAAATGTACCATCACAGTTTGCAAATAATGGAGACATTTTCAACTTTCATTATGAACACTCACACACACTGGATTTCCAGCTGAATGGAATACCAACCAAGAGACTGAATCTCCGTTCTGTTGGCTACTGTATCCTTGGAGGAGCCCAAGCAGTCCAGAGTAAGGGAGAAAGTTGGTGTCGTGTTATCGGCATTTAAAGTAAACATTTGATTATGAAGCTCAAGTTATAATTCTGTAGCACTATGAGATTCCACAACGGAGCTGCACTTGAAAACAGATTCTCTGAGCCGCCACAGTTGCTTCCCAGAGCTACTGCTGTGTTTGTTTCTGTGAGTTCTCTGTCTCGCTCTCACCTTCCAGACGAGTGGTGTCTGTCTTCTTTCTTAGGTCTTCCTGCTTGGTGAAGTGTTGACAGGTGACCTTTGTGCTGGTCTCGTGGGTGAGCGCTGGGCAGTGCACTCGTGGGCGTGGGCGTCTTGTGACCAGGGTTGCCGTCCGGCAGCCGCTCTAAAGGTTTCCTGAGCTTGGTGTTGGGGGCTGGCTTTGATGTCCCATTTAGTCCTGAGCTCACCAGAGGCAAACCTAGTGTCACATATACGAAAAGATGTTGAAGACGAGCGAAACTAGCTGGAGAGGAGGGGCGATGGGAAAGGTGGTGCAAGGGGAGCACGCGCATTCAGTGTGCTTCAGTGAGAACCAGAAGGAAACGATCAGCCATCGTGAAGCGTGTCGTCTGTCTAGAGCGGCTCTCAGTTCATGGGAAGACTGGAAGGGAGGTGTCTCCTTCTGCCAGCATCCCACACAGGGCGCCCGGGCGCCCCAAAGTGCCTGTCCCCCGAGCTGCGTGCTGGAGGTCTGGACCAGCGGTAGTATCACATGCTACCGCCACGACACGTGTCACTGCCGATGCCCCTGTCTGTCCTCTGCCAGCCAGGAAGCCGCTGGCGCTTCGTGGTCTTCTCTGGCACCAGTCACGTGGCTCCCCGCAGCAGCCAGGTCTCCCTGCACCCTGAGCTTTATCTGATTGCCGGCCCTGTGCGGGTGCGTGCACGCCCCAGCCGCGACTGTGGGCTCCAGCCTTTTCCTGTTGGTCCATCATTTCTGTCCACGTGTAGCCCTACTGTGTTGTGCAAACCCAGCACACTTCCGACTGGCTGCTAGAGCCTTGGCGTCACATAAATTCTTGCGACCGCTGGCATGTGGCAGCCACGTAGGCTTCCTTGGCGTCTGATGTTTGCACGGCACATTTTTCTATCATTTTATTTCAATTTTCCAAAATTTTATAAGAATATAGAACTTTCTTTGTCTTTTCTGGTAGAGCCTGCTTTGGAATTGGAATATTTGATTAATTTCCATTTGAATTAAATACTGGTTTGTGGGGTTTGCAAACACATCCTACTTTTGGGTTTGATTTTGTGGTCTTTGTCCTTTGCGTCGTCCTCTCTTGCCTTTTAAAAAAGGAATTATTCTATTCTACTCTTCTCCTCTGTGAACTCATTATGTGTATGGTCCTTTGTTCCTTGATGATACTCTAAACTCTGCATCAATAGTCTTTATTTCATTAATCGAATATTTACAAGTCCCAGTAAATGCCGCGACTTCACACAAATTCAGCTGCTCATTCTATCTATTGCTATTAACTTGCATTCAACATGAAAATAGTTTAAGTCCTGGGACAGGATTTACTTCCTGTTTGTTCTTACTATTTTCACATTCTTTTAAATATTTCTGTCAGACTAGCCCAATGGTGCTGAGTTATTTCAGTTTTTGTTTGCTTTGAAGTTCCACTTTTTAGCTTATTATCAAAAGACATTTTCCTTAGGTGTTGTATTAGTTGCTTGTCCTCCTTGCTGTGACAGAAAGATGGTATAATCCATCATGAAGGGAAGGCATGCAGTGTGTGTGCTTGTGTCTGTATGTGGGCATGTAGTATGTGTGTGCTTACATGTGTATGTGTGCATGTAGTATGTGTGTGCTTATGTCTGTATGTGTACATGTGGTATGTGTGTGTTTATCATGGGTCTTTTTCTGTGTGCTTATATGTGTATGTGTACATGTAGTATATGTGTGTTGTGTCTCTTCCTCTGTATGTTTATGTATGTATGTGTGTATGCAGTATGTATGTGCTTAACGTGTGCATTGTGCATGCAGTGTGTGTGTTATGGTCTCTTTCTCTGCATGTGCTTATGTATATTGTGTGTATGTGTGCATGTAGTATATTGTGTGTATGTTTCCTATATGGCTTTGGAATTCCTCTCAGATCTGTTAGGAAAATTTAAAGTTTGAAACTTTTCTTTCCCAGCCTCCTCCACGAGACATGAAACACACGTGGTATCTGTCACAGTTTTGTCCGGGTGTGGGTGTGCTTGCTCTCCCTGCGTCCAGTGTGAGTGTGCATACAGTGGCTGCAGATATTGTGCCTTTTGCTTCTGTCCAGGTTTTCTCTGGTCTGAGGGTGTCAACCCCAGGTCCGCTTGGCTGTGCCGCTTCCACGCATGGTCTGTTCACTGTATTCCTAGCTTCATCACCTGCTAAAAGATTCCTACATGAGCAGTGTAAAGGGAAGAGATACTTTGACCCTTGCAGCAGTCAGTATGCCAACGCCTCGTCCTGGCGCTGAGGACTGTGGAGTCAGAGCCTCGGCCAGGAGCCGCCATGCTGGGAGAGGCAGACGGAGGCCTGGCGACTCACTTCTTCAAGCAAGACCTCACCTGCTGGTCCCAACCACCTCCCGGCACTGCCCAGAATTCCTCCTCCTGGGCCACAGATGGCGCAGGATTGCTGGCTGTGGCTGGAAGCTCAGCCCTAGCGTGGGTGTGACGCGTCAGGTGGCTCCTGGTCTGGCTCGGCTCACCGTGGCGAATGACGCGTCTGCCATGGTGTGTTACCAATGGGGTCTTTCTGGTGAAACGTCTATTCTCACTGTGGCAAAATACCTCACAGAAGGATTTCAGGGAGGAAGGAATTATTGGGGATTTCAGCCTCTGGCCATGGTGGAAGCTTCTGGATGCCCATTAGTTCATATGGCCGCCAACAGACCACTGGACCAAGCTGTAGCTGCAAGGCCCGCCCAGTGCTTGCCTCTGCCAGCTGGGCGCCTCCTCCTGAGGGTCCACATGCCCCTGTGGCAGCATCACTGCCAGGGGCCACGTGTTCAGATGCAGGAGCCAGTGGGGCTCACACCGCTGAGCTGCAGGATCGAGTCTGCCGCTGCGGCTGAGCAGAGAGGACTGTGGGAGGCTCAGCCACACCTGTGCAGGCAGCATCTCTGTTAAGATTTATCAGCAGAGAGAAAACAGACTGATCGCAGGTCGGCACCCCGTGGTGCACGCGTGGGGACGCTGCGTTACGTGCACAGTGTTCCACTCAGCGCTTCGGGACCCACGGGACCAGAAATTACCTCCCTGATTTGAAAAGCCATATTAAGATCATCCGTGGTTAAAATTCAAGAGGGAAGGGGCTGGAGAGGTGGCTCAGGGGTTAAGCCTCTGCCTTGCAGGTGGAAGGTCCTGAGTTCGAATCCTAGACCCCACGTATAGACGCCGGGTGGAAGCGGGGGCGGCCTGCGTTTCTGGTCCTGGTAGGAGAGAGCCTGTGAATCCTGGGGCAGAGTAAACAAGGAGGAGGTGGAGGCGTCCATGGTGGTTCCCGAATTCGCCTGTGGTTCTACATACACACACACACACACACACACACACACACACACACACCCCTACATCCACACACACAATTGAATAAATAATAATAAAGTTGTTAAAAAAACTCTTTAAAAAAATTCAAGAGGGAAGAGGGTTGTTACAACACCCATAGTTCACCAAGAAATGGATCCTCTGAAGGATGTGAGTGAGCATGGTGATTGGCATTGTGTCCGACAGGATTGACAGGACAGATTGGGCTGCCAGGCAACAGATGCAGCCAGCCAGGGAATCTGAGTGACAGCACAGTGACCAGACGCTGATTCCCCTCTTAGCCAGTCAGTGCGCTGCAGGACCAGTCAGTGCAGTGCGCTAGGGACAGTCAGTGCACTGCAGGACCAGTCAGTGCAGTGCGCTAGAGACAGTCAGTGCACTGCAGGACCAGTCAGTGCAGTGCGCTAGGGACAGTCAGTGCGCTGCAGGACCAGTCAGTGCAGTGTGCTAGGGACAGTCAGTGCACTGCAGGACCAGTCAGTGCAGTGTGCTAGGGACAGTCAGTGCGCTGCAGGACCAGTCAGTGCAGTGCGCTGGGGACCAGTCAGTGCAGTGCGCTGGGGACCAGTCAGTGCAGTGCGCTGGGGACCAGTCAGTGCAGTGCGCTGCAGGACCAGTCAGTGCGCTGGGGACCAGTCAGTGCAGTGCGCTAGGGACAGTCAGTGCGCTGCAGGACCAGTCAGTGCGCTGGGGACAGTCGGTGCAGTGCGCTGGGGACCAGCACTTGTTCTCAGTCTCTTGAAGTCAACTCATCAGATGACGGAGCTGTACTGTGAGCAGCTCAGTCACCTCCATCATGTTAAATAAGTTAAATCCTGTGAGGTGGGGAAGGCGCTCCCGGGAGGAGCTGGTATAATGCAGCTTACCCCTAAGTCCCAGTACTCAGAAACCGAGGCAGGAGGACCAGAAATTTAGAGCCAATCTAAACTGCTATGCGGAATCCTGTCTCAAAGTATGCTTATCCAAGGAGTAGTGGATTAGCAGGAACACTCTGGGGCCCCCCCAGGATCTCAGATGGATGCACGATCAGTTGTCCCTAGACAGCACCCCAACACCTCCCGTGTCACGCAATGCAGCACAGGCGGCAGACGCTGCAGTCACGGCTTCGGCTGATGTTACCGGCCCTTCTCTGCAGAAAACGCTGGTCCCTCCAACCCGGCCCTTGTTTCAACCCACTGAGAGGCGGTTGGGGCGCTTCACCCCCTCATAGCACAGGGAGCAGGGGCTGCTTGGTTTCCAGGGGCAGCTGCGGGTCCTGAGCCCTGGAAGCTCTGGGAGAAGCTATGCCGCTGTCCCCTCCGTGCCCCCCACCCCGTCCTTCCCACTGCTTCCCTCCTGGCCACCCAGGTCTCTCTCTGGAATGTTTCAGAGTGAAGATTCAGGTCCAGGCAACCTGCTGAGACTATGAATTGTGGCCATGAACTCTGCATGGCCTTTCAGTTTGCTGACAGAAATTTACTCCATGTAGACCCCCCCAAAAAATCAGGTAAGGTCACTTGGAGTTGAAACAGGCTCGCCGTCGGTGTGTTTGAAGATGAAATTATAATTAACCTGCCGATGATTGTGGTGTTACCCTGAACTCTGTGTGGCCTCGTGGCACACGGCTGAACTTGCTTTATTGAATACCCAGAGACCTGAACAGGTGGAATCGGGTATGTCCGGGCCAATTGTACTCCAGAAAGAAGATTGCATCTCTGGTAGTGCCGACTGCAAGAGGGTTGAGGATTAACGGAGCAGCCCTCATCGAAACATAAAAATGAATGTTGACCGTGTCTGAGGCTGCGGAGAACGGCTTCACTTGAATTGATTCCCGAAGTACAGACAGGCCGCAGGCCCGAGAGGGGCCGCAGCCCTTGCAGTGTGCGGATGAAACAGCGTCTGCACGTGTGGGGAGACGTCGTGATCACCAGCAGACAGCTGTGACATCCCTTCCAAACGCTTAGTGGTCCATGGGCGTGTGGGCTGGCAGCTGTGTGGACTTCACAGTGGGGGGGGAAGCTGGGGGGTGGGGTGCAGCTTCGTTACCCAGAGGGAGTGTAAGTGCACAGCGAGGGGTCTTCATCGAGCTTCATTCTTGTCCATCAGAACGAGCGTGCCGCCGGGCTCCTTTCAGCAGATCCACACGGTAGGCCAGCCATGGAGGGGGCACCATGCCGAGGGACCACTTCTGCCACCTGTCATGCCTGAGACTGTCTCCTGCTGCGTCACACGGACAAGGCTGCACGTGACTCTGGCCGCCTTGCACCTCGCGTCCTTCCAGTTGAGGAACACCATCGCGCTGAAGCCAGTTTATAAAGCAGAGCTTTGGGTCCCTCCTTGTTTTGGCTGAGAACATCTATTGTTAGACTAAACAGACTGTTTCGTTTCACTCGGTGCTTTTGACAGGCTGGCTAGAGGGAAGGCTCCTGTTGGTCTCATAAACAAAGAATAATGATCCAAAATGGGTTTATTGCTGGGCGAGATCACTCTATTCATAGGATCGGAATGATCTAATTGTTTGCCTCTCCGCCTAGCCTAAGAACCATATGTGTAAGGGACCTCGAGACTTGCCTGTTTCAAAAGAAGTTTCAGGGCCAGGCATGTACCCAGTGGAAGAGCGCTTGCCTGCCACGTGCGAGGCCCAAGGTTCAGTTCCCAGGGGAGAGCACCTTGAGTTTCAGTTCAGGCCACATGCAACGGCTCTTGCCAACCCGGCTCCTCCTGTGCAGGAGCAGAGCAGCTGTGCAGCCCACTCCTTGCAGGAGCAGAGCAGCCGTGCAGAGCAGTCATGCAGCCCACTCCTTGCAGGAGCAGAGCAGCCGTGCAGCATGCTCCTGTGTAGGAGCAGAGCAGCCGTGCATTGTGTTCTTGTGCAGAAGCAGAGCAGCCGTGCAGTGCACTCCTGTGTCAGCAGAGCAGCCATGCAGCATGCTCCTGTGCAGTAGCAGAGCAGCCATGCATTGTGTTCTTGTGCAGGAGCAGAGCAGCCGTGCAGAGCAGTCATACAGCACACTCCTTGCAGGAGCAGAGCAGCCATGCAGCATGCTCCTGTGCAGGAGCAGAGCAGCCGTGCATTGTGTTCTTGTGCAGGAGCAGAGCAGCCGTGCAGAGCAGTCATGCAGCACACTCCTTGCAGGAGCAGAGCAGCCATGCAGCATGCTCCTGTGTAGGAGCAGAGCAGCCGTGCATTGTGTTCTTGTGCAGGAGCAGAGCAGCCGTGCAGAGCAGTCATGCAGCACACTCCTTGCAGGAGCAGAGCAGCCATGCAGCATGCTCCTGTGCAGTAGAAGAGCAGCCATGCATTGTGTTCTTGTGCAGGAGCAGAGCAGCCGTGCAGAGCAGTCATGCAGCATGCTCCTGTGCAGGAGCAGAGCAGCCGTGCATTGTGTTCTTGTGCAGGAGCAGAGCAGCCGTGCAGAGCAGTCATGCAGCACACTCCTTGCAGGAGCAGAGCAGCCATGCAGCATGCTCCTGTGTAGGAGCAGAGCAGCCGTGCATTGTGTTCTTGTGCAGGAGCAGAGCAACCGTGCAGCACTCTCCGTGGGTCGACCGAGCAGCTCATGCTCCTGTGTGCCGGGGGTTCCTGTGCATGACAGCGGTGCCTGTTCTTCGCCACCTGTGTGGCAGACCCCTTCTCCATGACTGCGATTTAGTTATTTTTCTTGCCATGACCACTTACCTAACAAGAAGCAATTGAAGGAAGAAAGGATTTACTTGACTTGCAGTTTTAGGGGACACGGTCCATCTTGGTGGGGAAAGCGTGGCGGGAGCGTGCGGCATCTGGTCACGTGGTGTCTGCAGAGACAGGTGAATGCCGGTGCTCAGCCGGCTTCACCCTCGGCCTTCCTTTGTAACTCTGGGACCTCAGCCCGTGGGGTAGTGCCGCTTGTATCGGGGCGAGTCCTCCTCACAGAGTCCTCCACCCACATGCCCATAGCTAGGCCCTGTGAGCTCCCAGGAGCTTCTTGACTGGAGCTGAGCACTAGCAAGGGCCACAGTGCCACAGGCCCTGCAGCACAAACCCCAGAGTGCCTGCTAGGGGCACCCCAGCCTCTCGGTGCCCTGGGGGACACCGAGAGCCTCCCTCGCAGTTTCAGGGCATGAGGACTCGCTGGAGGCTGCCCCAGGCCATGGGAGCACTCACTGCGACTGACCAGCTTCACCCACAGGGCAGAAAGCACACAGCAAGAGTCCTCCAAGCATCGCCCCCGCGCTCCCCATCCCCCCACTTCCACCATCCATATGGCATCCCCCTCATGGCAAGTCCCTTCCCTTCTCTCCCAAAGACACTTAGACCCCCACAGACGTTCTCTGTCTCCGGAGGTCCTGTCAGATGCTCCCCCTGTGGAGTCCTGACTGCGCCCCTCAGACACCCCCAGAAAGTGCCCAGTGGCGCTCAGTCAGTCTCTCTGTGTGCGTCCTCGTCTGCTGACGGACCAGGGAGCAAATGCCTTTGTACTGGAATCAGAAGGCAGTCAGAAGCTTCCAGTAGGGAGATAATTCGTGTGAAGTGTTCCAGGGGCCGGTGGGCTGGCGCGGTGAATAAAGTACTTGCTGCCTGGTCTGCTGGCCCGAGTTCAAGCCCCGCAGGGCACTCACGTGGCACGAGAAGACAGCAGCGCGCTGCAAGCTGCATCCGACCGCCGTGCACTCGCCCGCACGCCCACACACAAGAACAAGCTTACACACAGAAGCCGGTACTGCGCCTGAGCACAGCGTTCACGCTTTAAGGGGTCTGGGCACGTGGCTGGCATCTCAGCAGGGCTGCGATTTTGAGGCGTCTGGCTTTGAATTCCTGTCAGTGGCGGGAAATGATGAGGGTCGCTGAAACCGACCAGCCCCTCGACATGGCAGTTTTCAGTTTCTCACTTGTTCCCGCCCCCAGCGGAGTCCCCGCGGTGCCCTCGCGTCCTGTGGCACGTCTGGCTAGAGGAGGGGGTGCAGTTCCTCCACCCACTGTGCCATGCGTGGTCTGTCCGCCAGCACCAGGCCCAGCGCAGAGCTGTAGCTGGGAAGTGCTCCCCGCCAGGTGAGCCGAGGGGAGGGGAGGGGGCGCCAAGCAGTGACTCATCCGCCCTGCGCCTCTAACCTGGGCTGATCCCCAGATTCTCTGAATGAATTACCATAATTGGATTTCATTCAGAAAAGGCAGCGCTCTAGGCAGCTAGCAGCGCCCTCCCGGTAACAGGCAGAGCACAACAGGAAATGTTCTTTGCAAAGTGGAAAAGGTGACGAGCCGCGTCCCGCAAACACCGGGCACCTGTCCAAGGTGCCCTCTTCCTGACCCCTGGCACCTTGGCTCACCCCACTGCACTTCGCAGCAGAGGCTGAGCAGGTGGATTCACGTTCCTGCTCTCTGATAGGCCAGTGGGACCTCGCCACGCCTGCTCACGTCATGTCCCGCCTCCTTGCTTCCTGGTAAAGTGCAGGCTGCCAGCTGCCTGGGCTCAGACTGGGAACGCCCATGCTGCAGAAGGAGGAGGGAGGAGGGAGAGGGAGGAGGGAAAGGGAGGAGGGAGAGGGAGGAGGGAGAGGGAGGAGGGAGAGGGAAGAGGCCAAGTGAGTTCATTTCGCCGCTGGGTGACCTTGGCAGTGCGTGGTATGCCAGAGGCACCAAGACCTTTCAGCTCTTCTTTTTCCAGCATTGGTTTGACTTGGCTTTGCTGCCGAGAAACCGCTGGGGTGCGGTGCGGCCATCTTGAATCCAGTGGGCTGCAGAACATGTGCCAGACTGGACGTGTGGAGCGGGCTGCGCGCTCGGCCGCCCGCCCGCCGCGTGCTTGTCTCAGCACCAGCATCCTTGCCGATGGTTTTCTTGCTTTGCTCCCAGATCAGAAGCCCTTGTCTCTCCTTCCCCTTCCTCTTTCCTTCCCTGCCTCCCTTAGTCCTTTAACCCTTCCTCTCTCCTCCCCTCCCTCCTCCTTTCACTCCTGTGCGTGGACCATCTCGTCAGTCTTCACAAACCAGCCGTGACGCTGAGGCCGTGAGAGGCCGCGTGACTCAGGCAGACCTTAGGCAGGACGCGGCGACAAGCAGCGTTTCCACGGCCCACGCGGTCAGAACATCGCCTGTGGTCTTCCTCCCTGGGCCGAAGCTGCTGAGAACGCGGGTCCGTGTGCGGGAAGGACAGATCCTCACAGACACAGGGAAGAGCTCGCGTCCCTTGTCGCTCGTGGGCCTCGGCCGTGGCTCTTCCCTCCTGCCGTGTGTGGCAGGCGTGGGCTGTGGACAGGCAGGTCTGGGGCTGCTGGCGTGTGTTCTTGAGCGTGTCATCTGCCCTTCCAGACCTTTCCATGCATGAGCGAAGCGCGCAGAGGTTGGAGTGGCAGCCAGAGATGCTCAGGTCGGCTTAGAAATGCTGCGCCCACCCTGTCTTGGGGAGGAGCCCCCCGTGAGGCGGTGACTTCTGTTCACCTCTGACCCCCGTGCACAGTGAAGGTTGCCGCTGGAGGGGCTGCAGCTCTGCCGTGCTGCGCAGACTCGCAGTGGCTGGTGGAATCCGCGTGAACGCAGTTTAGTGGACTTTGGGCACGGGCCGGTGGCGGGGGGTGGACGGCTCCCTGCCGCGCTGCTGCGGAGCCTGTGTGAGTGGGTCTGAAGGTCCACGCGGCGCGCGTCTTTCTGTTGGGAAGAAAGAAGCACAGCGCCTTGTGTGGAAGAGGAGTGCTCTCCAGGCGGACCGTAGCCTGGGCAGCTGCTGGTTCTAGGACGCTGCTGTCTGACTGCAGGCGGGGCCCCTAGGCGGCACGACTTCCGGCCGCACAGGAGGAAGAGCTGCCCCCATCTCTGGGTGCCCCCCACATTCGTCTGCCCCCTGGTTTAAAGCGCTGTCGGCAGGACGTCTCCTGCGCCATGGCCTTTGGGCACTGCGCTTGAGGCGGGCGCAGGGCCAGAGCCTCCAGCGGCTTCCTCTGTGCAGTCCGCACGCCTGCTTCTCCAGGCTGCCACAGGCCACGGGCAGCAAGGCAGCTGGGGCCTGGGAGCGCCCCGCCCACAGGGCTTCTGTTACGTGGGCTCGTGCACGTTGCCCACCACAACGCTGGCTGAACGCCTTCTCCACGCACATCTTCCTCCCTTCTGTGCCCCGCCAGTGCCCTAAAGAGCTTACAGTGCACCAGACAAAAACAGTAAGGTATTTGCATGTTCTCTCAAGCCCACGTGAGAGGAAACCGTTTCCATTTTTGTGTGTGTGAGGAAATGGAATCTCAAAGAAATTAAGCAGTGTAGCCAAAGTCAGGCCAAGCGAATGAGCAAGGATTCGAACTCAGGTCTTCCGATGCCTAAGAATCTAGTTGGGCTGTTTACGTCCAGTGCCTTGGCTGAAATTGCACTGCGAGGTCAGGTGGTTCCGGTGTGGACCATCGGGCCTCCAGCCAGCCATGAAGTCTGCCTGGAAGTTCTGGAGGAAATGCCAGGAGTCCAGTCTGCACTGAGCCATCCCCGCGCCCATTAGATGTGTTTCTCCACAACCTAAAATACGGCAGGTGGAGAAATTCTACATTTCTCTCTTTTAAGACCTGCCTAGTGAGCAAGGAAATATGAGGCTCCTGACGCAGCGCAATGCTTGGCCGCCGGGCCTCCCGCCCGTCCCTGCAGAAAGCAGGGCCGCAGCTGTGTTTCCTGTGTACCGTGTCTTGGGAGTCTCGGTGTGTGCTTGGCCCTCAGTGTTTCTGTGCCTCACAACTCCGTCTGGGGTCGTCCTGGGTCCTCGTGGCTCCTTGTGTCACTGGGCCGCACTCGGTCGCTCTTCTCTCCGTGAGTTCGGTTCTCTCCACTTTGGCTTTGGGGAGCGTGCCGTGTTTCCCCGTCTGTGCAAGAGTACCTCTTGATTGGCTTATTTAAGCACCACTTTTTCTTTAGGTACATGAGAGGTTTTTTCCTTGATTTGGTGAAACGAAGTGAAACTGTAGTAGGAACGTGTTTACCGTTAGCGAAGGGCAGGGTGGCAGCGATGTCAGGCACACGTGCGAGGGGTCCCGGGTTCCCTCCAGAGCCCGTGTGGTGGGTGCTGCCAGCTGTGCAGGCGGGAGAGCCGAGAGTGCAGGGCGATTCCTCACGTGGGCATGTTATCCCTGCTGTGCACTCAGCCTCGGACCACTTTTTAATCCGGGAAACGGAAACCAAGTAGCTCACGCGGAGGACTCGTGGCAGGCCAGCTCCGTGGTGTTCTGCCCGGTGCCCTCTGCATCCTCGCTGCATTCTGGCTGCTTTACCCAGACGCCTGTGCGGAGCCTGGAAGGGCGTTTGCTCTTGCGGGAGTGTCTGAGACCCATGAGCTGCTGTGTATGGAAAGTATTTGTTTACTGCATTTAGCGGCCGTGGCTGTGACTTTATCTTCTTCGAGCTCATTTTCCACTGTAACGGGATAGGACCGCTCCTGCCATTATGATTTACCATGCAGTAAACCATGAGGGCTTTTGGATGGCGTTTTATAGAATTGCTGTATTCAGCCTCTCCCACCAGCTCCTTTGGGAAAGAATCGACAATTGATATTTCTCCTTTGTGTCTTGGTGAATTCAACATTCCGAGATTTGGTTTCTGTTTGTTATTTGGCTTGTTAAGCCCTTCGCAGAGGGGAAGAGGCTCGAGCCGGCCTAACAGTTTTGTGCCTCCTTCTGTTCAGTGGCAGGAGGGAGGTCAGTGCGCCTGCTCCAGCCACGGCAATGTCCCTCCGCGTGGACCGGGTCAGCGCCAACCCTAGGCGTGTCCCGTGGGCAGCCTGGGTGTGGCGCTAGCCAGGGAGCCTGGCTTCTCGCGCAGATGGTCCTCAGTCATGCAGCAGCCTGTCCTGGTCACCGTCCTGGTCACTGTCCTGCTATGTCACTATCCTGGTCACTGTCCTGGTCACCGTCCTGGTCACCGTCCTGGTCACCGTCCTGGTCACCGTCCTGGTCACTGTCCTGGTCACCATCCTGGTCGCTGTCCTGCTATGTCGCTGCCCTGGTCGCTGCCCTGGTCACTGTCCTGGTCACTGTCCTGCTATGTCACTGCCCTGGTCACTGTCCTGGTCACTGCCCTGGTCGCTGCCCTGGTCACTGTCCTGGTCACTGTCCTGCTATGTCACTGCCCTGGTCGCTGCCCTGGTCACTGTCCTGCTATGTCACTGCCCTGGTCACTGTCCTGGTCACTGTCCTGGTCACTGCCCTGGTCACTGTCCTGCTATGTCACTGTCCTGGTCGCTGCCCTGGTCACTGTCCTGGTCACTGTCCTGGTCACTGTCCTGCTATGTCACTGCCCTGGTCACTGTCCTGCTATGTCGCTGCCCTGGTCACCGTCCTGGTCACTGTCTTGGTCACTGTCCTGCTATGTCACTGTCCTGGTCACTGTCCTGGTCACTGTCCTGCTATGTCGCTGCCCTGGTCACCGTCCTGGTCACTGTCCTGGTCACTGTCCTGCTATGTCACTGTCCTGGTCACCGTCCTGGTCATTGCCCTGGTCACCGTCCTGGTCACCATCCTGGTCACTGTCCTGCTATGTCGCTGCCCTGGTCACTGCCCTGGTCACTGTCCTGGTCACTGTCCTGCTATGTCACTGTCCTGGTCACTGTCCTGGTCACTGTCCTGCTATGTCACTGTCCTGCTATGTCACTGTCCTGGTCACTGCCCTGGTCACCGTTCTGCTATGTCGCTGCCCTGGTCACTGCCCTGGTCACTGCCCTGGTCACCGTCCTGCTATGTCGCTACCCTGGTCACTGCCTGCGCCTGTGTTGTCAGTGTATCTCATTCTCTCCTCGCGATCTTTGCTTCTGCCTTTGTCTCGCTGATTTCCAGTGAATATGCACTGAATTGGTTCCATATGTATGTGAGGGCTGAATGCAGGGCTTCCAGGAGGCTGTGCGATGACAGTTCGTGCCAGATCTCACGGAGCTACCAGAATGTCACTGCTCTGGCTCCCAAGCTGGAGTTTAACTGCCATCCCAGGTGCCTCTCCCTTGTGCCCTTCGCGCGCATCGTGTGCTCAGGGTTCCGGCAGAGATGAGCACAGCGTGCGAGCTGCTCGCCCTCCCCCTCGCAGGCCAGTATTCAACTGGTTTTCATGCCGTTACTATCCACGTGCTGCGTTCAACGTCAGAAACAGTGTTGCCTGGCCCAGCTTGGAATCCCGTTGGAAGGCTCAGGGAACCTTTCTGGGCCTCCTTGGACCCCTTAAATAAAGACGAGCAGTAGCTCGTGCCCTTTAAGCCCCTGCTCAGAGCCGTGCCCAGGAATATACTTCTTTTCCTCTCCGGGTAAGGACAAGGAACGGGAATCCTGGCCTGCCAGACGTGCTTGCTGCCTTTTCCTTTGGTGGTTTGAGTTTTTCTGCGTCAGGATCTGATGTCCTTGCTAGCCTCCATCTTGCAGTTTAGTGGACGGTAGCCTTGAACCCTGACTCTCCCTGCCCCACCTGCCACGTCTGGGAGTCCAGATGTTTACTACCCTCCCAGCTCAGAGCCTCTTGACCTTAAGATTCCGTGTCTCTCCTTTGCCATTCCCACACTGGACGGCATGCTGAAGAAATGCTGCGATTTTTCTGACGAGGTTGTTTCCAGTGAGGTAAAAAGGCAAGAACCAGACGGATGCCCGGTGCCTGTCCCCCACTGCACCCTGGGCCTGTCCCCCGCCACACCCTGGGCCCCTCCCCCGCCACACCCTGGGGCCCTCCCCCGCCACACCCTGGCCCCTCCCCCGCCACACCCTGGGCCCGTCCCCCGCCACACCCTGGGCCCGTCCCCCGCCCACACCCTGGGCCCGTCCCCCGCTACACCCTGGGCCCGTCCCCGCTACACCCTGGGCCCGTCCCCCGCTACACCCTGGGCCCGTCCCCCGCTACACCCTGGGCCTGTCCCCCGCCACACCCTGGGCCCGTCCCCCGCCACACCCTGGGGCCTGTCCCCCGCCACACCCTGGGCCCGTCCCCCGCTACACCCTGGGCCCGTCCCCCGCTACACCCTGTGTCCGTCCCCCGCTACACCCTGGGGCCTGTCCCCCACTACCCGTTCGTGTGAATATGAGCAGAGCAATGGCCCTGCTGGGCATCTTCTCCACCAGCGTGTCGGGGGCTCTCGGCTGTGACAGGCCAGAAGCCATTGCCCGGCCCAGCGTTCAGGGCTTCAGGAGGCAAAGCTAGCCAGCTGCGGAGTTGTGGGAACCTTGTCTACAGACTGGGAAGGCAGAGACTCGAACCTCAAGGCATCTGGATTCAAATGTGTGAAGGTCTGACTGACAGCGAATTGTACAAGCCACTAGGCCTGTGACCGGACATTCAGGAAAGCAGAGAGCCGCTACAGGGCGCGTCCGCAGCAGGACGCCAAGACCAGAGCAGGGTCCGTGTTGGGCAGTGCAGAAAGAGAGATCTCGGAGCCGTATGAATTCTTTCTTCACCCCTAAGTCTGACAAGATGGAGAAGGCGCGTTGCTCACTTTCCACTATGGCAGATTCAGTCTTGGTGTTGTGTGAGCCTGTGCTCCTTAGAGGGGTGCTCCAGGTGTGAGCCCATGTTCCTTAAAGGGGTGCACCAGGTGTGAGCCCATGCTCCTTAGAGGGGTGCTCCATGTGTGAACCCATGCTCCTTAGAGGGGTGCTCCAGGTGTGAGCCCGTGCTCCTTAGAGGGGTGCTCCAGGTGTGAGCCCGTGCTCCTTAGAGGGGTGCTGCAGGTGTGAGCCTGTGCTCCTTAGAGGGGTGCTCCAGGTATCCTATGTCAGCCCGTGCTCCTTAGAGGGGTGCTCCACGTGTGAGCCCGTGCTCCTTAGAGGAGCTCCAGGTGTGAGCCCGTGCTCCTTAGAGGGGTGCTCCAAGTATCCTGTGTGAGCCCGTGCTCCTTAGAGGGGTGCTCCACGTGTGAGCCCATGCTCCTTAGAGGGGTGCTCCAAGTGTGAGCCTGTGCTCCTTAGAGGGGTGCTCCACGTGTGAGCCCATGCTCCCCGAGGGGTGCTCCAGGTATCCTGTGTGAGCCCGTGCTCCTTAGAGGGGTGCTCCACGTGTGAGCCTGTGCTCCTTAGAGGGGTGCTCCACGTGTGAGCCCATGCTCCCCGAGGGGTGCTCCAGGTATCCTGTGTGAGCCCGTGCTCCCCGAGAGGTGCTCCCCAAGGGGTGCTCCCCGAGGGGTGCTCCAGGTGTGCCGTGTGAACCTGTCCTCCCTGGAGGAGCCCTCTGAGTGTGCTCTTTTTTCCTTCCCTCCCTCCACATCTGCCACTCTTCCCCCCTCCTCCTCTTCAGTGATTTCTGTGCTTTCTTTGAATGGCCACAGGTGGTAGCAATTTTGGTTCATCTGACTTGATGCTATGAAATTCAAAATAGTCGGAGGGTTATTGGAGTGATTGCTTTTTCTTTGTATTCTGGAAGCGGGGGGAGTGTGTTTGGAGCCTCTTGGTGTATAGTCGTTGTCAGCATCAACTCTGAATCTGTCTTCTCATCTCCGGGAGCAGGGGCTTATCGGCAGGGCCACCACAGTCTCCAAACTGGATAAAGTCGGCAGCTTGTCTGTTCTGAGTCTGTGGTTTCAGGAAAACAATTCTGTGGATTATGCCAGGTCGAAAGCGAGGCCTCCCTACTGTTGGCGCTCTCTTGGTAGGCAATCTCTTGGGATGCGCTCTCGCATGTGGGAATTTCTCCACCTCACCATCCCCCAAGGATTAGGTTACCAAGAATTGCAGCTATTACAAGGAAATTGCCAAGGTCCTCTCTGTTCTCTTATCGAATGATCTGGATGGCTCTTTTTACTTCCCCTTCTCCGCTTGCTGACATCTGCTGGAGCCCACGTTGTCTGTGCGGCCTGTTCCCCAGCGCACTTTCAGGGGGCTCAGACCCCTTCTAGATGATTGGCCTTGCGGCAGAAAAAGGAGAGCTTTGAATTTGATCTCAGCAGTGACATTTTTTAAGCAATTTTGCAGCTTCACAAGTCGTATTTGTGAACCTTGGCTCACGCAGTCAGGCTACCTATGACCCTTCCCTCCAGTTAGCTTCAAAGTGTGAGGTTTTAAAGGCCAGTCGTATCTCCACCAGCCCAGCCCCCCCTCATTGCATGGGGCTCCATGTGCAGCACTGCCCCGGCAGATCTGGACACACTGCCCAGTTTCTTTCCAGATAGCCACACGTGTGTAACATGACATTGGAGTGTGGTTTTATTGCTGCGTATGTTTATTACACATGCGCTGGAGGAGAAGCGTGAGAGAACCCACGGTGGCAATCCAGGGTGCCAGCAGTCGGTGCCGAATGGCTCAGAAGAAAAGTGCCAATCCCAGAGCTCTGCAGGCATTGCTGGGGGGGGGGAGTGTAAGGCACTCAAGTGCTCTGGGAAATGGCTTAGTACTTCCTTATGCAAATAAGCGCATGCTTACCCTTGACCCAGAATCCCGGGTGCTTATCCCGGATGAAAAGGAATGTTCATAGCAACTGTGCTCATCATTGTGAACGTCCCACGTGTACTGACAGAATACACGGGCAAACTATATTTCTTCTGTATCTATAAGAATATTGTTGCCCATCTAAAATAGTGTCTGGAACAATAGAAATCTTACACAAGACAGATACATTGTGTTCTCATGTTAGACTTTGCAATGTGACTAAAATATTCCTGAATTGAATAAAATTTAATCTAATCTAGCTTTGCTCTAGATAAGAAAATCGAAGCATGGCTGCCTTTGAAGAGTTAGGAGAGAGGACAAAATATCCTATTCTGATAAAAGTTAGTTTACAGCAATATATACTTTTATCAGAATTGATATAACTTAAGATTTGAGGGTTCCGTTATATGTAAATTGTAACTGAAAACAAAAACTAAAGCTATGTACACATACTGGACTCCACATAATGGTGATATTGTCTACAACTTTGATGTTTGAAAAACATCAAAACAAAACTGATGACTACTTATATCAAAATAAATATAACATCAAAATATTATATCAAAATAAATAAATATAATAGGGCTGGAAAGATGGCTCAGGGATTAAGCTTCTACCTTGTAAGGAAAAGAACCTGGATCCACATAGCCCATGTAAAAACAATTGGTAGAAATGGTGGCAACATCCCATTCTAGCCCTGGAAAGCAGAGCATGGGAAACCCCAGAGCGTAGCAGTAGAGCCACCAGGATGATTCCTAGTTAACACACTGCAGATGGCAGGACACAGGCCTAGTTAGCACACTGCAGACAACAGGACGCAGGCCTAGTTAGCACATTGCAGACAACAGGACGCAGGCCTAGTTAGCACACTGCAGACGGCAGGACACAGGCCTAGTTAGCACACTGCAGACAACAGGACACAGGCCTAGTTAGCACACTGCAGACTGCAGGATACAGGCGTAGTTAGCACACTGTAGACTGCAGGACACAGGCGTAGTTAGCACACTGCAGACGGCAGGACACAGGCCTAGTTAGCACACTGCAGACAACAGGACACAGGCCCAGTTAGCACACTGCAGAGGGCAGGACACAGGCCTAGTTAGCGCGCCGCAGGCAGCAGGACACAGGCCTAGTTAGCACACTGCAGACAACAGGACGCAGGCCCAGTTAGCACACTGCAGACAACAGGACGCAGGCCCAGTTAGCACACTGCAGACAACAGGACGCAGGTCCAGTTAGCACACTGCAGACAACAGGACGCAGGCCTAGTTAGCACACTGCAGGCAACAGGACGCAGGCCTAGTTAGCACACTGCAGGCAACAGGACGCAGGCCCAGTTAGCACACTGCAGACAACAGGATGCAGGCCTAGTTAGCGCGCTGCAGGCAGGACAGTTGTCTTGGGACTAATTTCACCCCCTGAGATCCACAGTAGCTTTTCATTCTGTGAGGCTGGAATTGGCTCGGGATCAACTGATTGTAGTGATTAAATTTGAGCTATAAAACAAATGTAACCTGTTCAGCCCTAATGCTGTCAGAAATTAAATGCAGAGAAGAAGGTGCGCAATCTAAGAACCAAGAAAATAATCCAAGCTGGAGTTTAAAGCAGCCCCACTGGGAGGGCGTGTGACTGCTGAAAGGTGGGAAAGATTTTGTGAATATTGTTCTCAGATGTGCCGCCCCGATGCAGGCGTAGGTACGTGCAGACGGAACGATGTCACCTCGCCTGGCCCGTGCCCCGCTGCACACGTGCTTGGCTGAGCGCAGAGAAAGTGCTTTGCTGGTGCTGTCTTCCCTGGATCCCCACCGCGAGGCAGGATGGTGTCCCCAGGACAGGGACCCCTTCCCTAGGGCAAAGGCAGCCCTGGAAGCTGGAATAAATGGGTCCAGATACTGGCTTTTCTGTTCAGCCTGTTGCGCCCATAGACACGTCCCAGCATCGTGAGAGGCTGACTGCAGAGCCGCCGGCCGGCCAGCCCCGTGTCCTCCCACCTGGGACGGTGTCGACAGCTGGAGGAGGCCCCCCGGACGTGGCAGGGGCTGTGCACAGCGCGTGGTCAGGCTCTGTGGCTCCGACAGTCACTTCTGCTGGCTCCGTCCCTGCCCTCTGCTCCCCGTGTGGCAGTTAGTGCCCAGTGCCCGCTCTTCCTCTGTCCACCAGAGCTAGGCAGCGGGAGGGCCTCTGCTAGCTCCTGGTAGAGACAGCCCAGGGACCCTCCCTGGGTTCATGTCTCCACGCGGCCCCCACAGCAAGTCTCTAGTGCAGGGCCACGGAGGGAGACCCTTTCCTGGCCGCCCACAGCCCCGGGGGGCCCGCAGGCTCCTTGCGGAACGTGTCTCTGTGCGCACCCTCTTTTCCTAGGGCTTGGGTCCCTCTGTCTCTGATAGCGACGCTTGCCATGGAGTTAGAGTGATCTAGCCATGCCTCCGTCTGCCCGTCCTTCTTCCTTTGTACAGAGTGGTATGCGTTTCCGGTCAAGTGGTCCGGGTGGTCCTGCCGGGCTTGCAGAATGCTGGTGCGTGGCCTGTCTCCGTCCCCCTCTCTCCAAGCTGCCAGTGTTTCTCTCGGTACGTTATAAGTCCTCGATCCTCCGGGGTGGAGGAAGCTGCCCGACAGCTCTGCCTCGTTCCTGCCCCTCAGAGCCCACACAAAGCCAGGTAATTGGCCCAAGTCCCTGTAATCTCAATATGCCTTCAAGAAACGGAAGAGGAGCCCAGAGAAGCGCCAGGAACTCGTAATCTAGCTGGAGAAGCGAGGAAGAGGCTGGTCTCAACAGTGCGGAGAGACAAGAAGCAGACCTGAAGGTTGACCTCTGACCGGCACTCATGTGCCATGGCGCGTGTGCACGTGTGCGCGTGTGCACGCACATACACACACACACGCACACGCATGCACACGCACATGCACACACACACACACAAACACACACTATATAAAAACGCCCCGATTCTCACATGTATGGCTACGTCACAAGGAGCCACGCTGGGAGGCAAGAAGGTCCTCCCCAGGTCATTTCCACGTTGGCCTCTGCTGAGATGGGCTGTGGATCGGTGATTCACATCCTGAGTCTCCAAACCCAAGCCCGTCCGGCCGCACCCTTGGCTCTATCTGCTGGACATGCTTTCCAAGGAGGAAATGTCCTCACTTCGCACTCTGGCTAGATCAAGTCTCCCAAGTCAGCAGGGCTGGTTCCTTTCTGCCTGCCGGTTGTCTCCAGTCCGCCTCCTCTCTGCCCCCTTGCCACAAGCCTCGAGCAGCAATCAGCCTGCACTTGCAGAATCTGTGCTGGAGATGCCCTCTGGCTGCACGTTCAGTTTCCATCTCCACGTGCCACCTCCACCCACCCAGCGAGCACATTCGCCCATTTCCTGCCCCTCCGAAGCAGGATCGCCTTACTCCAGTGCCGAGACAGCCTTAGAAGTATCTTTGAGGTGCGCGTCCCGGCACCGTCCTGGTCTACAAGATGCCCGCGATTCCAGAGGCGGCTGGAGGCTTTGTCATCGTCCTGCTGCTTCCACAGCGTTGCCTTTAGCATTCATCCTGTCCCGTGGCTTTTCTCATTCGTGTAAAAGTGTCCCGGCCTCTCTTCAGTACCCAGTTCCAAGGCCCCATCTGATTCCTGGGTATTCGTGGCTGTTGCATCTCGCAAGTACCAAAATCGCTTTTCAGTTCCTAGTGCCATTTTAGCAAAGTCACCTGGGCTTGGTGACTTGAAACAACAAAAGTTCGTTTTGTTGCCGGCTGGAGAGCAGACTTGGAAACCATGGCGTGGACAGCTGCGCTCCCGCCGAGGCGCCGAGGCCCATCCTTGCTGGCCTCCTCTAGCGCTCTGCAGACGTGGGCTGTGAGGCTTTACAATCGGGCTTTGCCAAGCAGGTTAAGTAAAGGCCTGGCCGCTTTCCCTGAAACTGACTCTTCAGCGGGTAGTGGGAGGAAAGGAAGTATAAACATGCAGAGAAGATCATGGTGGATTTCAAACCAAGTAATGTCACCAGCTTATAGCAGCCTGTGTGGACTGTGTTCCTGTCTGGACCGTGTCGGCATAAAGGGACTGACCAGTTTGGGTCCGTATCGTGAATTCTTTGGCGCTATGCTTATTCAAGCATGCGGAGACCGTCTTCCTGTCCAAAATCATGAAATGGTTGAAACTTGGGCCTGGATGCCTCTGCTGTGTTTTTCAAGCTCTGCTTTCCAGATCAAAGATCTTAGATGACTCAAGGAGGGAAGCACCATTTCCCAACCAATCGCTAAGGACTCGGCAGGAGCCAGCCAGGCCAGGTGGCCACTTTCAGGAGGAGCCTAAGTCACGGTCGCGCCCGCTCAGTCTCGATGCTCCGCACAAACAGCGCACATCCTCGTGCATTGCCGTTGCAGAGCCGCTTCACACAGCAGCAGCTGCTGCGCCAGGCGAGGTGACCTCTTCTTCCTGTACCGCGTGCACAACTTGGTTGTCCTAAGCCGGGGCTCGTCAGGAGGCGAGGGCGTCCCTGGCTGAGGTGTTCGCAGCACGCGCTGGCTCCTCCAGCATCTGTCCAGCGCTGCCTCGAGCGGCTCCTCCTGGAGCCGAGGACGCTCAGGCACGGAGCCCTGAACGCCCGTCAACAGGACAGACAGGAAACACGTCCTTGCGCAAACAAGCATAACCTGCAGGTAGTGAAACTCGATGGAGGAAACACACTCTGGGCATGTCTGACTTTTGTGAGTTGTGATGCTGGAAGCGCCCGTTTGGACGGAATCTTACAGTTCTTTCACAGAATTGAAGATGATACATTTTTAAAGCACTCGCGGGATATTTTACTTTGATCTCCCATTTCACAATAAAAATCTCTTCAAAAGAAAAAAAACGAAATTCTCTCTTAAACTTCATTGCCAGAAATAATGTTTGTCTCTGTAGATAAACTTCATTAAAACGGAAGATACGATGCTTTTCCCTTTCTGTTTGCCTGCCAGGGAGCCAGTGAACTCGTCAAATGCGCCACAGCAGATAAATCCACCCAGCGTCCTGGGCCACCCCCCCGCCCCTATATGAGTGCATACGTGCATATGCTTACGGGTGTTCATGTGTATGTACGCATGTAGAGGTCAGAGGTCAACCTCAGCTCTGGTTTCTCAGGCCACATACACTTTGTTTTTCTGAAATAAGGTCTCCACCCACCCAGCAAGCCCCGGGGACCTGCCTGCCTCTACCTCTCCATTGCTGAACTACGTGCTTGGCTTTGTGTGTGTGTGTACTGTGCATGTGTGCATGCGTGTGTACTGTGTATATGTGCGTGCGTGTGTACTTTGTGTGTGTATACTGTGCGCACGTGTGTACATGCACGCGTGTACCATGTGCACATGTGTGTATATGTGTGTACTGTGTGTGTGCATGTGTGTGTACGAGTGCATGTCTTGGATGCATGTCTGCGCTTGCAAGGCAGGCCTTCACTGACTAGTCTCTCCTCAGCCCTTCCCTCCTTCTTAAAAAAAGATCTCTCTTTTTGTAGCATTTGTCTTATTTTGTATGTATCTACATATAAATATTATTTTGTATCTTTTTGATAGTAAACTGGGTATGAATAATAATTTAATTAGATGCATCTTCTACAAATATTATTGACTTGGGGCTGGAGAGGTGGCTCAGGGGTTAAGCCTCTGCCTTGCAGGAGGGTCCTGAGTTCGGATCCTAGACCCCACGTATAGATGCCAGGCGGAAGCGGGGGCGGCCTGCGTTTCTGGTCCTGGTAGGGCGGAGCCTGTGAATCCCGGGCAGTATAAACAAGGAGGAGGTGGAGGCGTCCATGGTGGTTCCTGAATTTGTCCGTGGCTCTACACACACACACACACACACACACACACACACACACACGCACGCACGCACGCACACACTTGCACACATGCATATACGCACAATTGAATAAATTAAAAAATATATTATTGACTTGATATCCCTACACTGGATACCAAGAGATAAACGATCAAGGCAGACCAGGTCTGTACGTGGAAATTGCAGGCCAGGCAAACTTGGTCTCCCTACAGAAAAGGATGTTTGCAGCGCAGCATCTTCATGGAAGCCAAGTCAAAACAGAAGAAAAGAGAATTTAACGAAAGAAAGCCAGGTCAGCATGAGGTCCGTCTTGGATGCACCAACACTGGCCATAACGTACAATAGGTAGATTTAAGCCAAAGCGCTTCCGCCCTCGTATTTCTGAGGTGCTGTAAATACTCGTAAGTTCGCTGCAAAGCACTGTGCGCCGTAGAGCCACGGCTTCTTAACTTCACCGCACCTCAGCAGCCCATTCTGACTGAGAAGAGCATGCGTTTGATTCACAGTACACGCCCCACGTGTCCTGCCAGGCCCCACGCTTGCTGCAGGGCCTGGTGAAGACTCTTCCAGCAAGTTCTTTGCCGTCGTTCTTGTTTTCCCGGGAGTCGATGCTCCTAGAGGAAAGAGTCCAGTGCCCAGGACGCTGGCTCTGACACCTGGGGGTGTTAGCACAGGGTCTTTGGCAAGGGCCCTTTAGGGGCGGCTGGCCTCTTCGTTCTCAGCCACCTTCCACCTCCACCATAAGGAGACAGACGGCTCCTCGCTCACCAAGAACAAGTCCACATTCAGGTTCAGAGTGTCTTAGGAAGTCCTGCAGACCGCCTCTTAAGACGAATCGGAGCATTCACTTTGCAAAAAAGGACCCACCACCCCAACCCCCAGCCCAGAAGGTGCCAGCTGCAGCTCTCACACGCACACGTCACAGCCCCATGTCCGCTCTCCACGGGCGGTACAGAGGGAGCTGAGTGCCACGCGTAGCGAACTCAGGAAATTTTCATTTAAGGGGTGACACGGAAGGAGGGCTTTTGACACAGGCTAGTGGGGTGGGCCAGGGACACAGCGTGAGATCTCCTGGGACACAGCGTGAGGTCTCCTGGGACACAGCGTGAGGTCTCCTGGGACACAGCGTGAGGTCTCCTGGGGAAACCCTGGGAGTACAGGAAATGGCCACTCTTCAGAAGACACTAAGCAGACAGGCGCGTTTGGCGATGGCAGCAGCCAGTGTCCTTTCGGGCGGGGGCTCTCCGCCAAGTTCTTGTCCTGTTCACTAAGCATCATGTTGCGGCGCCTCCCAAAACTTCTGGGTCACTTGGGCACGTGCTGGGGCCAGCAGGTGTGCACCCCGTGTCTGCTCATGGCTTGTCGCTCCATAGTTTCAGTCCCGTGATGGGACGAGAGCGTCAAGCTGCCGGCATCTGTCTCGTGGGCTGAATCCGCCTCTCAGAAAGGTTTTCTGTGTCTTGACTGCGAAGACATTCATCTGACAGCAGAACCGTGAGGGCACCATGCATGCCTGTCCGTGGGCATCAGAGGGCACCGTGCGTGCCTGTCCGTGGGCATCAGAGGGCACCGTGCATGCCTGTCCGTGGGCATCAGAGGGCACCGTGCATGCCTGTCCGTGGGCATCAGAGGGCACCGTGTGTGCCTGTCCATGTACATCAGAGGGCACTGTGTGTGTCGGTGGGCATCAGAGGGCACCGTGTGTGCCTGTCCGTGGGCATCAGAGGGCACCGTGTGTCGGTGGGCATCAGAGGGCACCGTGTGTGTCGGTGGGCATCAGAGGGCACTGTGTGTCTGTCCCTGTGGAGGCCCAAGGGGACTTCGGGAACCCCCCTGGATTGCTCCACCTCCTATTTGTTTTGCTCTGGAGTTTCCCAGGCTCTGCCTTCCTGGGTTGAACTACTCAGCGAGCAGTCGAGAGAGGCAGCTTAAAAGAAATAATTGCTGATGGTGGAGAAAGCTTGAGCGGCAGAGCAGAGAAACCCAAGGATGGGGACGGACGCCTTCGGACGAGGCTCTGCTTTCCCTGCGCAGGTGCGTGTGTGGCTTTGTTGCGTGTGAGGTGTGTACACAACTGTGTGTGAACACACGAGCACATACCTAGACTTCTGTCTTGAGTGGTGTCTTCTGGGTTCTTAAATACAGCACAAAAAGAAGAAAAGGCGCACAGTAGTCTGAGCGCTGCTCCCTCGTTGCTCGGGTCTAAATTACTCGAAAGGGCTGTGGTAGAGAAAGCAGGAACGGCTCACGTTTTTTTTTGTTGTTTTTTTTTGGAGCAATTTCAAGTTTATTTGAGAAAGTGGGGGAACACAGAAATAAGAGGAGGAAAGTAAAAAGGCTCACAGTTTTTAAAGAGGGTCATTTGGACTGAAAAGGTAGACCAGTTAGATCCATAGTGAAGCTTGCAGGAAGGGACGTGTCCTCTCTCCCTGCGACAGCATCTGTGCTGTGCGCGCTGGGTTGATACGCTGTAGTTGTGAAGTGGACGGGTGAATATCGACACAAGGCTGACTGAATGTTCGCTAACTTTACTGGGGTTTGCTCTGTATTCTCTCTCTGTGGGCTTTGACAAATACATAACAGCACATGTCCACTGTTATATGTCACACGTAATAGTTTCACAGCCCTGAAGTCCCTTGTGCCCCACCCGTTCCTCCTCCTGGCTCCCTGCACTCGCTCAGCCATCGGATCGTGTGCCGCAAGCTAGGCTTCGCCCTGCTAGCATGCTGTTTGAGCAGCAGGCAGTGCACGGTGCTCGCAGGTGAACGTTCTCTGTGTTCTTCATAGATGGTCCCTTGTGATGCCTCATTTTTTGAACCACTGAGTGATCTGTCGCTCAGCAGTGTAGTTTCAGGATGGAGAATGTGAGCGGGCAGGCAGGTATGCGTGTGCGCATGGGTCCTTGTGTCCCTGCGTGCATGGGTCCTTGTGTCCCTGCGTGCATGGGTCCTTGCTCCGGCCCTTGAAGTGGGAGTGATGTGAGCAACCGCTCCAGCTTCCTTGCTGCGATGGACTGTGACCCCGAATTGTGAGCCAGTGCAACCCCACGGGGGTGTTTGGTGAGGTTGCAGCAGCGCACAAGGCAGCAGGAACGGCTTCTGTGCGTGAGACCCGGGGTCGATCCTAGCCCTGCACAGGAGCAAGGAAGGGATCTGATGGGACTCGCACCGTGGGCGAACATCAAAGCCAGAGCGCTGAGGAGGAGACTGCGTGTCGTGTGGTCCGTGCCCGCGGCTGTCCACAGACCCAAGGTTGTGGTTGCCAGCCTGGGGACCGACAGGATGGGGTACATGGTGTCTCTCTGTGGTGATGGGGTGGCAGCGCGCCGATGAGGGGGCCAGCCAGTGCTTCTGGCCTGGGGTCACAGGGAATTTGTTCCCCTTTCTTCCTCAGCCTGGCTCTCCTCTGCCTCTTCCCCACCCACCCTCCAAATGAGCAGCGTTCCCGGAGCGCTTTTACTGCCCCACCACGCATCAAGCTCTGTAGACACGTTACCCAGAGAGAACCCAGTGTGCGGAGTCCACACAAGCTGCGAGTTGTGCAGATGCAGAGCCAGGCAGGGCGAGGGGACAAGGACACGTGAGTCCCCATCCTCTGCCCGTAGCTTTCTGGTCCCCAGCAAGAGGCTTTGATGCAGCTTTCTGGCTTGTGTTTTGTTCGTGAGCTAGGTGCAGGCTTCTTTGCATGTTTTCATATGTGCATTTGCTGACATATTCGCCCTCTCCCTTTAGGAAGCACATTTTATTTGAATTTATGTATGGACATTCTCAGCTCACTGACTGCATCCCAGAAGGTAGGGTGGGACTCATCCACCTCAAGGCCCATCCCCTGAGACCGCCTTTCTCTAGTGACGCTCCACCTCTTTAAGGTGCCGTGACCTTCCCAAACATGAGACTGGGGGGGACACATTTCAAGTCATGCCATCAGCCAATGAGAAGCGTCAGTGGCCCAAAGGAAGGGCAGCTTCGCGGGTACCTGGCACTCTTGGCGCTCTCCCGCCTGGCGTGGCACCAGCCGTTGCAGCGAGACTTGAGCATTTCAGATCCCCATGTGACCCTGCCTGCGGGCTCTGTCTGTGAACCTGAAAGGCCGCTGCCTCTCACCTTTTCCCTTTGCCTGCTCGGCCCTGAAGCCTGAGTGCTGACTCTGCGATCACCTCAGGTCTGGCTTCCTGCCGAGCAAGTAGAAAGCCGTTAGAAGGTTCCAGAAGAGCAGGCTGCTGCCTTGAACACGGGATTACCTGATACAGGAGGGAAAGCCGAGCCCTACCAGCCCGCCTAGAATCACGTTGCTTACTCATCTATTGGCACCTGGCCTGGCGGGGTGGCAGCAAGTGGTAGATGCCAAGGGAAAAGCCGTGTCTGTCAAGAGCCTCCTGCCAAGTCACAGGCGCGTCGGCCGCTTTTCCATGAAATGGCGCTGCCGGGGAACCGAGTCACCGTGGCCAGGTGTGTCGGAACAGGTTAGCGACCAGGGCAGAGCTGCTGGCAAGTTTTCGGGGGACCCTGCAAAGCCTGCAAATGCTTAGCCCCACTGGTGCTCAACTTACAGCCCAGCGCGCCCACAGCTGAAGAGCGACTGGGCGGGGACAGCGAATGCATGGCACTGACAGCCGGCACTCAGGTGCCACCCTGCTTCTGCTCAGGTGTCATCCAGGTGCCACCCTGCTTCTGCTCAGGTGTCACCCTGCTTCTGCTCAGGTGCCACCCTGCTTCTGCTCAGGTGTCATCCAGGTGCCACCCTGCTTCTGCTCAGGTGCCACCCTGCTTCTGCTCAGGTGCCATCCTGCTTCTGCTCAGGTGCCACCCTGCTTCTGCTCAGGTGCCATCCTGCTTCTGCTCAGGTGTCATCCTGCTTCTGCTCAGGTGCCATCCTGCTTCTGCTCAGGTGTCATCCTGCTTCTGCACTCAGGTGTCATCCTGCTTCTGCTCAGGTGTCATCCTGCTTCTGCACTCAGGTGCCATCCTGCTTCTGCTCAGGTGCCATCCTGCTTCTGCTCAGGTGTCATCCTGCTTCTGCTCAGGTGCCATCCTGCTTCTGCTCAGGTGTCATCCTGCTTCTGCTCAGGTGTCATCCTGCTTCTGCTCAGGTGTCATCCTGCTTCTGCTCAGGTGTCATCCTGCTTCTGCTCAGGTGTCATCCTGCTTCTGCACTCAGGTGTCATCCTGCTTCTGCTCAGGTGTCATCCTGCTTCTGCTCAGGTGTCATCCTGCTTCTGCACTCAGGTGTCATCCTGCTTCTGCTCAGGTGTCATCCTGCTTCTGCTCAGGTGTCATCCTGCTTCTGCTCAGGTGTCATCCTGCTTCTGCTCAGGTGTCATCCTGCTTCTGCACTCAGGCGTCATCCTGCTTCTGCTCAGGTGTCATCCTGCTTCTGCTCAGGTGTCACCCTGCTTCTGCTCAGGTGTCATCCTGCTTCTGCATTCAGATGTCATCCTGCTTCTGCTCAGGTGCCATCCTGCTCTCCCAGGGGAGCAAGTCAGACCCCCAGACCCGCCTCCTCCGCTGCGTGCGCTGCTCAAGGCCCTGTTGGGCGTGACCAGCCACCCGCAGTGGCCGGGCGTTGGGCGTGGACCTGCGCTGTCGGCCTTGCAGGGCTCGAGGCCCTGGACTGGCAGGGCCCAGTACACCTGTGACAGACATGCTCAGTGCTTAAGGGCGGGCAGAAGAGGTGCGAAGATTGACCTCTGACCCTGCAGCCGAAGACACCACAGCGCTCCAGGGGGCCAGGCTGGGGGGCCTTCCGGTGCTAGGCACGTGCCTGGCCAAGGACTGCGGCTAGGTCAGCCACGTCTTGTGCTGGGTGCCCTGTCCAGCAGTGGGCCACGGCGGGGAGGAGGCCTGGGGTAGAGAAGACGCGAGTGGACGGCCCGGGTCCTCTCTGCGCAGGCGCCACAGCTGCTCCTGGCTGGCGTCAGCTGCTCCTGGCTGGCGTCAGCTGCTCCTGGCTGGCGCACGGGCTCTGCTGCACAGAGCTCTCATTCCTTGGCCTCCTTTGGAAGTAGGCCTCGTGCTTCGGGGCGCTTCTTTTCCTAACAATGAAATAATACCTTTTTAGAAGGAACGCGTGTTTATTGGGTAAAATCTGAAATGTATAAAATTATGAATTGAAATAAAGATATTACATAGATTTTCATCTTGCTTTTTCATTTCATGTTATGTTATGAACATATCTTTATGTATTTCCATGTCATAGGATATAATTTCCTTAGTTAAGTATTTAGACTGATTCTACTTTTACACTAACATGAAGAACTGCTGTGACATCTTATGTCAGCGTCTTGTCAGGATTTCCTCGTTAATCCCTTGGGGCCGAGCCCTGGAAGCAGAATCACTAGGTTAAGTCACGTGACTGTGTCCTGGCTCCTGATGGGTATTAACAGCTTCTTCCTAGATGGATTTTGCCATTTACCTCCAAGTGCTATGTAAAATGAGCTGACTCTCACTGTGGCCAGTATAGATCATCTTGATTTTTAGAGAGCTTTGCTAATAGCCTTATTTCAGCTTGCAACTCATTCATTGTCTTAAGGCCGAATGCTCCCTAATGAATCTTTATCTGGGAAGTCTCTAATGTACCCATTATTTTTAACCCATGTTCCATAGACACTTTAAGTCCTTACCAGTTGTAGTTATTCATAAAATTACTGTTCTGCATCTATTTTATTAGACCGTTCCCCAGTTTCTCTTTCAAGGTTTAAATCTCTCATAGCCAAATCTTACCTTTGCCTTGTGAGTTCCCATGTTATTTTATTTTTAAAGGTTTTCACACTAAAAAAAAATAGCTGATTATTTCTCTTTTCTTCTGGCTTGTTCCATTTTTAAATATTTACACTATAAGTCTTCTAAAATCTGTTTTTGTAAAATCTGAAATGAAAATCCAATTTGGCTTTGCTGTGCACAGTTGATTTTTCTGACGACATTTGACTCATTGACTCCCCAGATTTGGAAATCAAATCATTTTATTGGACAGGAGGGGAGGACAGGAGGATCCTGGTGGATATTGTTAATAGTATCTGGAAATTTGCATCGATCAGTTTTTGACCACTGTGAGGAATACAGTGTGAAATGACAGACTCATCTGGCCATTTTAGGTTTGGGGCCCCTGTGTTTCTGGGTGTCGTGGTAGCTGGTAGAGGACCAGCGCTGCTGGGTCACGCAGCAGCAGCAGAGGGGCAGACAAGGCTGGGGACAAAATGTTCCCAGGGCCCGACCCACCACCGCCTCCTCAGCCCGAGCCCCTCGCAGCTGTCCCTCCTCTGCTGACATGTTAGACAAGGACCGCTGACCACGTTCCAGCCAGCCAGCGCTCCGTGATGGGGGCTGCTGGGCACCAGGCCTGCGGCACAGGAGCCTCTTGGGGGCGGGGGGACACTTCATAGCAAGAAGCCACGGCGACCTTCTAGCTGAGCCGTAGCTGGGAGTTCTGTCTGCAACAGTCTCGGGGAGTCTGATGTTCATCAAAGCAGTTCTTCTTCCTGACGGCAGAGCTGGTCGACAGGGTCACAGCCTGTGTCTTGGAGACTCAGTAACACACGCAGGTTCCCACCACCCCTCCCACTGTTGTCACCTGCTCGCCCTCCTCACTGCCCCCAGCAGCGTGGGGTAGGTAGACCAGCCCATATTCCTCAGCCTCCTACTCTTCTGTCCTCTGAAGCCGGCAGCGCTCACACGGCATTTCAAGTAAGCGTTAAGTTCTTTTTGTCTATAGATGTTATTATCCTGCATGCTGAGAGCCGCCCTCTCCCTTAGTAACAGCCTGAGAGCCGCCCTCTCCCTTAGTACCAGCCTGAGAGCCGCCCCCTCCCTCAGTACCAGCCTGAGAGCCGCCCCCCTCCCTTAGTACCAGCCTGAGCGCCGCCCCCTCCCTTAGTACCAACTACTGAGAGCCGCCCCCTCCCTTAGTACCAGCCTGAGAGCCGCCCCCTCCCTTAGTACCAGCCTGAGCGCCGCCCTCTCCCTTAGTACCAGCCTGAGCGCCGCCCTCTCAGTACTAGCCTGAGCGCTGCCCTCTCCCTTAGTACCAGCCTGAGCACCGCCCTCTCCCTTAGTACCAGCCTGAGAGACGCCCTCTCCCTTAGTACCAGCCTGAGAGCCACCCTCTCCCTTAGTACCAGCTGAGCGCCGCCCTCTCCCTTAGTACCAGCCTGAGCGCTGCCCTCTCCTTAGTACCAGCCTGAGCGTCACCCTCTCAGTACCAGCCTGAGCGCTGCCCTCTCAGTACCAGCCTGAGTGCTGCCCTCTCCTTAGTACCAGCCTGAGCACCACCCTCTCAGTACCAGCCTGAGTGCTGCCCTCTCCTTAGTACCAGCCTGAGCACCACCCTCTCAGTACCAGCCTGAGAGCTGCCCTAGCACCCAGCCTAAGAACCGCTAAACATCCCTTTGGCACATGGGTGAGGTCGTCGGTTCAAGGGTCGGGTGCAGGAGCCCCTGTTCAGCGGGCGTCCCGTGCAGCCCGTGTGAGTTAAGTGGTTTCTGCAGGTCATGCAAGGCCGCAGTGCAGTAAGTGCATTCTGATGCCCACGAGCCCACGTCCCCCAAATTCAGTCTCATCTTCCTGCTAGCTGTTCGCTTGCTTGCTTTTGCGTGCGTGCGTGCGTGCGTGTGTATGTATCAGAGGCCACTGTGTCCCTGTGGAGGACCGAGGGTGACTTTGCATCCTGAATTGCTTCTACCTCCTTCTTGCTTCACTCTGAGATTTCCCAGGCTCCGCCCACCAGGGCCAGAAGTGCAGGCCGCCACCATTTCTGCCTGGCATTTCCATGGGACCTGGGTCCAATTTTTTTCTTTTACATGTTGTTTTCTAAAACCACTCTGTTCTCAGACTTCCTTTGTATTTCTCAAAGTGTGTGCAGCAAATTTTTTCATAGTTCCCTAACATGTGAATCAGTGGGGTGCAGGGACAGAGTTCCAAAGGGAGCACACGTGGGGTGTGGAGCTAGACAGATGCCCCACGGATCGGAGCTCTCACCCGGGCCTGGGAGCACCCTGGGGAAGCCCAGCCACCCGGCTCCATCCCTTTCTTTCCTCCTCTTTGTGGCTTTGTGTCTGGCTGGGAGCGCTGGGCTGAGGAGACCTGCCTTTCTAAACGCTTGCAAATGGGAATGGCTGTCAGAAAGGATCCCCTGTCTCGATATAATTGCATCCAGCGCTGCTACAAAAGAAGGAGACGCAGCCAAGGCTTCTTCAGTAGGGGATTGCAAGGAACGCTGCAGTGGCATCTGGTACCTATTTCCCTGAACATGGGCAGACCTTCTGAAAGGAATATTTTGAGTTAATGTGCTACAATTTATTACCAGTTTGACCCTTTGTTGAGCAGTTAGTGAATCTAATTTTTGCCTTTCCAAAGGAATCCACTGCCGCTTCTACCCTAAGAGAGATGCAGGATGGAAAGCGGAGCTTGGGCATGGCTCCTACCCCCCTTGCTGATGGTCCCCAGCAGCCCCTTGCCTGGGTCCCCGTCATGACACTCGACAATTCTTTCAGCATGAAGTGTCCGGTCGCACTCGGTTCTAGTTTCGAGGCAGTGGGGTGTCCTGGACCCCTCTTCTCACACATGCATTTCTTTCCCTCCAGCCTTCGTTCCTTCTCTGTGGGCATCACTAATCGGGGATTGCCCTCAACAGCAGTCACTTCATGCCTGTTCTCTTCGCCCAACGCTTCCGCTAGACAGGGAGAGCTGCCGCAGCCTGTCCCGCCTCCACCTGGACACTTCGGACCTCCTCCCTTCGTGTGAGCTTCCTTCTGGACAGCTCCTGACGCATCCACCTTTCCTCCGTGTCCAGCGTCCCCTTCCGTTCTCTCCTGGCTTCCACCCTTTGCACACTCCTCCTCCGCAGCTTCTGACCCAGTGCAAAACCATTCGGGAGTCATGGCAGCTGCAGGAGGCAGGAGCCAAGACCCCCTTTGCTACCTTGAAAGCCCCGTAGTCTTGTTTTGTAAGTTGGATGAAATTATGTTTCCTCAGGAAGGAGTATATTATTTGAGAGAGAGAGAGAACATGCAGATTTAAGTTATTTATTTGCCTTTTATTGCCGTGATTGAGAGAATCTGGTTTTTGTTGGAGGTTTGCTTCGTAACATCTTCGTGGCCAATTTTGGGGATCCCCATGCTGCTCGAAAGGACGCACCGTCACTGGCAAGTGAGCGCCAGGCTTCGGCCCACAGATGAAACGGAACAGTGTGGGTCCTCGTGTCTTCGGCATCTTGACTGACTTTATGTGCATGTGTGCTGGTGTGTGTCCGTTGCATGCACGCAGACATACATGTGAGTGTGCGCGCATGGAGACCAGACGTCCCTTGCTTTCTGAGTCAGGGATTCTCACGGCCCGAAGCTTGCCAACCAAGCCCGACTAGCTGCTGGCCGTGAGACCCGAGAGCCTCCCATCCCGTCCTTCCCAGCGCTGGGATTATAAGCGCACACCACCACACCCGACTATATGTGGGCTCTGGGAGTGAACACACATCCTCCTACTCTACCTATCAATCGTCTCCCCAGCCTATCGTCAGTCATTTTACTTTACAAGGGCAGCGTTAAAGTCCCCTTCTGCCAGGTTCCCTGTACTGTCACTTCACACTTTGTGATGTCCCCTACTTTGAAACCCTATTACTGCATGTAAAGGTCTAGAGGTTTTATTTCTTCTTGGTAAATTATTCTTTGATCAGTATTGACCTGTGGCGCTATCCATTCAGGGAGGCCCTAGCCCTGGCTCCCGAATCCAGGGGGTCTGGCTACAGACCAGCCTGAATAAGGAACCATACAGGCAGAGGGATGGACAACTAATGGGCGGAGGGATGGGCAGCCAGTGGGAGGGAGGGGTGAACAGCCGGTGGGAAGTGGCCGTCTAACCTGGACACCCAGTGAGCAGCTAGATGATTGGTGGCTGCTCTCCCCCTCCCCTGAGCAGGGGGGCCACACCTGATTGGACCCTAACCCTATGTAGACCCAAACACTTCCTGAGTAAAGTTGAGTCTGCGGCCAACTCATCTCTGCGTGCTGCTTCTCCCCTGACTCCCGGGGTCAGGTGCTGACCCTGTCGCCGGCTCGCCCATTCGCCTCGCGCCCACGAGGCCCCGCTGTTTCCCCTCTTCCCCCGGCTGGCCCGGCGGGGGATTCGGCAGCATTGATCCTTTTCTATTTCTAACTGCTTTTTGTGTCATAGATCACAGGGCATCAACTCTCTTTCTGCCTTTGGTATGGTCTCCACTGCGTGGAGCTGGGACTTCTTGTGTCTTTGGATTGCTTTCCCCATGTAGATCTTACTGATGTGGCCCAAAGCCTTCTCCAACTGAAGCATCCACAGCAGACACTGCTGTTGGATGTTTAAGCATCTTATCGTGCAACTTTCCGCCACTCATTCCATACTTCTCTCTACCTTCTCCTCTCCCGGTCGTCATTTTAAAAGTATGCATTGCAAAAATGATTGCATAGACTGCAGCTGTATTTTTAGAGGGGCTTGTCCTGAAATCACCTCGTCTGTGACATACCTGTCAGGGCCTGTGTTATCTCTTCCCGTACGTGTGGCTTTCTGCAGTGGTGGTCAGTGCTGTTGCCGCCTATTTAGTCTGCAAATGTGCAGACAGTTTGCTTCCAGTTGAGAGGACAGAAAACCCACTGTCAGTCCCCCCAGACCATTTGCTTTTGTGTTTAGGTTGTTTAAGTGGCGGCTGGAGATGTCTGCTACATGTAACACCGCCCTGGCTGGCGCCTGTGTCCTTTAGCACAACGCACTGGAGTGCGGAGCCCCCCGACCAGCCGTGTTGTTCGCCTCTCATGGGGCCACCGGACGCGTGGTGGGGTGCAGGCTAGCGGGGTGAGCATGAGACCTATTCCTGCTTTTTCTTGAAACAGCCCCCAAGCGGAGGCAGGTAAACAGTGAATGTAGTGACACGGGCAGCAGGAGAGGAGGAGTGGGTGAGCTGCACTGGTGCGTGGGCACGGCCGCTGTCTGGCGCTGCCAACCACCCACTTCCACCACGTGCAGCTGTTGGCTTCTGCCACTGTCTTGCGGCTGGGCTGGGCTTCCCCGATCGGCCATGCTCCAGCCTGTCTTCACGGTGGCTCGGGACTAACCTGGTCCACGGACAAGGCTGGACCACTGCTGCATCCCTGCTCAAGCTCAGATCAAAGCCTCAGACGCCAGCCCTGCCCTCCAGGACGGCGGCCGAGGCTTCGCCGCCCCTCTCGGAGCACCCCAGCCCTTGGGTTCTCAGAGAGCACCCCACCCCTCCATTCTCAGAGAGCACCCCAGCCCTCGGTTCTCAGAGAGCGCCCCAGCCCTCGGGTTCTTAGAGAGCACCCCCACCCCTCCATTCTCAGAGAGCACCCCAGCCCTCCATTCTCAGAGAGCACCCCACCCCTCCATTCTCAGAGAGCACCCCACCCCTCCATTCTCAGAGAGCACCCCAGCCCTCGGTTCTCAGAGAGCCCCCCAGCCCTCGGTTCTCAGAGAGCACCCCAGCCCTCCGTTCTCAGAGAGCACCCCAGCCCTCGGTTCTCAGAGAGCACCTGTTGTGGGTACAGCGCAGTGACTCAGCTGAGCGCCTGCTCAGCCTCTGTTCTCCGAGCGAGCGCCATTCTTGGCTTTTTCTTTCTTCGAGATTAGTTGACGTGTAGCCCCAGCGGACTTCCCGCCTGTACCTCCCTAGTGCGCAGATGAACAGCCGGGTTCACGGTGCAGCGTGTGTGTGTGTGTGTGTGTGTGTTGTCTCTGGTGTGTGTGCATTTGTGTGTGTGTGTGTGCATTTGTATGTGTGTGTATGTGTATGTGCATGTGTGTACACATGTGCTGTGTGGTCCGTGTGCCCATTTGTGTGTATGCGTGTGCATGCGTGTGTGCATGTGTGGCTGTGTGTGCATTGTGTGTGTGTGTGGCTGTGTGTGCATTGTGTGTGTGTGTGGGGGGGGGGGTGTGACTGTGGTGGTGCTGAGGGTAACACTCCTTTGTGCACGTCCAGCAAGTGCTCCAACGGCTGAGTTACATCCCCAGCCATTTGGGCTTGTGCACATGCGTGCCCGAAGGTCGTCTGCAGCCCTGGTCCTCGGAGCCCGTCCGCCTTGCTTCTGAGACACGTCTCTCCTTGGCCCGGAACCTCCGCCTCCCTCTCCCCAGGTTCTGGAGACTGAACTCAGGACTGCAAGCGTGCCGGGCTTCACCCAAGCCGTCTCCCCAACCTCAAACTTCCCATCAACTTGGTTTTGTGGGCAAGGCCATGCCAAGAGCAGCGTCTCCCATTCCAGCCTCCCGAGGGTTGGGCTCGTGGAAGTGGGCCCCATGCCTGACTCCCTTTCTCCCCCTTAATAAGCGTAGAGTACATCTTGTTAAAATCCAAGAAGGTATTTCATGAGTAAAAGGAAGAAGTCAGGATAATTCTCAGTGACTTTTTCAAACTATACAGCATCAGCTTCTCCCTCGTGTCCCTGAGGAAATTCTGATAGTATCTTCCCAGATGACAGGGTGCTGGTGCCCACTGGCCAGCTGTTCAGTACATTTCTGGGGTCCCCTTGTTTGCTTTTTGTGCCGAGTTCTGTTGTCTGTGTTGCTGTGCACATGTTTTTAGTCTAGGAAGTGATTCTCCTTGGGTGGGTTTCTGAGGATGGAATCATTGCGCCAGGAGAGAACTGGTGTGTCTTCCCAAGCGGTCTGTGTCATGGTGCAGGAGCACACAAATTTCACAGAAGGCTCAAGCGCATCTTCCTGCGCTTGCCGGCTCCATGGTTTCCATATTCCTGCCTCGCTCACTAGTGAATGTAAGGTATTTGCAACACACGCAGTTGTAGCATCTTCTGTTCTTTCAATGCATTTCTAGGCATTGATTTCTAAAATCTTTATTTGGGATCTTGCTATTTGAAAAGATTTGGAGTTTAAGCAAACCAAAGAAGTAGAGGAATTAAACCAGCGAGTGGCTGTGTTTATATACAAGCCATCTTGAAACACAAGACCACTGTGGTGTTTGGAATGGTGTGTATTCCAGAAGGCTCTGCTCATGAATGCCAACCCCACCAAATAGCTGGGGATAGATGAGCAGTGTATTTGCCCCCAAGCTGCTCAGAAGGGGCCAGCCCAAATTCCTGGGCACCTCCACCCCAGCTCCCACCATCTGTCCTGAAGTCAGGCGGGATTCTTGCTTTTAAAGAAAAACAAACAAACAAACAAAGCCAGGCTGCCACCAGGCCTAAGAGCATTTTCTCTCCTTATAATAGCATTTAATGACAAAGCAGAAACACGTGTTCCTTTTCCAAATACCATGTTAATTCAAAAAAGGTGGTTTGTTAGACAATGTATACAGAAGGGCTGCAGATTACAAAGGCAAAAAATTGAATTGTAAACTGTGCAAGGAGACTTAGGAGAAAACTTGAGAGGCGGTAACCAGAGCCCCAGCCTCTGGTCTGTTCCGTCACAACCGACACACGCAGAGGGAGTGGTGGGGAGCCCCCTCCCCAGCTTCATGATCTGCGGCCACAGGGGGCAGCTGAGATCTTATCTCGTGGGCCCTGGCTCCCAAGCCGGCGCTCTGCTCCCCCTTCCAGAGGGCGCCTTGTCCAGCGATGCAAAACTAGCAGGAGTCTGCATTTTGTGTTGGGGTCGGGACCTTCTGTGGTTGGTTTTGGGCCCTCACTCCTGAGCAGCCCCTCCCACTCCTCAGCAGCGCCCCCAGTTGCTGGTTGCTGTTGCAACCAGGTAATTCACTACTTCACTGTTTTGGGGGGCTCTCTCTACTCCTTTCCAGATTAGACGAGTCCGGTGGTCCTGGTGACCAACGGACACCTGCTGCCAGGGGGTAGCTGGACTTTAGCTGGGGGTGAAGGAGGGTGCAGGGCAGGAAACATGGCCCTCAAGCAGACCGTTCTTGTTGCCACCGTCTCTAGAGTGGGCGTCTCACCCACAGAACCACGGGGTCACCCGTGGCTGCAGCAGCCTGTCTCCTCGGCCACCAGCCCCACCTGACTACCGCAGCCACTACAGGTGAAAGGAAATCCTGGGCCTCACACGTCTCTCTGCCCAGGTGTGGGCAAAAGCAGTTTGTGACAGACGAGCCGTCTGAAGTACTGGGTGTGTTGAGTGATTCATACAGTGATGGCGTTTTCCAGACTATGACCCGCACAGCCCAGCCAGCCACGTGACCTGGCTCCATGCAAGCCAGAACCAGTAGTCCTGAGAGAGGTACCGGGCCCCTGTAAGGATCCGATCACATCCTCTACCCGAATCTCAGAAACAAAGTCGTGTGCTCCCCGTAATGACCCGCGCAGCTTCAGGCTAAGGCTCCTTCCCCTTCTGAGATTAGGAGGTGCGGTGACCGTCGGACATACAGTGGAGTTTTCAGACTGAAGGTCCCTAGGAAGCTATGTCTGTTGTGTCACGCGCACTCGAAGCCGTGTCTGTGTCACGCGCACTCGAAGCTGCGTCTGTGTCACACGTACTTGAAGCCGCGTCTGTGTCACGCGCACTTGAAGCTGTCTGTGTCACGCGCACTTGAAGCCGTGTCTGTGTCACGCGCACTCGTTCCTGTCCATGCACGCGCATGGTTGGTCTTGCGGAGGCCACAAGTCGACGTCAGTATCTGCCTCGGTTCCCCTCCACACTGCTTTTTGACACAGGGCCTCTGTCCCTGGAGCTTGCTGACCAAGCTAGGCTGGCTGGCCAGTGAGCCCCACGATTTTCCTGTCTTGCCCCCCACACTACAGGGCTGGGTTTGCCCAGGGTTTACGTGGCATCTCCCAGCCTCTTAGGTGAGCTGCCCCGTGCAATCAGCTGTGCGCACGCGCGATTATTACATTCTCTTCTCTGGTCCTTGCTCACCGACCACCTGCCTTTCTTGAAGAAAGTCTCCCGTGACCTCTAGACCCGCCTCTTCCGCCGCGGGCAGCCCTAGGTTCCTCTGCAGTGTACAGGCTCGCGCAGGATCTCGCGCCAAGCGCTGCATCCAGCGGGACAGGAGCGGGGCGTGATGGAGACGGCGCCGTCCTTGCTGACTGCCCAGCGCTCCCTCGGGCTCTCTCTGTCCTCAGTGTCTCAGTGTGGTCGGAGCACTGTGCACCCGGCTCTGCCTGCACTTTGCCCCCTGCCTGTACCCACCTTCCGTTCTTGCCCGCCTTCTAAGTTACATGAGAAGACAGACAGAAGAGCCGTCAAAGAGTGTCTGTGGTCAAGTGATACACGTGTCAGTCACGCTTCAGGTACATTCTGGGCTCTCAAACCTGAGCCGGGCTCACCCTTCAGAAGACACTGGCTCCTGCCCCCGGACAAACCGACGCTAGTCATTCCTAGAGCATCATTCCTTCACTCAGCAGGTACTCGAGCACTTAACCACATCAGCAAACAGGCCAAGGTCCCCATCGTGCTGAAGGATGTATTTCAGGAAGCCAATCATGATCGTAAGTTCTCTGGTTTAGTGACTTGTGACAAGGACAGAGGGAGGAGTCGGAGGATGGCGCCCCGGGGACTCGTAGCTCACGGCGTCAAGAGGAAGAGGAGCACCTCGCAGAGAGGCTGTGGCTGGGCCTTTACCTTGCACATCTGCAGCTACCCTTTAGTGTGAGTGTCTTTCACCAGAAACCAGGTATGCCAGCTGAGCGCCAGCCCCGGGTGCCTGCCCTGTGGGCATAGCGCACGAGAAGACATTGTCTCGGTTTTAGAATTGTGTGAAGCTTTTTCCTGGGAGACGCCACACAGCCGCCCAGTCTCCCCACCTCTGGCCGAAGCGACAATTGTCCAAGCTCTGACTGGATGAACCAGCGAGGTTAGGGCTTGCTGACCAGGAGCCGGGGAGGCGGCAGCATGCTGACCGTGGCCCCACGGCCGCCGAGGTGGAACCCCAGTTAACCTTCCTCAGCCTGTGTAGACCCTCGGCCCCTCCCAGACTTGCAGGGCCCGAGGCACGTGCAGTTAGGGCAGATTCATGTACAGTGAGGCCAGAGTCACATGAAGGACTGGCGACCCTGTCCATCCTGTCCCTGAAGGGGTCCATGGACAGCCGCGCTCCTGGTGGTCTCGGAACAAAGATGGCAGCTGCTTGTTGGGAAGAACCAGCCGTATAACAGCTAGGGAAGGAAGGAAGGAAGCGGGAAGTGACTCGCGATAGAACAGAGCCGCTTCAGCGGGTGCCACGCGCGTCTCTTGGGTCTCGGGATTCTTTCCCTGTTGAGCTGATTCCGGTCCATCGCTGGGAAGCGCCCAGCCGAGGGCAGTCTCCCCGTGCTGAGGATGAACTTGATGGAGTGGGAAAGCAGCCACTCCAGACCCGTCTCGCTCACTCTCCAGGAGCCAGTACCACCCGTCCGTGTTCAGTGCCCCGGACATCTTCAGCGTGTTCTAGAGGTCATGCTGTCGCTTGCGATCCCGTCCTGCCCCTGCAGCCTCAGTGTGACCCAGCCCTCCCTCCTGAGCGCCTGCAGCCTCAGCTGCATGCATGGAGCGGCCCGCCTGCCCGGGCTGGGGTGGGAGGATCAGCCAGGAGCCCCTCAGAGCGCACTGAGCCCCCTCCTCACCCCGCTTAATCCAGCTGTGTTCTCTCCAGGCTCCAGAAAATGTGGAAGCTGACAGATAAATTCAGCTCATTTCCACCCTGGGTGCCTTGGCATTCAATGTTTATTAAAACATTTACGTAACATTTGGGAGTTCCAAATCCCTCCATAATTCTTTATTGGCCAATTAGTCTCTGCCGCTTTGCCGGTAGTGAGTTGGTGCTTTTGTCCCCATTTTGGAGATTAGACACAAATAGGTCAGATGACTTCCCTGGGGCCGTCACTCACAGTCCAGACCAGCACACACCCCTTAATCTCGCACGCCTCCTCTCTTCTGTGCACCCCAGCGAAGCACGGGGACGTGCTGCGGCGCTAGGCCTGGGGGGCGGTGGCGGCGGCAAGGCCGTCTTGCCCCATACCTGGGGATGGATCTGTGTCTGAGTCCTGGCAAAATTGGGGCTCTCCTCTTCACTCAGGCGGCTCAGAGGAGGGGTGCGAGGGGAATTGGTGCAGTAGAGTCAGGAAAGTGCGCAGACTGGAGAAACTGGTGAACGCGCTTCTGCGGCATCCCAGACCCGGCGATGTCACGACGGTCCGTGGTCTGCCAAGGCAGGCACTAAAATCGAGGCAGCAGCGTGTTGTCAGTGCGCACGCCCCCACTGGCCACTGCACGGTGACAGCGGGCGTCTCCTTCAGCGTTCCCTGCTGGCCACTTAGGCCGCTGCGGGCCAGGCCTTGCGCCTGCAGAGCGACCCAGCCCTCCCTGGTGGGGTGCGGGGCTCCGGGAGGCCGAGGCAGTAAAATCACTCCAACATGGGGGGTCGCGGGAGCAGCCTGGGAGAGTGAGACACTGTATCAAAAATAGGAAGAAAAAAAGCCACCCAACAACGTGGCCTCTTTCATCTCTGCAGCTGATGAATGGGCGTGTGGGTGTAAAACTGACCGGAAGCCAGCAGTGAGGGACGGATGCACCGGCTTGGAATCCTGGCTTGGAGTCGTCCGCTGTGCCGGTTCTATCCAGGGCAGGTCGGCTGTGGGAAGGCAGCATTGAGGTGCAAATCTCTAAGCGTGGGGCTGACCTCAGGCAAGGAGAGAAGGACCTCCTGTGGGCCGCTTCGCAGCGCGCGGTCCGAGTGTAGCGTGCGTGGACCACCGCAGCCATGCGCACAGACCTCCAGCATCCCGAAGCTTCTTCCTGCAGCTCACAGTCGCTTGCGGCCCCCAAAGCTGCTGACCTATTTCCCGTCCCTTTGTCTGTCCCTTTTCTGGAATATGACATCATAGAATCAAACCGAAGAGAGCGTTTTGAACCTGGGTCCTTTGATTACTTAACGTACTCAAGATCAATCTATGCTGCAGCCTGTATCTATTCTAGTCTTGAATATCTAACACATCTCTTCCCCTGCTGTAAGTTAGGTTGTTTCTTCTTACTGTTTTGGAGGTTTTTATTTCCTGGGTGCAAGTCCTTTTTCATCTACGTTGATTTACAGGTATTTCTTTTTCTTCTAGGACTTGTTTTTTATTTTCTTTGGAAGAGCAGAGTTTTCATCTCGATGATGTTCAGTTTGTCTTTATTTCATTGCTTACACACTTGTGTTACACTGAAGAGTCTTTAAACGGAGCTCACCGTTACTGAGGTCTGGACCCCTTGGGCTTTTCCTCTCAGGATTGGTTTAGTGTTGATTTTGTCTCCTCTTTTTCCTGCCCTTCCTGGGTTGTCCCATGCAGCCTTGTTCGGGTACCTAAGGTCACAGTTATTCCTCCGTCAGCTTTCCCTTTGGGCTGGAGACGGCATAGAAGCCCCAGATGCTGGTCTTGTGCCCCAGGCCTCTGGCCAGGGGGCTTACTGTGGTCTCCCTCCTGGTCCCCCCTCTTAGGAGCAGACAGGAAGAGTCTCAGAGCGCATGGCCCATGTGTGGACCCCAAAGCTGCTGTGTGTGCATGCCGACCCCCGCTTGGCCTGCAACCGTGTGTCCACAAGTTTAGCCAACTTGCTCTGAGCTGCCCGTCGCCCCGCGTGTGTCCCCACGAAGCACGTGCTCAGGTCTGTGGTCTCCACGGTGCCTGTTTCTATTTTAGACCAATAGGTTCTGCCCCCATGAAGTTTTTACTGTACTTGGATTTGCTCACAGGTGCGGGTGGTCGTGGTTTCGTGTGACGTCGGGGTTGGTCCTGGCTGTCGAGTGGGTGCGGGAAGAGGCGACTGGACGGATGAGGGGTGAGAAGGCGCCGTGCTCTGGCAGTTTTGCTCGGTGTGGGAAGCAGCCGTGTGAAAGGGTGTTGGAACCTATGCCCGGCCCGGGGTGATTTCAAAGCGAAGCATGATTTCTCCTCCTGGCACCCTTAGAGACGTGCGCAGCAGCACTTCCAGCACGGCATCTGCCTCTCTTGGCGGTGTTCAGCTGGCGAAGAGGGGATTCTGTTGCGCTTCTGAACTGTCAGTCCTTGCACCCCACTTCCAGTGTGAGCCAGGCTCTGACTGATGAAGGGCGTCCGCTCTCGCCCCTGAAAGATGCGGCATTGCGAGGCGGCCCACGCCCGCCTGCCGCCTGGAAGCTTCTCAGGCCGCGCCGTCCTGTCTCCACGGGCAGTGGTCTCAGCTGTTCGTTTTCAAAGTCCCAACCCCAGCAGCGTGTTCGCCTACAGAGTCGGCCGGCTTCCGGGCAGCTCCCCCAAGCTCCTGCGCCCACAGCTGCGGCCCTCCCGCCAGCCGCCCCGGCCTGCAACAGGCGTGCTGCTGGCTGGTTGGAAGGCTCGGGTGGGGACAGCCGGAGCGTCCCTCGAGAGCACCGTGTCCCAGTGAGAGCCACGGAACACGCTGGACCTCAGTCTTCCTCCGCAGAAGGGGAAAGAGCGGAAGTCGGTGTTCCCAGCTGCAGTGGGCCGAGAGGAAACCCGCGTTCTCCCATCCGTTAGGGCGCCATGCCAAAGCACGGATGTAACGGAGGCGTCACCAACAGCGACTGTCTGGGCTGCGTCACCTCTGCCGTGGAAGAGCAAAGGGTCCTCAAACCTCACTCAGAGGGTCGCGGCCGCATCCGTGCGGGCTCTGCCTCCCTGGTCTTTCCAGAGCAGAGGTCCCAGCAGATGGTTTCTGGGGAGATTCAACCTCCACGGCAGGATACCCCTTGATGGCCTCCATCGGGCGTCCCCGCGGGCTGCACTCGGGAGTTCTAAGGCACGACTTTCCTCCTTCCCTCAAGTTCTCGCTCGCCGCCCGACTGTCCTGAGGCTGTGAACACATGCCTGGAGTTTCTGCAGCCGTCTGCCCATCTTTCCTGCATCAGCTGCCTCGGGGTCGGGGTTTGATCAGCAACTGTTTCATTGTCCACAATTCTCAGGTCAGGAATTGGGCCAGATGTGGGGCTCTGTGGCTACTGTTGGCTGGCAGCTGGAGCTGGAATGCCAGACGGGCTTCACGCACACGCCCGGCACCCCAGGGGTGTGGGCACCCCAGGAGGCTGAGGTCTCTGGTGCCTTTCCCAAGTGGCTAGCTTGGCCCTCTGGACTCTCAGACTCCAAGAACGAGCGGGGCACATGGGGGAGCAGAAGTTGGGGTCTCGTGGGTCCAGGTCAGAAGGTGCACACACCGCCCTTGCCCCAGCAGCGGCCCCACCAGGACTGAGCACCGGGGCCCATTTTCAAAGGAACACATGGAACAAAGCTGGCTGCCGCTGTGGCGGCTACAATCATGCCAGGCCCCCCAGCCCCCCAACCTCCATGACGAGCGCTATGTAGCAGGGCCGCGGTACGTGCCCATGCGCCCAGCATGCAGAGACAGGCTCAGGAGGGCCGCAGCCCGGGCTACACAGACAGACGTCTCAGAAGCATTGGCTTGCCTTTGACTGGTACATTTACGCCCTTGGCAGTTCACACCCCACAACACCTCCCCACACCCCCCCACCCCAGCCTCGGCGTAGCTGACTGTCCCATGGGCCTGGCTCTGTTTCTCCTGAGTAAGATTAGAAGTTGCGAGGAAAAATCTGGAAGGAGATGAGATGCAAGTTCTTGGTCTGCTTCCCCATCATTATCTTGGTGGAATGCCTTCTGCCTGTGATTAAGTTGAAGGTGTTTTATTGCCCACATAGGGATTTTCAGCTTGGTTAATACGCTTGATACTGACATTTATTTTTTTATTGCTGTTCTTTTAGCCCTTCAGTCCTGGCAGCTCCAAGCTCTCTTTTACGGGCCGTCGTTTTCTGGGGCAGCTCTGTTCCCCTGTGGTTGGGAACTTGGGTTTATCTCTCTGATGGGTTAGTAATTAAGCAGGACCTCCAGAGCACGTCATGAAACAGCTTGTCCTGCTAGGAGACCCTGCACCGGTGAAGGGGACTAGTAACTACTCGGGCGGAGAGATGCTCACATGCACTTGGCCGGCCGATAGACACCACGGGCCTGGAGCAGCGCCGCTGTCCCCCGCAGCCCCACACGCCTGGGGTCCCTGGGGACAGCGAGGCCCTGTCCTGCAGAGCAGCCCCTCCAGCCGGGTCTGACAGCGCTGGCTTCCTTCCACACGCCGCTCCTGGGCAAAGGGAGAGGCGCTCGCTCGCTCGGCGCACTCCGGGGCAGTGCCTCGCTGTCTTTCCACCTCTGCACCCCTGAGGGGTTCCACGCGTGCCTGCCAGTGTCAGGCGTGTGGCTCATTGGGGCCGTGAGTCTCGGGGAGGCATTGCACGGAGAAGCCTAAGGTGGCGCCGGGTGACAGGAAGCCAGGCCAGAGCACAAGTAAACCAAACCACGCGCAGCTCCTGCGTCCTCCACGTAGTCTCGAAGCTTCCGCCGTCATCCAGGACCACGAGTCAGACTTGCATGGGGCGTGAGGCTGGTGTAAGCATCGCTGACTTCTGCAGTCACCTCTGGTGACCGCCCTTGCCCGGTGCGCCTTGCTGGGCGTGGCCAAATGCCCCATCTCAGGCCGAGAGCCGTCTTTGCTGCTGTCTGGGCCCAGTGTGGGCGCTGGCTAAGCAGCGAATGAGAAAGTACATATGCAGAAATAACAGGGCTCAGCCTGGGTCCTAAGCACCACTGGGCTCCTTCCTCTGCCTCTCTCTTTGGAGACCACCACACACATAGGGATTAAGTTTCAGACCTAGGAAAGGGCCCTTGGAAATCAATTAGCCCCTGAACTTCATTTTATTGGAGAAATTTAGTCCAGAGACATTACAACTCTTTCCAATGCCACCTGTCTCCGCCCGTAACTGAGTGCTGCAGGAGGCGTGAGAAGGGGTCCCCCGAGGCCCGCCCCTAGCCGGCTGCAGGTGCCCAGCGGTTGGGCGGATGGGAAGCATTTCAGGTGGGAGGACCCGGAGCAGGAGCCCAGGCTCCGCTGGGTCGGCTCCACAGGCTGGGCTGTGGGGAGGACCAGGAGGGGCTGCCGTCCGCTCGGACGCCTGGCTCAGCCTCGTCAGCGCCCCAAGTGCAGGCGAAGCAGCCAGCGCGTTTCCAGGAAGCGCCTCTGCGTGGACGCAGTCGCTTCCTGGAAACCCGGCTGCAGCATCTCAGCCCGGACCGGTGCCCTCTCGGGACAGGGGGCAGATGCAAAGGTCCAGGCTTCTGCCTCGCCGCAGGAGCCTCTATTCCCACCCTCCACTTCACACACACACACAAAAATCTCATTAGCGGTGCAAGACAGGCTCCCTGGGCATCCCCAGAGAAGCAGCACACACTGACTTGTTAGAGAAGCCGCCCCTCGGGCACGGCTGCCAGACAGCTGCACAACCTGTGGAAACTGTAATGACTCCAGGGCCCTTTGGGGACCAAGGTGCCCAGGAAAACAGCTGGTCCCTTAGCTTTGAAATAGGTGACGGGGGGGGGAGGGCGGTTCCTATAAATACTGTGAAATAGGTGACGGGCGGGAGGGTATGCGATAAATACTTTGAAATAGATGACGGGGGCAGGGGGGTATGCGATAAATACTTTGAAATAGGTGACGGGCAGGAGGGTATGCGATAAATACTTTGAAATAGATGATGGGAGGGTATGCGATAAATACTTTGAAATAGATGACGGGGGCAGGGGGATATGTGATAAATACTTTGAAATAGATGACGGGGGCAGGGGGGTATGCGATAAATACTTTGAAATAGGTGACGGGAGGGAGGGTATGCGATAAATACTTTGAAATAGATGATGGGAGGGTATGCGATAAATACTTTGAAATAGATGACGGGGGCAGGGGGGTATGCGATAAATACTTTGAAATAGATGACGGGAGGGAGGGTATGCGATAAATACTTTGAAATAGATGATGGGAGGGTATGCGATAAATACTTTGAAATAGATGACGGGGGCAGGGGGGTATGCGATAAATACTTTGAAATAGGTGACAGGGGCAGGGGGGTATGCGATAAATACTTTGAAATAGGTGACGGGGGCAGGGGGGTATGCGATAAATACTTTGAAATAGGTGACGGGGGCAGGGGGTATGCGATAAATACTTTGAAATAGATGACGGGGGCAGGGGGATATGTGATAAATACTTTGAAATAGGTGACGGGCAGGAGGGTATGTGATAAATACTTTGAAATAGATGATGGGGGTGGGAGGGTATGTGATAAATACTTTGAAATAGGTGACGGAGCAGGGGGCTATGCGATAAATACTTTGAAATAGATGACGGGGCGGGAGGGTATGCAATAAATACTTTGAAATAGATGACGGGGGCAGGAGGGTATGCTATAAATACTTTGAAATAGGTGATGGGGGCAGGGGGTATGCGATAAATACTTTGAAATAGGTGATGGGGGCAGGGGGGTATGCGATAAATACTTTGAAATAGGTGATGGGGGCAGGGGGGTATGCGATAAATACTTTGAAATAGATGACGGGGGCAGGAGGGTATGCTATAAATACTTTGAAATAGATGACGGGGGAGGGGGTCATCCAGTGGGAGCACCTGTCTTGTCCTCTGCTCTTCCGTGGTCATGGTCATAGTGCTCCCACCTGCCTTCCCATTGGCTTACATCTCATCCCGCTGCGGTGCACTGCCGCGCGCACACCACCCTGAGTGCCTCAGACGTGGATTCTACTTCCTGTCTAAACTGGAGACTCTTTGAAGGCTGCGCCACGTCATCTCCTCCTGGGTAGTCCTCAGTTCCATGCGGTGTCGAGCTCAGTCAAAGTTGGTTACAACTTTCCCTCTCAAACCACCTTGGAGGACCAGGAAGGAGGCTGCAGCAAGCCACGTTACCCAGAAGGGCAGGTGTCCTGCCGTTGGCAGCTGCCGACACCCGCCGGAAGAAAGTGTGTGTGTCTGTGGAAGTGTTTATAGCGTGGCCCACACAGTGGACGCACACAAACCCCTGTAGGTGCAGCAGCGTGACTGCAGAAGCACGGCATAAAGATAGTACTGGGGTGCACAAAGCCCTGGGCTGCGTGTGACCCCCAGTCCAGGTGAGTTGGGCGTGACCTCCAGCCCGGGTGAGCTGCGTGTGACCCCCAGTCCGGGTGAGCTGCGTGTGACTCCCAGCCCGGGTGAGCTGCGTGTGGCCCCCAGTCCGGGTGAGCTGCGTGTGACCCCAGCCCGTGTGCGCTGCGTGTGGCCCCCAGCCCGGGTGCGCTGCGTGTGGCGGCCCGCGCCCATAGTTCCAGCACTGCAGGATCAAGGGTTCAAGGAATCCTTGCCTAGGAAGGCATCCTGGGGTGTCACCACTGAAGACAGCGTCAAATGTCAGGGTCCGAGCAAGGGCCGCTCAAGGGGCTCCTGGTAACTCAGGCCGTCTTCAGATGCCGCCACTGCAGTCTCCAGGCCCTGCCTTGACGCTGGAGCCTCGGGGTTTCTGCAGTGGCTGCTGTCGGGGGGGGGAACCCCCGCTTGAGTCAGCACCTTGCGCGCGTCATCGTCAGCGGAACCGCGTCCAGTTCCTCGCGCAGTTGGAACACACACAGTTCCCAGTAGAGTGACGTCCATGCTTCCCACTAGCAGGGAAGGAAGCTAAGAGACTTTAGGGAAGCTCTGAAAAAATCAGGCTTTGCTTCTCGCGAAACCTGAAGTTTAAGAAAAGCAGCTGCCGCCGTGATGGAGAAGAACGGCTGGGAAGGGCTCCGGGACTGCTTGCTGAGTTCTGGCGAAGGGTCACGTTTGATGGGGACGCCCACCGGCCAGCTCAATGGTCTCAAGCACTCGGGGAGCAAGACTGCCCGTGGCCCTGCCCGTGGCCCTGCCCGTGGCGCACCCACGTGAGCGTCTCTGGAGAAGAGAAGGGAAAGCTGAGGTGCAAACTGAGTTCCAGAAAGTTCCAGCGACCACAGCAAGCAGCAGGCTCACCTCTCGGTGATGGGTCACCAGGAGGGCTGGGTGGGAGGCTGGGGAAGCCCGTCATCGAGAGATACAGTCAGCGCCTTCTGCATAAATCCTTTGAAAGTAGGTGCTGTGACGCTTTAACAAGGATGGGTCGGGGTGTATATGCGACCAGTGCCTGTGCTGTATGTCGTGGGGGAGGGAGGGTCGGCTTTGGCAGTATGAAAATTGATATTTGGTGAGGAGAAAGCCCTTAAGCCAGATGCCAAGTGGTTGATGGCGATTACCCTGGGAGATGAGATGACAGATGATGGTTCCCGATTATATTTTTGTGAGGTAAAATATTTGCTATTTTTATAAAAAAAAATACTGTTTTTCCAGAAATACATGAAGTTGCATAGCTTGGGTAAAGAGATACGCAAAAGTATTAAACCTCCCGTCTCTCCTGCACCCCTCTGCTGGGCTTCACCCTGCTCTGGCGAGCGCTCCGCTACCTTCCCCTGCTCCGTCCACGGACAGCTGTGGCTGGTGGCGCGGGCTGGTCGTAGTGTACCGAGGTCCACCATGGGGCCTCCACCCGGGAAGAACACACCTCTGTTCTGGCCAGTGCGCACCAAACACTCAGCTTCCCTCCATCAACATCTGGCTGACAGACGCCCTCGCTTTCAGGGACACGTGACTGGAAGAGTGGAGTGGTGTGTGTCATAACTGGGCACAGGTGTCAACGCGACTGTTGAGGCTCTGGGCTCTGGGCACATTTGTGGAGAATTCGTGGTCGAGTTTAGCCCAGAGCAAACCTATCTAGCTGATAGGGAAGGCCCAGCCCATAGTGGGAGGGAATAGACCGTGAACAGGCGAATAAAATATAGAGAGCTGGTTGAGGAAGTCGGCATCCTTCTTGGCCAGACATGCTGGTCTGGCAGGTAAGGATCGTCCCTCTCTCAGCCGTTATGTGGTGATGCTGTGGTCAGTTCCCTCGGCCCTGGTGTCGGTGCGTGCTCTCCCGTCAAGCTGGACTGAGAACTGTAACCAGGAATCGTAAGAGAATAAACCCTTGTTCTGATGGTCGTTTATCAGCAACCATGTGTGACTCAGCACAACCGGAAGGATGGGGTGGTGTGACTCAGGCAGCACACAGTATCGCTCCTCGTGGGGGCTGTGGGAAACGACTCGGTCTGACAGGCATGAACATTGGGTTTTCTTGGTGTTTTTCCCAGAGCGCATCTCAGATTTACAGAAGCGCGAATCGGACGGACCTGGGTTCAGATTTCCACTTCTGCACCTAGTGATGTAGTTTGTCCATCACGTTGGCAGGTGGCACTTTTCTTTGCTCAGGTGCCCTGCGCGCTCTGCCAGCCTCTCCGTGGGCCCCGTACCCCAGCCCCACACATGCACATCCCGACTCACCATCACACACGGAACCCGCACGGGAAGGCCAGGACCTTGAGTTCTTGTGTCCTCCTTTGAGTTCAGCTCACAGGTTGTGGTGAGACCAGAACTTGACCCTCTCCAGCACTCCCTGATTCTGCGGCCATCTTGCTGCCTGGCACAGCCCTGTGTGCCAGGAGGTGCCTGCATCTGACTCCGGGTAGATGCTCTCTGCATCGAGAGATCCTGCCCAGGGGCAGCGCTCAGCTTAGCCATCGCTGCCCTGCCCATGTGGACGCCCCCGGCTTCCCCGCTGCGGTGCGCGCAGCCTCGCTAGTTGAGAACAGTGGCCCACAGCGTCCTGTCCCTGCTGCGGGGACCAGAGACAGTCACGCTGCGCTGCGTGGGGTCACACAGGGTGCTCTCTGGCCCTTGGGTCGCAGGGTCTCCTTGTCCTGTGGACAGTCCAGGCCTGTTGCCGGCGTCTCTTGGCTTTGGGATCCTAGAGAGCTCGGAAGGCTTTCGGCGAAACGGCCATTTATTTTCTGCTCTGAGCATAAAACAGTGAATCATGGAAATAAATGTTCTTGGGCCATCTGGTCAGTGTCCTGGGCACAGCTTCAGATGTCCCTCTAGCGCACGGCCTGGTCTCCATCCAGGCTGTTTAAACGTCCCAGATGTTGGGCTTCCTCCGCTCACAGTGGCTCTCTCTCTTCGCCACTCGCCCCAAGCCATGCAACGGGGAAAGTGTCCCCCCCCCAGCGCCTTCCTCCCTCCCCCCTTCAGGACTGTGCATCACCTGGGGGGCTTTTGGGTGGTCGGGAGTTAGGAGCAGACGCATCCCAGCCACCCCCACCCCCACCCCCTCCCCCTGCTCTGCAGCCTTTGGAATTCTGCTTTCTCTCACGTGACCAGAGTTTTTTCCTCTTTCTGGGATTCCTATGTTTTCTTTTTTGCTCAGAAGGGTGAAAAGGAACTGTTGGTTTATCTGTGGGCTTCCCCTTTTTTTAAGCTCCCCCACCCCAAGTCCATTGGCTCTTCCTCTCCCAAGAAGAAAGGGAAGCAAGCCACAATAATACTTCTGTAAATTTACGGCCTCTGTAATGTGTAATCACCGCTACGTGACTGGGGATTCAGCGCGGGCGCGCAAGTTCAGCGCAAGGTGAATCTTGTCTGAGATAATCTGAAAGTTCACTAGGAGGTGAGGGCAGCAGCCTCTTGCAGACGGCGGGGTTAGCAGGAGGTCACCTGCCCCCCCACCCTGGTCTCCTCGCCTGTGATGTGTAAACAAAGGGAAAATGTAACTTCCAATGAACTTGGCATATGTTGTGCGCAGGCTAATCTTGGCCTGGCCAGCTGTAAACAGTCCAGTGTCCTGTGGCTGAGCCTGTCCACCCTGCTCCCCTCTTAGCACGAAGCAGCGCAGCGCCCCATCAGCGGCTCAAGCCCACGAGGCAGCCTGAAGCCAGGGCCAGCGTAGGCGGAGAGGCGTTTGCCCTGGGCTTGGGCCCGGCCAGGAGCGGCCTCCCGCAGCCCCTTCCCCGGTCGGCAGCCTTCCCTGGACTCTCGCTCCCCTCCCCACACAAGCCCACCCTAAGAAGACAGACATGGATGTGAGCCGGGGTCTCTCACAAGCAGCGATCTGGTAGAATGGCTGCTGTCCAGTTCAGAGGTCGGGGATGGGGAGGGGCTTGGTTGGTGTCCAGAGAGATGGGGACAGTGTCTGTGTGGGGTTTTGTCAGAAGCCGCCTCATCGAGGGCTGTGCTGTTGTGTCCAGCCGACTGCAGAGGCTCCACTCGGCCAGAGGATATTCTAGAGTCTTCCAGAGGCCATGTTGAATACCCCGGGGGGCTTGATTTGTGACTAGTCTCACTCCTCATGCAGCCTGCGCCTCTGCGGTCAGAGCCGCTGGACACAGCAGCCTATGGGGGACTGTCCGCCACGCCACGGGCCTCCCTTCTTCCAAGTAGAGGTGCCTGGAATAGATAAATGGTCCTGTGAACTCTTGGCAAGTGTCAGTCTCCAGCCGGCCACTGAAGTCCATGTTTCCTGAGCGTGCTGGAGAGTCGATGTTCACCGTTTGGCTGATAGGCTTGTTGAAGAAAACGCACAGGTGTTGGCAAAGCGGCCGAACACGCGTTTTGCCACCGCGAAGCTTCCTGGTACTGTCAGACTAAAGAAGGAACCGGGAGCCTAAGACAGGCTGTGGAACTACCAGCGCGGGGCTGTGCGGGGCAGATGGAAGGCTCCGGGGGTCTCTGGCATGGAAAAGTCTGGAAGGCAGGGAGGGAAGCGGTGCAGAGCAGGAGCCTCCCCCGCGGTCACTGCCACAGCCTCTGCGGGCACCAGGCAGACGTCTCCATTGTCAAGAAAGGAGGCAGCGCCACACCTGGGCAGATCTTCACACAAGGCTCGTAGCCTGGGGACGGGAGAGAAGGAAGGCGAGATGGCAGGGCTGCTGACAAGCTGCTCACCGCGTGTAGCTGCGGTGGCCCTGCCGAAGGGCGAACCCTGGAAGGACCTGTGCTCCAGAAGCGAGTCACGTGACAAGCACCGGTCCCTTGTCCTCCCAGCTCAGCTCAGGGGCCACGGGCGTGGTGCGCCGGGGCCACAGGACAGCCAGCGGTTCCCTCTGCGCTACATGGAAACGCGGGTCCCGCAAGGCTCACCCAGGACAGTGGAGCCGTCGCACTAGCACTAGCGAGTGGCCGTCGTCAGCACGTGATGAAGGGCGGAAGGACTCTCGCCTCCCGCGCCTCTCGTATCCTGGCTCAGTGGCCACAGAGGCCTCAACGAAACTGAAGAAACTGAATGGAGTGGTTTGAGACCCCACCACACACTAATGCGGTGCAGCGGGAACAGCACAAGGATGTGGTGCTGCCAAGAGTGACATCACAAGAAAGTAGACAGCCAAGCCGGTGTGCAGACCAAGGGGAGAACGCCAGCCTTGGACCTCTGAGAGTGGATGGCGCGAAGCTGTCCCGACCGGGGAGACACCTTCTGCTGCGGTCTTCCTCCCGCCCCCTCACCAGCTGCCTGGCGGGCACAGTGGTGCCTCTTCTCACTGTGTCTGTGTTCACACCGCCTGATCTCTGTCCGCGTCTCCCTGCTCCCCGCCTGCCAGTCAGAATGCACCGTGCAGCTTCTCGGAACGAATCCATGGGACGTTGTAGTCGTTTGTGAAAGGAAATTTTTGTGTGTATGCTTGTATGTGTGTATGTTTGTGTATGTATGTGTATATGTGTGTGCGCTTGTATATGTATGTGTGTATGTTTGTGTGTGTATGTGTGTATGTGTGTGCGCTTGTATGTGTATATGTGTGTATGGTTATATGTGTACGTGTGTGCTTGTATGTATGTGTATATACGTGTATATATGTGCGTGTGTGTTTGTATGTGTATGTGTGTATATGTGTGTATGCTTGTATGTATATATGTATGTATGTGTACATATGTGTGTATGCTTGTATGTGTATGTGTATATATGTGCATGTATGTTTGTATGTGTATGTGTATATGTGTGTATGCTTGTATGTGTATGTATGTGTATATGTGTGTGTGCTTGTATGTGTATATATGTATGTATGCTTGTATGTGTATGTGTGTGTGCTTGTATGTGTATGTGTGTGTGCTTGTATGTTTATATGTATGTGTATATGTGTGTGTGCTTATATGTGTATATGTATGTGTATGTATGTGTATATATGTGCGTGTGTGCTTGTATGTGTATGTGTGTGTGT
>JALPQD010000678.1:580042-606927 GCA_023101885.1 Typhlomys cinereus
TGTATATGTGTGTGCGCGTGTTTGTATGTTATGTGTGTGTGTGTATAGAACCACGGGCAAATTCGGGAACCACCATGGACCGTCTCCATCTCCTGTTTACTCTGCCCCGGGTTGACAGGCTCCGCCCACCGAGACCAGAAACGCAGGCTGCCCCTGCTATACGTGGGATCTAGGATCTGAACTCAGGACCTTCTGCCTGCAAGGCAGAGACTTAACCCCTGAGCCACCTCTCCAGCCCCTAATTGATTCTTAACTTATCCAGACATTCTTTATTTTACTGTTAGGTAGGTCTTGTGGGCTCTGGTTTGTAATAATGACTCATGTAAGGTTCTTAATTTATCCATTTATAAAAGAGAACTCAAATCATTTTCATTATGACTCTGGGATAGTTTTCTTACCCTGTTCTGTTTTGTCCAGGACAGTATCTTACTGTGTGGCCCACACTGGCCTCAAACTCACTGCAAAGCACCACAGGCTAACCTTGAATTTACAACCTTCCTTCCTTGGGCTCCAGGGTGCACCGACACGCACCTGGCTGTGGTTATCCTGGCAGATTCTAGCCAGTTCCTCCTGATTTTTCACTGAGCGCCACTATTGATAAGATGAACTTTGAAGACTCGCCTATAATGTGTTTTGTACGTGATGATTGATGAATAAATTATAGCTAGACATCAAATAACTACAAAAGGTAATTCCACTTTGCATGTGGCATGACAGAGACCCACATCTGGGACCTTTAAAAGTCTGCCTGTGTGTGTGCATGCTTTTGTGAAAACACATACTAGTGCCGTTAAGATTTTGAGGCACAGCATGTACCTAAGACAGGAAAACTTACTGCTCATAACTGTGGACATAAATCATATTGCAAATAGCTTTTCTCATCATTTCATGTGGTCGATGAAGAACTCATATGTGATCGTGAGATCGCTGGGTTCTGGCATGTTCTCGTAGCCTATCCTTGCAGTGTTACTGCTGTCTTCATGCCATGGTCCTTCACAGAGATGCTTCTGAACCTTCTTCCTTTTGGCTGGGGGGCAGGGGGGCAATATAGTAACACGGACCCCGACCTTACTCAGAAGTCTTTAGCAAACCACAGCGCCCTGGAAGAGAAGCAGCCCGCGCAGCAGTTGCGTTCCACGTGCTGACCTGCCAGCTCATAGCCCACAAGCCACCAGCCCGTGGCAGGGGCTTCTCTCTGCCCCCGGGCAGGATGGATGTGGCAGCCAGTGAGAAGGTGGTGATGGGGGGCGGAACCTCAAGCCCACCTGACCTTCTCTCCCAAAATAGTCTGAGAACTGAAAGTTTAGACAAAAAAAATATAGAGTCCCATATTCCGGAAGCAAGAAAGTACTTCTGAGAACATGGTTCCTTTCAGAAGAAACTGCTGATACGCAGCTGCCACTGACACAGAGCTGCTGGCAGTTTCTGGAAGCTGTTTGTGGAAGCCTCCAGCTTCCAGACATCAGAGAGCCACGTGGCCACCACTTGCTCCTTCCCCACCCTCAGCTGGAAAGAGGGGTCCAATCCCCCTGGGAGCTCAAAGCAGCCTCTCTGTGGCCCCTGATCTAGAGAGCCCCGGAGGCCCCTCAACCCTGTCTTGTCCCCATGGAAAATCCAAAGGTCCCAGAAGCTTTCAGGCAGCCAGCCCTACATATCCCACCTTCCTGCCTCCTGGCCCTAAGCCCAAAGGCTTCCTGCTGGGCAACTCAGCTGTTTCTCTAAGTTACACACACGTGCGCGCACGCACACACACGCGCACATACATATGCACATACCACACACATACACCACACACACACACATACACATGCATGTGTGCACACACATGCACATACACGCACATGCACACACATGCACATACATATGCACACACACACCACACACACATGCACCACACACTACACACACCACACACATGCACACATACACATACATGCGTGCACACACACACGCATATATACACATACATGTGCACACGCACACACATACACATTCACATACCCACCACACACACACCACATACACGTGCACATACCCACACACGCACACACGTGCACACATGCATACACACATGCACACATTCACACCACACACATGCATACATACACATGCACATATACATACATCACACACATGCATACACACGCACACATACATGCACACGCGTGCACACACACACACTCCCGTGCGATACCCAGAAGCCACTCACCTAGTGCTTGGGCCAGAGTTGTATGAGTGCTGAGTAAGGGGGGGACTATTTGAGGGGAGATTTGGTTGGATCTATAGCGCCTCGAGAAAGTGGTCTACTCCATAAAGAAAGCGACCTACTGCACCCCCAGGTCTCTTCTGCACCCCCAGGTCTCTACTGCACCCCCAAGTCTCTACTGCACCCTCAGGTCTCTCCTCCACCCCTAGGTCTCTCCTGGTCACCCCAGGTCTCCAGCGTTGTCTGGACCCATGATGTCACCAGGCTGCCTTCTTGGCCTGTCCCACGTGGGTCCACAGTCAAGAACCAGCCCGTGTCATTTCCCCTCCCCTGCCGGCCCCTCACCTCACCTCACCTCCCCTGCCCTTCCCTCTCCTGTCCTCCCTTCCTCTCCCCTCCCCTCCTTTCTCCTGTCCTCCCTTCCCCTCCCCTGTCCTCCCTTCCCCTCCCCTCCCCCCTTTTCCCTCCCCTTTCTTGTCTCCATGTTTCAGCACCCTAAGAGCCTCACTACAGTGAGGAATCCCCCCAATGTTTCCCTGTCCTAAATCATTCTGTGCGGTTGTTGGGGTGCGGAAGTTCTCGCCACCTCCTTATGTTGGGAACCCCTTTCCCTGCCTCCTCTCGTCCCCAGTTAGGAGCAGACCCCTCGTCCTCCCTCCCTGCATCTAGACAGTTTTCTGTGATGACCACAGAGTGGCAGATGTCCTGCAAGCCGGTGGTCACAGCTCTTTTCCAGTGAAACTCACTTAGCAAAAGCAGGGGTGGGGCCCTATCCTCTGCTCTGGACAAACAGGAAGACGGGAGATGAGGCAGGCAGAGAACCCCAATCCTGGTGGACCCAGGCCGTGGAGTACTTGCTTCTTGGTCCTCACACACCGGCTGTGCCAGCATCCGGCCTGCCACCCCCGCCCGCGCTTCCATCCCCACCCCCCACATGAGACCGGAAGCTCGTCCGCGGCGCCCCGTTAAAGCTTCCGGGTGTTGATCGCCAGGACTGCGTCTCGACAGCCCGAGGTCAAGCCTGGATGGGACGTCGGCCCCGTGCTGCGCCCGACGGCACCACTGCTTGTTAGTGCTCACATTGTTCGTTGGAGTCCCGCGTTCCTTTCCCAACGTTCTCCCGGATTTGTACCAGGAAGCCCCTCTGGGGTCACACAGGAGACAGGCAGAAGCTCTTTGAACAGCACGACAGGGTCGTGGGGTCACGGGAAATCCTGGGCGATAAACACAGAAGGTTCTCAGCCAGGTCCGCCTGCCGTGGACGCCGTACGGCTGTTCTCTCGGTCTGCCCCATTTCATTATTCAGATTCGAAACTAGGAAGGTTTGCTGAGATATCTGCGGTCACACTCTCACACGGGGACCCAGGGGCATCTGGGGTCACGCTCACACGGGGACCCTCAGGGGCATCTGGGGTCACACTCACACGGGGACCCTCAGGGCCATCTGGGGTCACGCTCACACGGGGACCCTCAGGGCCATCTGGGGTCACGCTCACACGGGGACCCTCAGGGCCATCTGGGGTCACGCTCACACGGGGACCCTCAGGGCCATCTGGGGTCACACTTGCCCAGGGTCCCCTGGCCTGGGTGCTTTCCACTACTGCCTACGGGAAGGCTCCTGTGGTGGTCGGTTGTGGCGGTGTTGGAGGGTGATGAGTTCAGGCAAGGTGCTCCTGGCAGAGCCCTGTTTACCCCCGGGCCCTGGCGCGGCACACCGCCCTGGCGCCTCCTAGAAGCACGCTGTGTGACGTCATCCCGGCACCCTGGGCAGCATGAAGACTTCTTTGGGAATGGACATGAAGTCCACATTCAAGTTCTCCAGCGTCAGATTTACTTCACCTGCCTTCGTAACCCCGTTTTCTGCAGGATACCGAGAACCTGCTGAAGAGAAAACCCTTAGGGGAAGCGGCATGGCTGCCACTGGTGCCCCTTTCTGTGTGTCCTGCCCTTTGCTCCCCAGGGAATCCTGCGGCATTCCCAGCATGAGGTCAGTCTGCTGCTCCCAGTGGGTGTGTCCAGGCCTGATCAGCGTCTCTCGGGCTTATCCCGAAGTCACCTTCCAGACTGGCTTCCACTCGCCACTGCGGCTGCACCCTCCAGCTTCCTCCGTCATCTTCCTCACTCGGGGGACCCCAGCCTATCCCGCTGAGGAAGCGTATGTCTGACACCATCTGCCTGATAGCGTTGCTGCAAGGGGTCAGTTCGTGTCTCTGGCAACACGCACTGGCTCTGCGGGGAGCCTGGGTCCGTTCCCACGTGCACGAGTCTCACGTGTGGGATCCGACACTCCACCGTGGGGTTTCTACGGGACAAAGTGCCTGGAAAAGCGGCCGAGGGAGGGGGGTTTATTTTGGCTTCGCTGCGCAGTGGCAGGAAGGCGTGGCCATGAGTTCTGCGTCTGCTGGCAGAAGGCAGCTGGTCGTGGTGCATCTGCAGTCAGGGCCCGGAGAGAGCAGGCCACCAATACCCAGCTCTTCTTCCTCTTCCTTCCCCGTGTGTTCACGCTGGGCAACCAGACCACGTTGAGGGTGGGTCTTCCCTCCTGGGTTCAGTCTCTCCGGAAATATCCTCACAAACACATGGTAACCACCATGACCTGGGAGAAAGGGTTCATAGGTCAAAACTTAGCCGTGAAGGCAGGATGCATCCCACTGTGCATGACCCCCGCACAGGGGACATGTGAGACTTGGCCTGAGCAGCGCTCGGGGAATGACAGTGGCCAGCTTCCTCCGGGCTCTGCCTTCACTGAGTTCCTTGGGTCGCCCTTTCTGCCCACACATGTGGACCCTCAGGAGAGCCTGCGTATTAGTCTGCAGGATTGGCTCCGTCGTCTCCTGCTCCTGCCGTCATCTACCTGAATTATTGGCACATTTCACACTGCGGCCGTGTGCGTGTTCGTTGCCCAAGTGAAGATCAGTCAGGTGCTACTTGCTCGTAACCCAGGGTCTTCCAGAAGGTCTGCTAAGTGTGTTCTGCTGTTAGAGTGCTGCCTGTTCACTACTTAACTCACCCTCCGGCCTGGGACTAGTTTTGACTTGGACATGTTTGGGTTTTTCCAGTCTTTCTTAGCTACCATTGAAAAGTCTTTCAGAAGTCCGCACAGTTCCCTAACTCAAGACAGAATCAGTGAGGGTTTCTTTAACACCAGCAGCTGTGGCCTCTGGGGAACGTGAGTGTCCCCACCCTTGCTTGCCTTGTTGCCAGCATGGACCCTCCCACTCCCTCCCCTGGGGTGGTTCAGACATCACAAGGAAGAACAGCAGAGGCAGCTCCAGAGCTTTGCCAAAGCCTTGGTTAGAAGTCACATAGACGAGGCTAGCCAGATGGCTTAGCCTTTGCCTCGGAAGCAAAGGGACCCGAGTTCAGATCCCCAGGTCCCACGTAAAAAGGCTGGGCAGAAATGGAGGTACCTGAAACTCCTGGTAGGTGGAGCCTAGAAAACCCAGGGCAAAGCAGTAAGGAAGAGAGCAATCCAAGGTGATACCCAAAGTCACCCTGGGCATCCAAGTGCCCTGTGATACACACACACACACACACACACACACACACACACACACACACACGCGCGCGCGCGCCATGCATGCAAAAAAGCCACATAAAGTCATGTGTGGAAACAAACACAAACAGAAAGCGAAAAAGACTCTAGTTGGTTTCCCCGGTCAGCATCCCCACTCTCGGTGGGCTTTCACGCTTGGACACACTTTTTGTATCGTAACTACCAGTTGCAGCGTTTGTCACTTCAGTTAACTGTGTAGTTTGTGAGCTGTCATCTCACTGCCGCACTGGCGTAGTTCCCTGTTCTGATAAATACCCCAAACAGGTAAGGCTGCGGTTGACATCACGTCGAGCTTGCCATTGGCTGACGCATCCCCACACTTATCAGCGTGTCCCCCGCTGGGACTGTTGACTGTCCCCCATGTGACAGTGAAGCGCTTCCAAAATGTAATATGCGGCACGGCTGTTCACAGAAATCCTACAGCCTTCGTGTGAATAAACCAAGAACAGAGCCATCGACAATGAGAAAATTTAAAAAGCAGCTTCAGATCTGACTCTGGGGGTACAGAAGACTGGGGGGGCGGTCCTTGAGGTGAGAAGGAGGGAGGGGCCAGGAATCGCAATGCTCATTGGTGTGGGAGAAGCAGAATACAGAAACAGCCAGGTTAGAAACCGATAGTTACCTGCAAGCGGGTTATGGCTGACGAGGGGAGAAATGAGGGGAAAGAAGTCAGCCAGTTACGATGTTCTTTCTGCATACTTGTTTGTTTGTTTTCAACAAAAGTGAAACTTTTTGGACTACAGTATTATCTTATTTGTCCCAAAGTGGGTGCAAATCCAAGGTACGTGTGACTCCCAAACGGGGCAGAAACCGTGGGAGAGGGGCCGAGCTGTTGCCAAAGCAGACGGGAGAAAGAAGGAAGCTCCCTGGGTCACTTCCCCGCGTGTTCCCTGGACCGCGCAAGGGTTAAAGCAACAGGACATGTGTGCAAGCACTCCACTCTAGTTTTTGACTGTGCTTCTTGCTGGCGCGTAGGCACGCAACCACTTCATGCTGCATCGAACGAGCAGGTCAGTTGTGAGCGTCAGAGCAAGAAGTGATAAGTCAGGAAATGGGGATGAGGCTAGAGCGACCCTCAGTGCGGAGCAGAGTTGGAGAAACCAGCGTGAGCCCATGACTTTGACACGTCCACACAGAGACGCACAATCATACGTGCAGTATGCATGCGTCCAGCCTTAGCCCTGCCCACTTGGGGGGGCAGATGCAGCTCTCTGGAGAAGGCGCATGCCGTGCACGCGTCTCAGCTTCTGAATAACACTCGCCACTAGGAAAAACACCAAGGCCTGTGACGGCAAGAGATGCAAGAGGAGCCTGACCATCTGGGTGTACCAGAAAGAAAGAAAAGGGGGGGAGGGAGAGGGAGAGAGGGGTCAGAAATGCAGAGGCTTTCCTAATACCCAGAGCTGGAACATTCGAACAGCAAAATAAATATCACAGTGCTATAACCCTTAAAACAATAAAAACCCAGAAGGTTATACTGATAGAAATAATTAGATAAGCAAATGGTGACACAATGGTGCTTCGCCTGCGAGACCAGAGCCAACAGCTGGAAAGGGGGAGGGAACAAGCCCCGCAGGTCCACACGCAGTGAACAGGCGCAGCCACTCGTCCCCGCTGCGACTGGCAGACAGAAATCATCTATTACTACAAACTATTGGCTACAGAAAGAAAAATGCCACCCTTACTAGTTAATATTAATATTAATACAACCAGTGAGGACAGACCTGGACGTCGTGTCTCACAGTTGATGCGTTGGAAAGATGCCACGGCTCTTCTGGGGTTATTTGGGAGAGGGGGAAAAACCTGACGCTTCAATCCAGAACCTTTAGTTCTTGGTGCTGTTAATGCTTTGGGCCTGTGACTCTTGGTGCCCTATGTACTGTAAGATGTTTAGAGAATCCCTGGGGACTTACCTCTTGGATACCAGTTCCCCGCCACTCCAGCCTGTGACAACCAGAAGTATCTCCAGACATCCCTGTGTTCTCCAGGTCAGAACCATGAAAAAATATTTGGCATGCATAAACTGGGGGACATCCTACAAAGTAAGTGACAAATGCAAACTCTTCGTGAGTGGCACAGTCTAGAAACGTTGACTAAGGACCGTAACAGACTGAAGCTCAGAAAGCCAGCACCAGTTGAAATCTGGAACAAAAACAAAGGGATATTAGAAGAAAATCGGATGCAGTTGGAAGTCGTAGATCAGCCAACACCAATGTCGATTTCTTGTTCTGACAGGTGTACCGAGTGATATAAGACACCCACATTAAGGAAGCCAGGTGCTGGGCGTAAGGGACTTTGAAAACTTTCTTTTTAGCTTTTACATAATTCTGTAGTCACCTCAAAATTAAGATATTTTAAGTTAACAAAGACTACTCCTGATGTTACCAAACTGCAGGTCCCTTTTCCACTCCAAACTCTAGGACAGAATGATTATGCATAGCTTATACTTCACATTGCTAGATGGTTCCCATCATCTTTGAGACACTGATAACTCTGTGTGTGTGTGTGTGTGCCTGTGTGTGTTCTGTACCACAGTGGGTATTTGCTATTTAAATTTTGCTGCAAGTAGGACATTCTGCAGTATTTCCGGCTGGTGGTTCAAAAAGAAAACAGTCACTATGTCACTTAATAGCATTTAACTAATATAGCTTGGTTTAGTTATTTGCATTTTTCTTTTATTGCCCTGTTTATGGGAGACTCTTGGTTTTAACATTATTTGAGAGGCCCCGCCCCCTTTTCTGAGTGCCATATGCTTTTAAAATGTGCAGATTTCAGTGGCTTTATATTAAGAAAATTTTTCCTTATTAAGAAAATCCGAGATGCAGAAACCTGCTTTGTGGTTGATTTCAAGTAAGTGTTACTTCATTTGAACTCTGTCAGCTTCAAGGGTTCTAGATGCATCCATCTGTCAACAAATGCAGAGTGAACTCAAAGCAGCCACGGCAAGTTCTGCTGCAGAACTGGGTGTTTTTAGAGATGTTCTGAGGGGAGGGGAGGGGAGGGGAGGGGAGGGGAGGGGAGGGGAGGGGAGGGGAGGGGAGGGGAGGGGAGGGGAGGGGAGGGGAGGGGAGGGGAGGGGAGGGGAGGGGAGGGAGGGGAGGGGAGGGGAGGGGAGGGGAGGAGCTTCAAAGTGCCCTGGAAGAGGAGGAGGAAGAGCAGGAGGGGGGAGAAGAAAGAGGAAGAGGAGGGTCCCTGTCTGCCCTGTGGCCATCAGTGTCTCCAGCAGAGCAGAAGTGGAGTGGGGCCTGCTGGCCAGGGCGGGGCTCACGCAGGGTGGGACTCATGAGAAACATCTGCCCAATGCGTCTTTGGGCACATAGACCACGTGACTCTGCCCCCCCCCCAACCCCACAGTCAGCACCCAGCTCTGGGTGAAAGTCAGACTCATCCTGGAATGTGTGGAAGACACAGCGCTGCTCCGCGGCCCTGCCCCTCGGCCCTGCCCCTCGACACACCCCCTTGCCGCTGCCCCTCAATTCTGCCCCTCGCTGCCCCTTGGCACAGCATCCCAAGAGCCAGTTGCCGTCAGGCTGCTGGCTTCCCATTCACGCCGGTGCCAGCACGTGAGCGTTCAGATTTTAATGCTAGCGCTATGACTCAAGCCCAAGACAGTCGTAAGTAAATTTAGCGCTCGGCGGATGCGAGTGTGCTAAAACCACGGGGGTGAGCCCAGTCATCAGTTGGAGCAGTAGTGATGGTAGGTCCCGCCCCTCCTCCTCTGCCTCCGCCTGCCTGTCATTTCGAGAGGATTCTTTGACGTGCGTGGCGTGTGCGTTCCGAGAGCGAGGAGAGATGAAAGCAGTCAGTCTGCGCCGCCTTCGCAGACAGCAGGCAGAACCACAGTGTTCCCTCGGCGGGCACTGGAGGCGGAGGGGGGCGTAAAGCGGGGAGACACTTCTCAGAGTTCAGCTCTTTGTAGTTTTTACTTCCGCGCGCGCTCATGTCACCTCTGCCCAGGATGTTAACACGATGGAAGGAATGCGCCTAAAGTGAAAAGCAATGAGAAAAGAAACCATTTGCATGTAGCTGGACTCCCCAAGCTGACTGGCGGGGGCGGTGCCAACCCAGGTGGTTGGCAGGCACTGCCCTGTAGACAGATGCCCAGACCTCCCTTGGAGGAGACGGTGGGCAGGTCCTGAGCTCCCCTCGGTAGCCTCGTTTTGGTTGGTTAGCAGTTTTAGTGCTTTGTACACACAGCTCTGAAACGTTTCACGTGGACTCGGTCTGGCAAGTAGACGAAGATACGCGGAGCAGTGTCCCCCCTGGGATCGCAGAGCCTGTGAGAGTCGGGGGAGCCGGGGGTTCTGGTGCGCGTGCATGCGTTTACGTGTTTATGAACCTGTAGGTGTGTGTGCATGCACACATGCACGTACATGCGTGTGCATGTAGGTATGATGCGTGTGTGTGTTCATGTGCATCTTCTGCTGAACTCAGTGCTGAAAGACTGCCTCCCCTGTAGCCGTGAGCAGACGCTGAAGTAGCAGCGACTACTTACACCAAGCCCTGAGCCCCGTAAGTCCCACTGAAAGAAGCGGCTAGGGCAGTAGGAGCTGGTCCACGCAGCACGTGTCCACGCAGCACGTGTCCACGCGCTTTGTTTTGCCAGAAAACTGCACAGGACTCTGAACGTTCTGGAAAAGGCCCAGGAAGGCAGGCTTCAATGTGAGAGGACTCCTGCTGGCCAAATCTGGGACAGTGTGGGTCCCCAGACAGTGTGCGTGGTGAGGAGAGAAAGCCTTTGAAAGCGGGAACTCACGACCCGGGGAGTTGGGTGTCATAAGTTTGCAACCAGTGCTGGGTGGGATGCGGTCGCTATGTACTGACTGTACGGGGAAATTAGGAGCGGTGCGTTGTGGGACTTCACAGGTTCTCCCCAGCGTTGTGCCTGAGCAGTAGTCAGATATTTTGTCCCTGTGATCAAAACTAGAAGTACTGGGAGAGACGGATGACTGTTCACCTCAGAGGGTTAAGACTCTGCCTCGCAAGTAGAAGGTCCTGAGTTCAGATCCCAGGTTCCACATAAAAAAGCCAGGCAGAAAATGGCAGCGGCCTGCACTTCTGGCCCTAATGGGCAGAGCCTGGGAAATTCCAGAGTGAAGCAAAAAAGAAGTAGATTGAATCCAGGATGATTCCTGAAGTCACACTTGGTCTTCCACGGGGACACACAGTGCCTTCTCTCTCTCTCTCTCTCTCTTTCTCTCTCTCCCTCTCTTTCTCTCTCTCTCTCTCTCTCTCACACACACTAAGTAAATAAAATAAAGATGTCAATATCTTGTAAGAAAAAGAAAGGCTATGGAAATATTTCAAATTAAAGGAGACAAAGAGAGGGCGCTTGACCGTGGATGGTGTCATGAGGTAGAACGAGACCCCCAGGACCTTGCACCAAGCTGTAGAATAGAGTGCGGATGTCGTCCGGTCAGGATATCAGACATTGAAAACGCCATTGTGGTCCTGGGCCCACAGCTCAGGCAGGTGGTGTGTGGAAGGCGTGGGCTAGGCACGAGTCAGGCGTTCACGATTGCTCTGGGGTCTTGCGCCTGGCCCTGCCCAGGGTCCTTCTCTTCGCAGGCCTGCCTCGGGCTGCTGGCGGCGTGTGGTCTTAATGGTGGGATTGCCCTTGCAGCAGAGGCTGCTCCGCTCGCTCGCGTCTTTCTCTATCACGTGTGAGCTTTTGCTCTTCAGATCTGTGAGCTGGTGGCACGGGATGTTAGCTGGTTTTCCTCGTCTGTCTGGTTAACCCTGGTATGGGATTCGGGTATTTTTCAGCTGCTGGACCTCTTTATTCAGTGGGATTGGTCCACGTACCTGGCTGACTATGGGCAACCCAACTGCAAGTACCTCCGGGTGAACCCCGTGACAGCTTTGACTCTGCTTGAAAAGTAAGTACGGGGGAGGGGAGACGGGAAGGTGCAGGGAAGGTGGGTGGGGAGCAGGGATAACCAAGGCAGATGCCCAAGGCGATGCTCCTGTTAGCAGCGTTGTGGAGCACATCTCATTCTTCAAGTCCTGCCAGCCAGCATGGTCTGGGCAGCTGGCATCTGCTTGTGACTTGATTCTCAAGCTCAGCAGGCTAGACAGAGTGCAGGTGAGCGCAGCTGCAGCCTTGTGGGTCACAGGGCATTAACTAGAGACGAAGGAGGAGGTAGGAGGGTTTCTTCATGGGGGCTCAGACGGCCTGGCAAGCAGGAGGAGCCCACCCTGGGCTTGGCATGAGGGTGAGTAGAGCTCCCTGGAGCCGTGGCTGCTGACCTGGGCTGTCCCGCCCTCAAGTATCTCGCGGCTGTGACATCTGTCACCTGTGCAGTGCAGCCGGGCGCAGGCTTGCATTGGTTTAATGGAGTTGAGCTGGTGGTCCGGAGACTGAGGCCCGTGCAAACGGGTGCGTTGGCGATCAGCATGCCTAGCGGGATGAAGGCCACTTAGCAAGTCCGTGCGGGACGATTACACGTGCAGGCCGGCAAGCGTGCCGAGACCCTAGAGAGACGAGGCCCAGAGTTAGGTCAGAAAGAGCCTTAGAGTGAGAAATGGAGACTGCCCTTGAAAACAGGGCAGAGGTGGGGGCAAGGGTGTGTTCACACCAAGGGGCGTGCCGAGGGGCGTTGCCGCCGCGTTAACTCTCCCGTGGTTCTCTCCCAACGACTCTGCCCTAGGATCTCCAGAGAGTAAGTACGTTGCTCCCTTGGGCCTTTTCCGTCTGTCTGAGGCGAGTCCTTCTGGCTTCTTCCTTGACCCCAATGACCCCACTAAAGCGCTGTGACTTGTGCCCACCCTGACAAACTAATCTACTAAACCAGCTGGTGCCGACTGGCTGGGCGTCTCCTTCCCCGATGCTCAGAGCGACCCTCGCTCACCAGTCCCCTCGGGGCTTCCTGCACCCCAGCGCCCTTGCTGGTGCGCTCCTCCCAGGATGAGGCCCGTGGCAGCCACGTGTCCGTGAAGATCCCACGCTCTCCAGAGGACGTGGAGACCCTCCTTGTCTCCAGACCTCTACCCCCCAAGTGTAGATGCAAAAGTCCTGACTCCCCACTGCCCACGTGCCAGCAGAAGGCCAGGGTCGCCAGCGGTGCCCTCACTGTCCTGGTGGTCTTGCCGCCGCGGCCGCTGTGTGCTGCCCTAGCAGTCCGTGGGCTCCAAGCTTCCTCCTCGACGCTGGAGATCAGAGGCCCATCCCGGGCCCCGACACCAGGTCCTCCAGCCTAGGGCAGCCCCTCCATCCTGACCCTTCCTGCGTTCCACAGCCAGCTGCCACCCACCTCACAGGTCCCCTTCCCAGCCCGGCCCTTCTGAGCCAGACGGACCACAGGACCTGACCCTGCCGACGGCCCGCATCACGTGGCCGGCGAGCGTGGAAAAGGAAACTCGAGGCTTCACTTGGGGGCTGGGGCATCCAGGGGCAAACCCTCCTTGGCCCCCAGGGTACTTGAGTTTAATCTTTGAGGGGCTGATTCTGACTACAGGCGGTAGTGACCCCGAACCAGCCTCTGGCCTCCCCACTTTCTCCCCGTGTGCAGCAGCCTTTAGCTGCCAGCCCGGGCTGCTGTGGCGTGCCCCGTGGATGTGGACACTTCCCGGCTTCCTCCTCTCCTTTTTCCTGCCTGTGAGTTACTGCTGTGTGTTTACTGCTTACGCAGCAGAAGGAAGGGAGTCCTTGCAAACCCAGAGCTCATGTGTAAACAGAAAGCATTGAGGACCAGAGCCTTGTGCACTGCGGGGTCTTTTCAACCGGGACTAGCCCCTCTCCACCTTCCCCACCAAGCACCTCCCGTGTGGGCGTGGCCAGCGCGCTGCATGAGCAGGTGCAGGCTGCAGCAGTTCCTCCGAGCTTAGACTAGGGAGAGAGTCTGTCAGACAGAGGCAGACAGCTGGGCTTCCTCGCCACGGGGACCCCCTGCATGGGCCGCGTAAGGCCCAGGATTGGCCAGAAACCCCTGGGAGTCACTTAGCCCCATGACCGCTTCCATCCCTCCCTCTTCTGCCTGCATCTCCCCTACAGCAGTGGAGTCAGAGAGCTGGTGACGGGCGAGCAGCCCACCTTGCCAGGGAGGAATTGCGTCACCATTGTCCTCTCGGCTCTTGACACTGACCTGGCCGTGAGGTGGACACTGACCTGGCGGTGAGGTGGGCACTGACCTGGCCGTGAGGTGGGCACTGACCTGGCCGTGAGGTGGACACTGACCTGGCCGTGAGGTGGGCACTGACCTGGCCGTGAGGTGGGCACTGACCTGGCCGTGAGGTGGACACTGACCTGGCCGTGAGGTGGACACTGACCTGGCCGTGAGGTGGACACTGACCTGGCGGTGAGGTGGGCACTGACCTGGCCGTGAGGTGGACACTGACCTGGCCGTGAGGTGGACACTGACCTGGCCGTGAGGTGGGCACTGACCTGGCCGTGAGACTGTCCGGGGTAACTTCAGAACATGTCCTCTGCCTCACTTTCCAGCTAAGGTGCCCACGGAGGCACCGTGTGAGGGACACGGAGCTGACTCTCCACAGCTGGGCCTGACCCTGGGGGGGGTGCCCAGTGGCCACTTGACAACGGACCCTCGTTCCAGACGCTTCCGCTGTGGGTGGCGTTGAGACGCATTGTGCCTTCCTCCTTCCGGCTCGTTCTCCAGCAGCGTCTCCTCACTTGCCCTCTTTCCTTCTCTGTTAGGATGAAAGACACAAGTCGAAAGAACAACATGTTTGCACAGTTCCGGAAAAATGAGCGGGACAAGCAGAAGTTGATTGACACGGTGGCCAAGCAGCTCCGAGGACTCATCAGCAGCCACCAGACCTGAGCACCGGCCTCGGCCCCTGGCTGCGCCCACCGCTAGGATCCCCCCGGGCCGGCCCTGCACCTGCACATTCCTCCTCGGAGATCGCGTGTATTTTTTTATTAACCTATGTACAGCATTCACATAACCTTTCCCTGGGGGAAGAGAGGCGCGAGAAAGACATCGGGATGTGGCTGGGCGAAGCTGGGGGGGGGGGTGACAGCCGCGGTGTCTGTGCTGTGCCGGGAGGGTGGTCTCCTCCGTCCCAGCATAGCAACACGCCTTTCGTCCTCGGGTCCCGCGCTTAGGCCGAGACCCCAGCACTGCACAGGATGAGCAGGAGGTCAGGCTAGCAAGGTGTACCCCGTTGGCCCCAAGCATCCCTTTGCCCCCAGGGATGGGGCTGGTCCTTCTCAGCACTAGCAGGGGCCTGGCAGAGGTGTCGCATGGCACTCTGCAGCTTGTGCCCACTTCATGCTCACTGCCGCCCATGGCAAGGTGGCATTTCCTAGCCTAGGTCTGACCCCGGCCTTGTGGTTCGGGACACGCTGAGCAGACACCTAGGCGTGTGCTGAGCTGTGGCCGGGCGGCCCGTGCTGAGCTGCAGCCGGGCGGCACGCTGGATCTCAGCCTGAGGAGTTTTTCCTGGATCTTGAAAGGCAGGCCGAGTCAGGACACCGGGCTCTTCCATCCGTCTGTGTTCCTTCTTTCTCGGCCAGAGCAATTGCCTCAGGATGTCAGTTATCCGTCACCTTCAGAAGTCCTCAAGAGTCTCGGACTTGGTCCTGTAGTGACAGCGTTGAGACTCTCAGTCCCCGAAGCCTGAAGCCCTTCCTTTGTCTCTCATGTGACCGAGAGCTTCTTGGGTTGCTCGCTGGTGTCTGCAGACTGGCTTCTCGCCACCATCTTCAAAGGAAATGTCCCAGGCCGCACTGCAGGCGCCGTCCCGAGCGGCCTGGACGCTTCTGGAAGCCTCCACTGTGAAGCAGGCAGGGCCGACCAGTCCACCGGCTGGCGGCCTCGGGACCCGCTGTCACCGCTGAGTTCTTGCCCGGGTACCGCGGACCTGCTCAAGTCCAGGCCTGCATCTCCTCCGAACCATCTCCTGGCATCGTCTGAGAAAGATCACCTACGGCCCCGTGCCCTGGGCCAGCCCAGCTCGGAAACGCGTCCATCCGTGAGCTCGGTCAGAGACGCCCTCCAAGCACTTCAGGAAGCCGCTCCAGCGCTGGCGCGAGGGAAAGCCAGCGTCGCGGGCCCGGGAGGAGCTGGAATGGAGTCCATCTTGGACGCGGCAAGGAGACTGGTCCAGCTTGATGTCTGCTGCCTTCATCAGCCACTGAACTGCTCCTGGGGAGAACAGACTTGTGCGTTAGTGCTCTAGCCTCGCCAGCCCACCACACCTGAAGACCAGAAGCGTGGGACGAAGCCAGCGGCACGGGGCGAGCAGGGTGCAGGCCTCCCGGGGCTGGAAGGTCAGGCCCCCTGAGTTCTGCAGAGACCCAGGTGCCCGGCGCCTCCTGGGGCTGGGCGCTCGCCCCGTGGCCCAGGCTGAGGGTCTCAAAGTGCCACCACCTAAAACGACCCAAGTGACGTCCCAAAGCCCCGGATTCATTGAAAGGAGCAAAAATGATTCCACTAATCTGAAGTCCCAGTGTTTGAGAAACACCCACGTTCCCGTCGCCAGCACGCAGTGAGTCACAGACGTCATCGGTCTTCCGGGCCCATGGAGCTGCTCGGCTGTCACAGCGATTGTCCCTCTAGAAACTCACTGCTGCTGGTCTCCGCCCTCCGCCCAGAGGGGCGGGCGAGGGACAGGGCTACCCTCCTTCTACACAGGGCCCTGCCAACGCTGGTGGCTACCCAAGCTCAGGCGCGGAGGGCCACCAGCCTTGATCTCTGTGCCTCGTGCCCGAAGCAGTGAAAACAGGAGCTGGCTGCCAGAGTGGTTTTGAATTGGTGAGGTTGTCCGTGGGCCGGAGCTGAGCCTTGTCTGGCGCCCAGCGTGTGTGCCCAGAGCCCAAGTGGGCGCTGAGAACATGGGCACGTGGAGGCTGCGGCCTTCCGGCCTCTCGAATGTTCACCCAGTTCCAAAATGCCAGGTAGGTGTCCCCGGAGAGGCTGATGTGGGGCCGTTGATTTACCACTCAGAGACTCTCTGCAGCCGGGCGACGCTGAAGGGGCGGCGAGGACGGGACTTGCACGTGCGATCTAGAGCCCCTGTAGGCAGGGGTGTCTGCCGGGGTCCTTTGCGACATCACGGTCAGCCCCAGCTTGTCATCTGGTCCCCCACTAGCTCAACACAGGCTGACCTACCTTCCCTTCACTGGGCTGCCTCTGCTCGCTCTCCTCTCTCGCGCTCTCTCTCTCTCTCTCCCCTCCCTCCTCCTCTCACCTCCCCCTCCTGCACTGTTTGTATTTGTATTTACTCCTCACTAATGTATTGGGAATGGCCTTTTTATTTTGCACACAGTGTCACGTTTCTGTGGAAAGTACAGTGGAGCCCCCGTTCCCTAGAGAACCTTCCAGCCTCGCGCCCCTGGAGGCTGGTGCTGCAGACGGGCCGTGTCAAGGGGGCTCCTCTGCGGCGAGTGTGCGTTCCATCGCTTTGTACATGTTCCTCTTCTAACTGCTCAGTATTAAACGAGAGCCTCTGTGCCTGTTGCAGAAGCCACCGTGTCGTCTCACGAGTTCTCCTTCCACCCCGTTTGCACAGGGCAGCAAGCACCGGATGGCTGGCATGGTGCCCTCTGCCTCCTGGGGACTAGAGCGGGCAGAGCCTTGGGTTAGCTCCCACCCACAGCGGATCCTGGGCTTGTCCCCCAAGAGGGACGACTCGAGATGCCCCAATGGTGCGAAGGGCTGGGATGGGCAGTGTGGGCTCCAAAACCTTTTCGGATCCCCGCCCCGAGTGCACAGCCCCCAGTCGGCGTCATCCAGGGTGATGCGGAGCAGAGTCTGCCTGGAGTGAGGAGGGTCTGGGGAGGACAGCAGAGGCCGCAGGGTGGTCATGAGCCCGGCCATGAAGGAATGCAGACCGTGTGGGGTGCAGGCCGCGTGACACTGCTGCGGCCCAGCCCAGTGCATGCTGGGAGGCCCCTCCGTGTCTGCAGCCGTGGTCGGTACAGCAGTGCAGCGGCTGCCTGTCCATCACAAGGAGCCCGCCTTCGCCCCACGTGGGCCTTCCTGGCTCTCGCTTGGTGCCAAAGCATACACTTCCGACCCAGAGGTGCAGCGCCCTTGAGAGGTGGGCGTGGCCTAAGCGTGCTCATGTGTATACGTGCTCGTGCGCACACGGACGTTCATGGCTCTACGGTGTCTGCAAGATGGTGACTGAAATGCTTTGCCTGTGGGTGAAGGCCAGAGATTCTGGGCCCTCACGGTGCCCCACCTCCTCAACGCAGGCAGACCTGTCTCTGTCCCCAGATTTCCCAGGCGCCTCCCTGGAGGCCCAGGGTACCCCAAAGACCAGAGCGGCAGCTGCACCCGTTCTGCCACGTCAATGCAGAAGGAATCTGCACTTCTAGACAGAGTCGACAGAGGGTCCAAGGTGGGTTTCAAGCTGTCTCAGGCCAAATACGGCTCACCCCAAAGTGTCCCCCACGGCCTGGGAGCGCTGGCTACCGTGTGTCCACCCCAAGGGGAGCCGGCAGCTCTTGTGAGGTGCGGTGTATAGAAGCCTGAGACCCCCCCCATATTCCCTTTTTCACCCCAGCTTCGGGTGTGTCAGGCAGGAAGAGCAAGGCTTCTGGGAGACCGAAGGAGGGGGAGGGAAAGCCCAGCCTTGGGAGGCCTCGCTCTGGGTTTAATGGACAGCGTCTGTGGAAGGGAGAGGCCTCCCAGCCCAAGGGACCCGAAGACAAAGGCCCCCAGGAAGCGTGAGCAGGAGAGGGGCCGGGGCCCCGCATTGTACAGCGAGCTCCCCTCTATCTGTTTCAATCGCCGCAGGGTTAGGGTTACGCTGCATTGGGGGCCCCTTGCTTTGTGGGGTCTGACATCAGCCCTTGTGATGGTAATGGGGGCCTCTCTCAGGGCCCCCATTTCTTTGCCAGCCCACCGCCAGAGTGGAGGGACGCGCGGTCCCCAGGGTGGGCTGGTTGCGCGCGGCCCCGGCGTGGGACCGCTACGGCCCCCTCCCAGCTGCCGCCACCTTCCCAGCCATGCCCTGACCTTCCTCCCCCCACAGCCCAGGAAAGGAATCTGAACCTCGGGCTGCTTTTCTGCGCGGAACAATCCCCCTTTCTCTAGCCGGGCGCTGGGCCGTCCCTCCTGCCGGTGGGCCCAGCGCGCACCGTGGCTTCTGAAGGGGATTAGCTGCACCTCCTCTTGTTCCCGCTCCCCTCTCTGTTGCCAGGCTCGGGGGAAGCCGCGCTCTCTCTATTCCATGGGGTGCTTCTTCTTAAAGCTGGTGGCGGAAGGCTCGGGCTCCCCAGCGAACCCCATCCCCAGAGAGCCTGCCGGGGAGGCCGCTTCCGCAGGCGCTGGAAGGGGGCCCGCGGCCCTGCCGCCAAAGGCTTTTCAGGTCACCGGTTTCCGAACAGCCACCTCTGTCTTTCCCAGATGTGTCTGCAGTTTAGGGGAGACGTTGTTGGGTAAGAGCCGCGGGAGCAAAGCTGAGGTTTTCCATGGCTCGGGACATGCAGACAGAGGCGAGAGGGCGCGGGAGTCCAGAGGAGGAGTACTTGTTTTCTTTTTCTCTTTCCCAAGGTGAAGGGAACAAGGCAGGGCAGCAGGAGGGTCACCAGGTAAGGGCCGGGCCCGTCCGGGGACAGCTGGTGCCAAGCCGACTGGGAGGCAGGCATGCGGGTGGGGAGCTGAGCTCCCCCAGGTCCTTCTCGGAGATGACACTGTCCTCTAAGGCAGGAGCGCCCTGCACCTGATCCGTGGACATCCTGCCCCCCACGCAGCACGTGGCGTGTGCAGCAGGACAGAGCAGCTACAGGGACAGTCGAGCCACGGAGAGGCTTCTGGGAGGTGCTCCGGGGGGGGGTCCTCCCTTGGGGGGTGGTGGGCCTCCCTTGCAGCGGCGAGGATTGCCAGCACGTACCAGTTCCTAGGTGGTTTTATTGTGGTTTTAAAATGCTCTGCCACCATGTGCCTTCCTGCTGTTGTGACCCCTGGAACAGAGTAGAGGTCGGTGGGCTGGGAGAAAAGCAAGTGCGTTTAATCCCTGCCCGTCAGGCTTTGTCCTGAAGGGTGTGTGTGTGTGTGTGTGCACGCATGTCTTTTATATGTATGTGCTGTGCACATGTGTGGTGCGTGCTGTGTGTGTGTCTGAATGTGTGTGAGGTGCATTGGGGAAGACTACAGGCGGCTTCCTTGACTGAGCCCTGATCCCACCGTCCCACACGTAACAGGGACCCGCTCAAAATGTGACCATGGTATGTTGCATTACGGCTTTATTCTTCACATGAGATCCCGAGGTCCCATTGGCCACACATTTCATCACCCTTCATGAGCCCACAGGTTTATGTCAACATGTCTGAGATAACTAGGACACAGACCGTTTCCAGCCAGTCACTGTGGTAAAAGATACAAGACATACTCTCATGTTTCTTTCTTCCTTGCTCAGGTGTTTCCATAACGTAAAATTGAGATCGAGTTGACTGACAAATGTATTGAAAGCTACAAATGTTAAGAAAGTCGCTTTATACTTCACAATAGGATGTGAATGTCCTTCTACCTAATGACATCAGCGGTCACTTGTAAGCCTGTAAGTCAAACCACGTGACTTCTCTTCGTCCTCACTTGTTAATGGACGGTGAACTCGGGCATCATCCGTGCCTGGCGCTGTGGGGCTGTTCGTGTCCGGCCTCTGATTCACTGGGCTGCTTCCCTCCGCGTGTCGGCTTGCAGCTCCGTGAGTGGAGGTTTCACAACCTGTCTGAGCAACGCCACTGTCTTCCCCAGTGTGTTTTTTGCATTTGCTTGTGGTTGACAGCAATTAGAACCAAACAGGACGTTTACTGACCGAAAGTCCAAAGATTGTGCTCGATGAGTTTGGCTCAGTGGCCAAAGCATGTCCCAGGCCTGCTCGCCTCCTTCCGTCGCTCTCCCTTCATAGTGCCCAGGTCTCCTCAGCCTTGTTCCTTCACAGCAGCCGAATGCGTGTCATTGGGACAGCGTTCATGTCCCCTCTCTGCTGTGTACGAAGCCCTCCTCCTCTTCTTCCTCGTCCTCTTCCTCGTCCTCTTCTTCCTCATCCTCTTCCTACTCCTTTCTCCTCTTCTTCCTCCTTTTCCTCTTCCTCCTCGTCTTCCTTCCTCTATCACCTCCTCCTTCCTCTTCCTTCTCCTCCTCTTTCTCCTCTTCTCCCTCTCCTTGCACCTTCCTCCTCGTCTTCCTCCTCCTCTTCCTCCTCCTCCTCTTCTACCTCATCCTCTTCCTCCTCCTCTTCTTCTTCCTCCTCGTTTTCCTCCTCCTCTTCCACATCCTCCTCCTCTCCCTTCTCCTCTTCCTCCTCTTCTTCCTTCTCCTTGTCTGTGTTTGTTTTCATACAAAGTCTTGCTCTATAACCCTGGCTAGCCTGGGGCTTGCCGTGTAGACCGACCTGACGGGTACTTGTGTGGACTGGGCTAGCCTGGGGCTTGCCATGTAGACCAACCTGACGGGTACTTGTGTGGACTGGGCTAGCCTGGGGCTTGCCGTGTAGACCGAGGTGGCTCACACTCGTGGTGACCCTCGCACCTCAGTCTTCTGGGTTCTGGGGTGTCCTGTGGGAACCAGCTGATCCTTGCGCCTTCTGAGGGGGGTCATTCTCGCGCCCTGCTGAGCGCGGCCTCTCCATGTGCTGGGTCTTCATCGGATACCGGTTTTCACGGCTCTCCTCACGTGTGGGTAGCGCCCAAGCTGAGAGTTTGGGGTTTTCGCGAGGTCCGAACATTGTTTTGTTACTTGCTTTTGTCATACGGTATCAAAGAATCTAAGAAGCTGCTGTGTAATCCAAGGTCATGAAAGTGCATACCTCTTTCCGTCCCAGAGTTTTAAAGTTTGTTCTTGTCTCTGGTCCATTTTTTATCGACTTTGTGTATTATAAGCAGGACTCCAAACTCTTTTCCATGTGGACGTCGTTGTCCCACATCGTATGAAAATGCTGTTTTCCTTCGAATGGTCTTGCCATCTTGTTGGAAATCAGTTAATCCGGATTTGTGGATTTGCTTCTGGACCTGGTTCCTCGTGGGTCTCTAGAGCTGTCCTTTGCTGTGGGTTCCTATTTTTTTTGGGGGGGGGGTTGAATCCAGTTCTCTGCCAGGTTAAATTGGGCAGCTTGGGTCACTGGGAGCTCTTTCCCAATGCCTCTTTCCCCTGCTCTTTCCAATGGTTGTTTCCTGCTGCAGTCAACTTAAGGGATGAAGAATTAGTTGGGCTCATGGTTTCGGAGGCTCCTGCCCCTGACCAGCCGGTTCTGCTGTTTCTGGACCGCGGGTTACACTCTGGGACCCACGGCCTGGAGCTGGTCCTACCAGCTGCTTCCGCGGTACACCCTGGGACTAACAGGAGGCAAGAAGCTTCAGGATCCGTCACCTCTCAGTCGCGCCCCCACTTTGGACCCAGCCTTCAACAAATGAGGCTTTTGGTGTCTACCTCGTAACTTTGCTGTTGTCTTGCTGGTTGGTTTGTGGTGGGAGACGTCTGAGGGGCTGAGGATTGCACCCCACCGAGTCCCATCCCCTGCCCTCTTTGTGCAGTTTACTTTGAAAGGGAAACTCGCTAAATGATGTGGGCTGGTGGTAATTCACTCCAGCCTTGCAGGGCAGGCCTCGAGTCTGTGGTGTCCTGCCTCAGTCTCCCTAGCTCTGGGATGCCCGGCCTGTGCCAAGCCTCTTAACCCAGGCTAAGATCTGGAGCCGGGACCGTGCCCCGTGTCTGTGATCCCAGTACTTGGGGGCATACGAAGCATGAAGCTTCCAAGCCGGAGCCCAGATTGGGCCAGACCACCCGACTCTTGCTATGTGTATATCTGTGTCATGAGGCAAATCATAGTAACACGTATGTCTGCATGTAGCATGACTGGCCTCTCAGCTCTGACCCAGCTCACAGCAGTCGCGTTGCTGTATTTATTTTATTCTATTTTTAAATTTTTTGTTGCATTTTTTAAAATTTTTTTATTATTATTTATTCAATTGTGCGTGTGTGTGTGTGTGTGCGCGTGCATGTGTGTGTGTGTGTGTGTGTAGAACCACGGACGAATCGGGAACCACCATGGACGCCTCCACCTCCTTCGCCCCAGGATTTCACAGGCTCCGCCCTACCAGGACCAGAAGCGCAGGCCGCCCCCGCTTCCGCCCGGCGTCTATACGTGGGATCTGGGATCCGAACTCAGGACCCAGGCAGGCAGAGGCTTAACCCCTGAGCCACCTCTCCAGCCTTATTTTATTCTATTTTTGAGGCAGGGTCTTCGGTATTTCCTGTCTTCAGTTCCCTGTATGGTCATGGTAGCCTTGAACCTTTGATTGTCCTGTCTTTACCTCCCAAGTGCTGCAACTGCAGTGCCACCATGCCAGCCATGCCACCCTAGAGCTCAAACCCAGGACTCTGCATGCCAGGCAAGCACTCTCAACTGAGCTGCAGCCCAGTGTCTGACACTTACTTTCCCTTTCCCAGAGGAAGGTCTGGGCTCCGCTCTCTGCCGGCTGTGTCCTTACTTGTTTTCCCGTAAGACACAGCTGCAGAATCGTTCCACCTGTCTTTAGCCTTTATGGAAGTTTCCATTACACAGAGTTTGGAGTTTCGTGTGTGTATCAGTCTTTTCCTTAAGCTCTTAAGTTTTACATTTTGCTACAGAGACCATCCCGCTCCACCGTGGTTATGATGCCCATTTTAGTTGGCCTTTTTATTTAGGTACCGGATCTAGGTGGATTTTGTTTTGAGCTACAGAAAATACAGGTGTAGCTTTTGTCTGCCTGATGGTTACGTGAAAGGTTACGTGAGACCCGGGAGGTGGTCAGCTAGAGCCTTCCTCGTGGGGTTGACGTACGGGTCATCTCCTGGCTCCATCTCTAGGGTCTCTCTCCTTTGCTTCTGAGCCAGTGTGATGAGCTTTCATTATTACCATCTTAAAATGGAGTCCAGAGGGGAGTCGTAGCCCGATCTTTCTTGAGTGTCTCTTCCAAGTTTATTTCCACAGATGAGCCTTGCCATTAACTAGTGCAAGCGGCTTCAAAGTGCCTCCGGGATTCTGACCAGAATAGCACCAAGTGTGTTTAACTTGGGAGACCGGCACCCGAGTGTGGCGGGTCTGTGGAGGTCTTCCTTTATGCCGCTCATCAAGTTTTATGTCTCCTTCTCATAAGCAGTCCTGCATTATTCATGAATTCATTTGCCCATGTGGATTCACATGAATATGCACATTGTTTGCTGGATTGTACCATTTCCAGCTTCGGGTGTTTGACTGCACACATGGAAGAAAGCTGTTGGATGTGCTTGTCCTGTGTCCAAACACCTTATTCATGCCTTTTTAGAGCTGGTAGGGTTTCAGCCCGTTCTAGAGTGTTCCTCTACTCCTACCTAATCATCTGTACAATAGATCTTTCTTAATCATAGAGCAGGTTATTGGTAAGCTGACGAAAAGACAAACCCATAAGCAAATGTGTTTAAGGACAAGCCGCATGAAAATACAGACTTGTAGATCACTAGACAAAATTGAGTATCAGAACAAAATTTCCACAGACCTAAGGAAACCCCAATCATCATTTAAATATAATGTTGATACTTTATACAATGTGAAGAGATACATCTATACACCTAAGAAAGAGATGCTTCCAGAAAAAAAGTGTGTGTTTCGATGTACTCTGTACACACACACACATGCATGTGTGTGATTCAGAATGAGCCAGTAGAGAACCTCCCCCCGCAAATCCCTGCGATCATGAAAGAGATGGGAAAGTTGTCCGAGAACTGTGTGTGCATCTAATCGTTACAGTTTTACCGTGTGGATTGTCCCGTGCATCTCTCAGTGTCCTGGTTGGCCCCATAAAGACGACCAGGTCAGCTAGGTACGGACGACGGCAGACTGTGCTTCCGGGTGGAGGGTCGCCGGGTTAAGGGGGCTTCTGTTCCTAGCCTGCTGTAAATCTTCACCAAGAGTTGGCTTTGCCTTTCTTCAAATGCTGCTTCCGGCACCAGTGGGCACGCTCATTTTAAGACCTGGTAATGCAGGAAGTTCTGCTGGTCAGCCGTCCTCGGGTCAGCCCCGCTTGTCAGCACCACTGTTCTGTGAACCTCTGGGTTCTGCTTGACGTTTTGTTTAGGGCGTTGAAGTAAGCAGCACAAGGAAGCTTCATCTCTACCTCTGGCGTCTGGGGGTGTGCATGTGTATGAAGAAATTTTTTTCTTTTTTTCCTTTTTTTGAGGAATCTTTGCTTTGGTGCATCAAGACGTGTCAAGCTGGCCTCATGAGGCGTGTTGTGTCTACACCTCTGACCCGACGCAGCTTGTTCTGCGTGTTCCCTGGCAGTGGGCACAGCGACCAGGGGCAAGTGGAGGCCCCGGGTGGAACTCAGTGGTGTGGTCTCAACGCCACGCCCAGGGCTCCGGCTCGTCCTGACACCGCATGAAGAACGCCCAGGAAAAGTGCCTTAGCATGTCTCCGCCAGGCAGGCCCGGGGAAGATTGGGCAAAGATGCTGGGCACGTGCGCCAGGTGCGGTCGGCTTGCTAAAGGTCAAGCCCGGTACGGGGATGCAAGGGGTCAAGCCTGGTGCGGGGATGCAGGGGTCAATTGGTGCGGGGATGCAAGGGGTCAAGCCTGGTGCGGGGATGCAGGGGTCAAGCCTGGTGCGGGGATGCAAGGGGTCAAGCCTGGTGCGGGGATGCAAGGGGTCAAGCCTGGTGCGGGGATGCAAGGGGTCAAGCCTGGTGCGGGGATGTAAGGGGTCAAGCCTGGTGCGGGGATGTAACCCCAGCTTCTCGGGAGACCGACAGGAGAAGCGCAAGTTCAAGGTCGAGACCAGCTTGAGCCTTGGTGAGACCCTGCTGAAGCACAGTCAAAGAGGGCAGATAGAGGACTCGAGAGGGCACTCGCCGGCGTCACAGTCCAAGGCACCAGGAGAGAGCGCTCGCCGGCGGCACCAGGCCCTAGGTTGGCTCTCCTGCTAGAGAGAAGGGGGTAGAGTGGACGTGGTGGACATGGAAGGTGGCCACATGGCCGAGGCCGTCCTCGCCAGTGCAGACGGTGCTGGCCTGGCACCGGGACTGGAGCTCGGCACCGTGGCGCGTGCTGGGGTCTCAGCACCGAGGTGCCGATAGGCACACCTGGGGCTCACCGGCCAGTCAGCCCAGGCTGCCCAGGTCAGCGGGCGATCCTGTCTCCAAAGTCAGGGTCGCCAGCACCTGGGGAGGAACAACCCTCAGGGTGGTCCTCAGCCCTCCACCACAGACACACGTGCGCACACACATGCACACGTTGTCACACATACACACGAACACGTTGTCAATACAGCCGCTGGCAGCAGGAAAGTCCACTGGAAAACAGCTAAGATTGAGTTCCTTGAGGTAGAAGCGACGCGGCCTGCACTAGACAAGGGACAAGCGAGCGCGCTGGGGTGTGGTCTCTGCACCTGACCCCTGCCCCACCCAGGGAGAGAACATGAAGATTCGTGTGGCTTGCAGCTCTCTCCTCCTCCACACACCCCACTCCCCTGCGCCCCTCCCCTCTCCCCTGAAGCCCGTCTCCTCTTCCCTGTGTCCCCCCCCCCACTGTGTCAAGCCCTGCTCGAATCACTAAAGTGGATGCAGTGCATGAATGAGGATGATATAAGTGCTAGGACGGTCTGTACAGAACGTTCTGGAGCAAACGAGAACTTCACCGAAGCTGCAGTAGTAACTGCTTAGGGTTTGGGACAAATGAGAGTTCACCAAGCGGTGAATGGGTGCTGTTTAAGCACAAAGACCTAGTGGGAATTGAAGGCTTTCGAAGCTGTGATGGTGTGTGTGTGTGTGTGGTGTGTGTGTTGTGTGTGTGTGTGTAATGTGGTGCCAGGTGATTTGTCTAAGCTGGAAAAATAATAAAAATAATAGCACTGTCTTCAGATTCGTCACCATTGCTCTAGGCTTATGCCACCTGTGGAGTTTGTCTGGGGACAGATGGGAGGAGCCGGAGGAGGAGCTGAAGAGCTAAGGGGCGTGCAGCTGGCATGGACATGAGGGGGTATGAAGATCTGTCTGGCACAAGACCCGCCAACCCCCAGATGCAGCTGGGCGGGTGACAGGGCCCACCCAGATGGAGGGACTGAGGAAGGGCGGGGAGCAGAGACTCCTATCCTGTGGTCAGCAAGGGGCCGGTAAAGTCTAAGCAGCGGGAGTTGTGTTTCAAATGATCCTCTCTGGTGACCTGGAGGCCCAGGAAGGACTGAGGCCGTTACCGCAGC
>JALPQD010000678.1:606952-773075 GCA_023101885.1 Typhlomys cinereus
GGCCCTTTCAAGAGTAGTGTGGATCGTCCCTGGGCCTGGAATGCCTTTACCACAGTTTGAGAGTTAAGATGTGCTGACTTCACTGTATCTGGCCCTGTGGATGGATCACATGTGAAACATGTCTGGGTCACTTACTGGGGCTTTGAAGCTGTCTCTGCAAGCTTCAGGGGTCTCCACTAGATTCTACATTGGGCTTTTTTTTGTGGTCCTTTGATGTGGGGAGATCATGAGTTCTATCTTTACTGATGATTTTATTTTGTTGTCTTATTTCTGGTTCAGTGTTATTTTTTTCCCCTCCCTTCCTCCCTTCCTTTTTTTATTCTTTCCTTCTTTGTCTATGCTTGTTGGTTCTAGGTTTTGAAATCCTCTGGCACCCAGCTGGGCTATGTGGAAGATAAAAGGGAAACAGAGTCCTCGTCGCGATGCCGTTCCTTAAGCCCTCATATCCACAGCCAGCTGTTTTTAAAAAACATTTTGCTTTCAGGTCTTGTAATGGCTATCTATGAGATTATTGAGATTTTGAAGCTATATTTAGAGGGAAGCTTTGGGAGAAAAGCAAATCTGTAGCATCATCTGCTGAAAGCAGAAGTCTGCAGATGACGTTTTAGAAATACTGATTATTAATTTCAATAGCATTGAGTTGGCATGTGTGTGGTGCCTGGGTTTGGTATGTATGGTGTATGTGTAGCATGGTGGTTCTTTGGTGTGTTTGTACTTGTATGATGTCCTGTGGTATATGGGTGGTGCCAAGTATTTGTATTGTAGTGTGTGTTTTATTATGTGTGTGTGTGGTACGGGTGTACAAGGTTGGTGTTGCCATTTCTGTGAGTGGAACATAGCTGCTCATTCACCCACATGTTGGACACAGGAAGTAATGTGGTTCCTAAGCATTTTCTTTGGGAAGAAAGAGAAGTTGACTTGAACTTGGAATAGATGGATAACGAATGCCTGGTAAGTTTTTTTTAATGTCCTTTCAAGTACCTGCATGTGTTGGGTACATTGGCATCTTCAAGATGTGTGTCCTGTAGTATGGGCTGCCGACTGATCCTTCAGGAGCTGGTCTTTCTTGAGACAAGGTTAAATGCGAGTAATCAATAGGCATGGTGGCTCATGCCTGTGATTCCGTAGAAGGTTAAGATGGGGAATCTTGAGTTCAGAATCAACAAGGGCTGCATGGAGAGCTACAGCGTAAGATTCCATCTCAAAAAAAGAAGGGGGAAGGGAGAACAAGGAGTAGTTGTTGGGAATCAAAGATACCCCTCAGACTGAAGAGTGAGAACCAGGACCCCCCTCTCAGCCTTTCTCTCCAGCTGACCCCCAATCTGCTGCTTCCTTCCTGAATGAGCTGTCAGACACATTCACTCCCCTGCCTTGCAGAAGGCAGACATCCGAGGACCTTGGCAGAACCCTGTCCTCTAGTCATTGCACGGCAAGGGGCTTTTAGATTTATGTTCAGGGCTGGGGACAGACAGGACCAGAAAAGGATGGGTCCCAATATCTAAGAAAGACTGAGCTTGAGGCTGGTCAGTTGCGGTCAGGGAAACACTAACTCCCTGGCTTTTTCCTGAGAAGGTTGTCATGGTCTTGCCCCATCATCAGCAGTAATGGCATAGCATGAAGTGCTGGGCACCAGTACTGCACATTGAAATGACGAGGCAAGGCGTGCAGCAGCCACAGTGGGCATCAGCTGAAGATGACTTTTCTTTGGTCTCCTAGGGACCGTCCCATGGGTCAAGGGGCTCATAGTAGCACACAGAATGTTTTCCACTTGCAGATAATTGCAAGCACATAAACAGCCGGGGCGATCATTTTCATGGCTGCTTGTGTTCCTTCTTCACTGGATGGCACCGTGGGTGTTGGCTTCTGTCTGAAGCTACTGTGCGAGTGACGCTGATAGAGGACGGCACAGAACTCGCTGCGCCTTAGCTAAGAAGGAAGGTCAGGACGTATCCTCATCCTTCAGCTCTACCAAGTTGGATTCGTTTGCCAGTGTAAACGTCAGAAAAACTTCCAGGAGAATCTGGGGAATCCCCTGGAGTGAGGAGTGGTTGGTGTCACTGTAATGGTTAATATCAATTATCAACCTGATGAGATCTGCAATCACCTAGGAGACAATCCTATGGATATATCTGTAAGGGATTATGTCAATCAGGCTACCGGGGGACGATCTATCCTGTCTCAGTTTTATAGCTCATTAGTGTAATGAATGCATGGCCCACACAATTTAGGGCAACAAGAAGTTTATCCATGCTCATGGTTCCAGGTTCCAGTTGATCATGTCAGGAAAACAACCAGCAGCCAAGACCACATCCACGAAAGAGTTGAGAGAGGTACAAAGAGCAGAGCATACCTTCTCCCTTGCCAGTCTGTCAAAGCCAACAGATTCTCTCTTCATTTTAACCATTTGTCCAGGTCGCATCCACTCTGGATTGAATCTTTCCACATCAATTAGAAAATCTCTTGCAGGCTTGTCCAGAGGCTTATCTTAACTAAATAATTCTTCACAGGTGTGCCTAAAAGGTCAGTTCCTAAAACTATCTGTTGTATGTCCTAAATTCAGGTGACACTATCCCATAGGCTGGAGTGCTGGGCTGAATGAAAAGCAGATAGTGAGCCAAGCACCAGAATTCATTTCTTTCTGCCCCTGACTATAGCCGCAACGTGACTAAGTACCTTAAACATCTGCTGCCATGACTTCCCCGCCATAATGGAACTTGAACTGTGAGTTATAGTAAACCCTTCGTCCCTTAAATTGCTTTTGTCAGGGAATTTTGAAAGAGTGTGTAGGGAACCAATACCCTCAAGGGTTCCTATCAATTTAGCTCTATTTTACACTTTCCAGGGTCCTACTAGGTGTGGGGGCACAGGAATTAATCCTCCAGGAACTTGTAAAAAAGCCTCTTCCCCCCACCCCCAAGGACTTGGACCAGATCCTGGCATCTGCTTGACATCCCCTGGGTGACAAGGGTTTGTGTCAATGATTGGCACATGTCCTGGCCCATGTGCACTCTGTGGCAGATCGGGGCCCAAGTGTTGGACTCTATGGTCACTCTCATCACTGAGGGAGGAGCTAGAGGCTGAAGGCAAAGCCAGCTTGGTTTCCTGTGGCAGTGATTGTCCAAGGCAGACAGGATCCATCAGCTCTGTCTCTCTCAACTCCGAGCGCTCCCTGATTTGGGCTGTGTTTGGGGTGGGAGGCTCCAACCCCACCCCCAAGGACAGCAGTGAACTGTCCACCACTGGGAAGTCCTCCTTCCCCATAGAGCTGAAGAAAGAGGAATCTGGAAATAGGCCATGTTAAGGAATCCCAGGAACAAAACTGTCAATGAGAGTTGGCTGGGTGGAAGATTCTGAATCTGATCAGGATTCCTGATAAAATGTTACAATCTGTTTGCCAGAATATGATTTCAGAGAGATTGAACGGGAGACTTCAAAAATATTTTGATTTGCTGCATTTGGGGCTTTCTAAACATTTACTATTGAACAATCTTTCAGATTAATGATTCAAATGCTGTTTATTCTTGACACTTATGTTTGGTGTACACTTGCCATTATAAATGTTCAACAAAACTGGTCTCATATGGCATTTGGTCTTGTTTTCAGTTGCTGTGATTGATTTGTCCTGTGATTGTAGTATGTAAGGCACGAAAGGTGAAAAGACTTGAACGGAAGGTTCATGTCACTGCAGGACACAGCAGCCCAGTGAATAACCAGGGGAAGTCTTTTCCTCCCATAGAGGTAGCCTTTAATTGTCCCCAGTGAATGCACTGTGAAGAGACAGAGGAAAGGGACCCTAAATGGAACCTAAATATGTCAACCAACCTGGCATCTCAGGCTAACACGTCTCCAGAATGTAGATACCATGCTGATGTACTTACGGAATCCCCCTTAGCAACAGAGTTGCCATAGAAACACATTGTGACTTGTGGAGAGGAAGCTATCGAAAGCATGCAGGAGGAGTTTGCAAGAATTTCTCATTGAAATCATTACTGTCTCAGTATGTTCAAGAAATGAATGCACCATGAATTTTTTTGAAAATTCTTTTTCAGTCCATGTTTGTGACAGTCTTGCATCCAAAGACTTGAGTGTAGATGCTATTTTAAATATAAACTAAATTATATTTTTTAAATGCACAGAAGTCTTTGGTGGCAAATTAGTTTTTTTTTTTTAAATTCTAGATGTGGGGAGTCATGTGGATTTAAACATTTGTACAGATATGAATATCCTGCAAGGGGAACCATTCATACATATGCAAACTAGAAGGGGTCTGTGTGTGTATATGTGCATGCGTGCATGTGTGTGTGTGTGTGTGTGTGTGTGTGTGTGTGTGTGTACACCATTTTATAATAGCCTTCTCAAAAACATGATAAAATTCTGTGCTTTCGTCCAAATGCCATGGATAGTGAAAATTTGTTTTAAAAAATTCATTTATTCCAGTGTTAGTGGATCCTACAAGTGCTGTAATTTTTGAATTAGTACTTTAGGGATGTTTGGGGTCACTATAAGATATTTTGTTTCTAGTTAGAAGATATCAGATGATAGAATGAGTCAGAACTAAATGAATACAAAATGAAATTTAGTGAATTATTTCTAATTCTTTGTAGTGATGATTGGATATTTGTGTAGGTTATTTATTGTTGGACGTGTGTGTGTGTGTGTGTGTGTGTGTGTGTGTGTGTGTGTGTATGTGCAGGTGCATATGTGTGTATGTGTACTTGCACATGAAAGTCAGAAGTCAGCCTAAGATATCATTCTTCAGGCATCCTTTACCTTTTCTCCTTTTTGAGACAGGATCTCTCACTGCTCTAGAACTTGCTGAGTGAGCTGGGCTAGAGGCTGGCGAGTACCAGGGATCTGCCTCTCTACTTCTTCCAGTGCTGGGATTACCAATACATGCAACAATGACTGTTTTGTTTTGGTTTTCATGGATTCTGGGGATTTGAATGTGGGTCTTCATGCTTTTAAGCTCAACCCTTTTTTGACAGAACTATCTCTTTGGCTCCTAGACTGTCATTTTGAGCAGAACCTTATATTTTGGTGAAATATGCAGATATCTTCCTGGTAGACTTCCTGAAGCTTTGGACTGCTTTTTTGGAGGTTTTTTTTTTTTTTTTTTTTTTCTTCTGTGTGTGGGTCTTTCAGTACCATGTTTTTTTTTTTTTAAACTTTATTCTTTCATTGTGTGTGTGTGTGTGGTGTGTGTGGTGTGTGTGTGTGCGCGCATATGAGAGGACACTCTGTGGAAGACCAAGGTGACTTCTGAAATCATCCTGGATTGCTTCTACCTCCTTTTTACTTCGCTCTGGGATTGCTGAAGCTCTGCAGGGCTGGAAGTGCAGGACCCACCATTTCTGCCTAATGTTTTCACATGGGATCTGGGATCTGAACTCAGGACCTTCTGCTTTCAAGGGAGAGTCTTAACTCCTGAGCCATCTCTCTGGCTCTTTCAGTACCATCTTATCTGTGGTCTCCCATTCCAGGTTGTGCACTGGTCTGGCCTTAGCATCTCCACTGAGAACTCTCACAGTAGCGCAGATCCCATGCTGATCTCTCCCCTAGTTGTTTTCTTCTAAAATCTAACCTCTTAGTGCATGAACCATCTGTGCTTTCAGGAATTCATGGTAGATATCATGAGGCAACCTGGAAGTCATCTGATAGGAGCACATTTAGACATGACATTGAATCAGGCAACTATTTCTTGGATATAAAGCCAAATGTTCAGGCAACAAAAGAACAGAAAGAAATTGTACTAAATCTGAGAATTCTGGTATATGATCGAGAGACCAATCCTAAGAGCCACAAGATAGAAAAAGAAGCCGAGATTAAAAACTGAAGGCAAAAAGGATCTAATGGATGAAATTACAACAAATTTCTCCAACATCTAGACAAAAAAAGTAGATATCTAAATATAAGAGAAATTCAGAGCCTCAAATAGACATGGTCAAAATGGAACCTTTCCATGATATATTATAGTTTGTCAGAACTATAAAGCAAAGAAGTTGTAAGGGGAACAAAGGAGATAGCTCAGTTGCAATTATAGGGACCTGGGTTTAATCCCTAGAATCCACACAAAAATGCTGGGCATGGGAGTAATCCCAGCACTGGAGAAGTGGAGACAGGAGGATCTTAAGGCTTGCTCAGCTGTTATGTCAAATGCCTGTCATTCCAGCACTGGGGAGGACAAAGCAGACGTATTAACACAAATTCAAGTTCAGGCTACAAAGTGAACTCCAAGGCTATTGAGAAAAAGCCTTTCACAAGAGCACTTAAGCAAGAAAATTGCAAAAAAGATAGAAGACTTCTGCTCATGGATTGGTAGAATCAATATAGTGAAAACGGGTATGTTATTCAAACATACGCATTCAATTCAATGTCATCCAAAATTCCAATGACAACTCTCCACAGAACTGGAACAAGCAACCTAAAACTTATACAAGATCACCAAAGATCCTAAATAGCTAAGCAGTCCTAAGAAGAAAGAGAATCTCAAACTGTACCAAAGGGACATAGTAACAAAATGGTGCTGGCTAGAACAGAGGATCCAGAAAAAAGCTTACTTGGCTACTGCCACCCAGTATTTGACAAAGATGTCAAAAATATGGACAGAAGAAAGAACAGTCTCTTTAACAAATGGTCCTGGAAAACAGGATATCTACATGTAAAAGAATAAAACATCCATATCCCTTAATCTGAAAAAAATTATTTAAAGTAGACTACTGACCTTAATGTAATGCCTGGAATACTGAAAGAACTAGAGATAAACATAGACAAAAGACTTCATGATGTAGGTACAGGCAAGGGTTTTCTGAAAAGAATTCCAACAACACATGCTGGCATGCTGACTGAGAGTCCTTCAAGTGTATGCTCAGGAGCAACACAGGAACTTGTTCCAAGAATTGACATATGAGATTGCATGACGCTGGAAGACTTCCACGGAAGAACGAATCAATGGTGTGAGGAGACAGCTGGAGAATGGAAGGAAATTGTTGCCAACTATTCATCAAATGGGCTTGTTATCTAGAGTATTTAAAGAACTCCATCATTTGGCCACTCAAAATCAACCAACAAATGAAGAGAAAATTCTCAAAAGGTAGAACTATAAATGCCCAATAAATACCCCAAAAAGTACTTATAGGCCTTAATCATTGAGGAAATGCAAATTAAAATTGCTTTGAGATTCCTTTCCATTTGCCCTGGTCAGAATGGCTGTCATCACAAAGCCATTGTCAGCAAATGATGCCCAGGATCTGGGGAGAGAAGAACCCTTGTTGCTAGTAAACCAACAGAGCTACTATGGAAGTCGGTGGGAAGGTTTCTCAAAAGGCTGAAAATATTACTCACAATCACACAGCTAGAATGCTCCTGGGCATACATTTGAAGGACTCTAAGGCCACAGAGAAACTTGCATATCGATGTTTATTGCTGCACTATTTGCAACAGTCAAGATATGGAACCAAGCTAGATATCCATCAATATATGAATGAATAAAGAAAATGCAGTACACATACATAATGGAAATTTATTTATCCATAAATAAGAATGAAATTATGTTATTTACAGGAAAATGGATGGAGCAGGAGGTCATTATGTTAAACAGTGTAATTTGGACTCAGAAAGGCAAATATTGTATGCATGAACTCATATATAGATACTTATGTACGTCATGAAAATAGAAAGGGAACTATGAGAGGGGAGAAAGAGATCACAGGTGAGGGAGGGAGGAACAAGAGAGGGTAATGGAGTAGATATCACATGAAAGTAGAAGGCAGAGCTTTAGGAGGTGAAATTGGCCCACAAGAGTTAGAGAGGAGGGAGGGGAGGTAGAGGGGATAGTGAATAAGAATAAAGTTTAATTATATATGTACATGTCACAGTGGATTTCATTTCTTTGTATGCTAACCCAACATTTGATTTAAAATAAATAATTAATCAATGTTTGCAAGGCAGATTAACATCTGTTCCTTACAGCTAAACCTTAGTAGCTTTTCTTCCTGAGGGACTATGGCCTCCCCTTCTGTAAATTTTTGACTTAGTTTCCAGTACCAGGAATGTATTTCCTGCTGCAGAGTGGGTCTTAGATCCAATCAGAGAGCTGCAAGTTACTCCTGAGATATTCATGCCGCTATTTTGCACTGATAGTCACCTCTTGCCAGGGTGAGGGCTTCTGTAGCTTGCAGCTTTGACTGCTAATTGCATGTGTAAAGCCTTAAAATAATGTTAAAAACTAAATATAAAAAAGAAAAATTCCAACAACTTCTTGAAAAGCAGGGTGTCTTTTTTGAAACTACACTACTACCTTTATCAGATTCTCTATGCAGTTCCAAGGCCCCATTCCCACAGAAAAATGGGAAAATGGAAAAGCCCACTGTGGAAATTTGAACATGAAATGTCAGTCCTGTGTTTGTTGCTGTAACAACATATCTGAAGCTTGGAACTGTGTAAAGGAAGAAATTTTAACTGGTTCACAGTTTTAGAGAATGACAGAATAAGATCTGATAACTTACTTCGGGGGTAGGCTTTGAGTTTTGTCATAATACAGCAGATAATATTACAGAGTAGAAATCACAGTGTAGAAAAGGAAATTCACATGCTACATGGAAGGACAGGAGACACAAGAGTAAGTCGAGAAAAATAAACTGACTTTATAGCAATCTACCTTTGTAACCATACCAGTACCTTGAGACCTAACCCTATTCTCCAAAGATGAATAGTAATATCTTTTGAAGATCATATCCCCAATGCCATTCCATTTCCCACAAACCCTTACCTCTTTCAGGTACTACTACTCTAACAGTTACTTTTAACTGTATGGAAGAGCATACAAAAAGTCAAGCAACTTAAGAGAGAAAAGGAGATTTATTTAGCTTATGGCTCCAGAGGGGAGACACAGTCTTTAATGGTGGAGGTGGCATGGCTGGCTGGTCAAAGCTGGAGTCAGGCTACATTGCACCCATCTGGGAGGCTGAGAACTGCAAGACTGCTTGCTGCAAAGGCAGACTTCTCCTGGAGGTAGAGTGGGACTAATCCACCTCGAGGCCCACCTCTTGTGACCGCCTTCCTCCAGCAAGGTTCCACCTTCCCAAACACATGAGACTGTGGGGGATATATTTCTTTTTTAAAAATTTTTTTTATTATTTATTCAATTGTGTGTGTATGCATATGTATGTGCGCGCGCGTGTGTGTGTCTGTGTGTGTGTGTTTAGAACCACGGACGAATTCGGGAACCACCATGGACGCCTTCACCTCCCTCTTGTTTACTCTGCCCGGGATTCACAGGCTCCGCCCTACCAGGCCAGAAGCGCAGGCCACTCCTGCTTCCGCCTGGTGTCTATAGGTGGGATCTGGGATCCCAACTCAGGACCTTCCGCCTGCAAGGCAGAGGCTTAACCCCTGAGCCACCTCTCCAGCCCTGTGGGGAATATATTTCAAACCAGGACAACGTCTTTTTAATATCTAACTTTTAACCCATGAACTTTTAAGGGACACAGTGTATCCAACTATTTTGTTACTTTGGTTGGTTGCATGTAATAATATCCTGAATAGTAGTTGTAAATAAGTATTCTTTGTGGTTAGAAATTTATTTTCAATTTTAATATTTAGGATTAGTGAGCAATTTTGTGGGGGTTTTGAGCTTTCTATAACTTAGGTGAAATCACTTAACTCAGCTTTATTTCCTTCATTTGTAGTAGGTGTTAATTAATAATACTTGCCTTAATTCAGCTTTTAAGAATTTTATAGGTAAGCAGGAACATTAAGAGAAAACTATCTTAAAAGGACAAAGTAAGAGATTTTTACTGAAAGGTAAATTCTACAAAGGTAAAAATTTTCATTTGTGTTTTTCAGTAATACATCCTCAACATATAGCACAATGTTGGACTTAGAGTTTGCATTAAATGTCACCTGTGGAATACCTTAATTGAACATTGTCAGCACTAATATACTTATGACAGGAGTTAATAAAAACAAGAGAAAAATTAAAAAAGAAATTTATTTTCAAGGCTAATGAGGGCATCTACATCAAGTTGTGTGATACTTTTCCTGGGGAGATGCCATACAATCACCTTATCCACCCTAGAAATGAATTTGATGACAGATCAAAGTACGATTAAGCCAAGGTCCAACTTGGTGAACCAATGAATTTATAGGAATATGGGTGATTCTAAAGCAATTACATTGGAAAGTCTAAATTGCTTTAGACTCCAAACATAGATGATGGCTTCCCTTTGGCTGCATACATGGAGTCCCCCTTCAGTTACCTTCCTCATCCTATATACTCTAACCCTACCCAAGACCTCAAGGCCTCAAAGGTGTGTGCAATTAGGGAGAATTGCATACTAATGGCTGGAAGATGTTCCAGGGTGCAGCCAGAATCTTAGGTGAGGGTCCAATGACCCTCTTACACTTTCTGTCTCTTAGGGAATATCAACAGTCAACAGTAGCTACAATCTTGGTGGTCTCTTGCAAGTAGTTAAAGCTGGTCAGACACATATGGTAGATGTCATACAATGCGCCATGTATGTGATTTTCTTGAAAATGATCTAGAAAGAGAAGGTTGGTGGGGTATACAAGGAACTGAGTTGGCTAAATACTGGTCGAAAGAGAACCTCACATATAGGCAAAACGGGAGGTCATATTATGTCTGCATTTTTGTGTGTTCAAAAATTTTCATTATAGTGGGGCTGGAGAGGTAGCTCAGGGGTTAAGCCTCTGCCTTGCAGGCAGAAGGTCCTGAGTTCAGATCCTAGACTCCACGTATAGATGCCGGGCAGAACCGGGGGTGGCCTGCATTTCTGGCCCTGGTAGGGAAGAGCCTGTGAATCCCGGGGCAGAGTAAACAAGGAGGATGTGGAGGCATCTATGGGGGTTCCCGAATTCACCCATGGTTCTACACACACACACACATACATACACACACACGCACAATTGAATAAATAATAAAAAAAATTAAATTTTCATTATAAGAAGTGAAGAAACAAAAATTAAAAGACTGTTTATACCACCATAGTACCTAACTTATGTCATTCTGTTTTTGGACATGACTGTGCTTTTTGCTTTGTATATAAATAGAGGATGTCTAGAACTTAATAGTCTAATGAAAATAAAATGTAAGACTCGTCTTATCTATTTCTTTTTTTTGAGACACGGTCTCTTACTGGCCTAGAACTTGCATATTATACTAGCTGGCTGATCAGTGAGTCCCAGCCGGTCTCCTCCTACCTTAACTGGGAGTACAAGTGCACACCACCATGCCTGATGCTTTTTGAACATGGGGTCTGGAGCTAGAACTCAGGTCTTTGTGCCTGCAAGGCAAGCCCATTACTGACTGAGCTGCTCCCTAGCACCAAAATGCAAGGTAAAAGTCTTCTTAACTGTGTCCATCACACTGTTTAGAAAATGTGTTCTAAACATTATTTCTGTGGGTGTGGCTAGCTCAAAGAGGAAGGCATGGACACCGTGATCCTAGAACGTATAGTGTATAGACCAAAGCCATCTCTGCAGACTTGTGCCCCCTTGTTCACATGGAAAGCCTTCAGACCCTGATGTAGCCACCATGCTTCTACAGAATTCTAACTTCAGTGCAGCCTGCTAGTGTCAGGGAGCAGATCTGAGACAATCATCTTTTTTTTTTTTCTTCCCCTGAAGCACATGGGGATGTGTGGACTGTAGCCAGTGAGTCAAACCCTAGGCTCCAGTTAACTGGAAACATGAGAACAAGTGCTCTTATGAAATGGCAGTGATGGGCCTGATAGTAGCTTTAAAAGAGAAAAATACAATTAGAAAGTCCAAAACTCTGAGGAGGTAGCACCCCGGATTTCTCTTGGGAGGGTACGAATCCTCCTTGATAAGATGTATAGCACAGTCTTTGCTGGTCTGTGCCACAGGGTGACAGCAGCTGGCCATTGACCTCTCACTTCATCCTGGCAGAGCTCCTACGGGACCCAGGATGTGCAGCCATCCCCAGACCATGTGATTCTGCAGGAAGACTCCCACTCAGTTGGCAGTCTCCTAGCAACACACCTACTACACTGCCACAAGAGCTCCAGACATTTTCTTCCCACAAAAGCGATTCATTTGTGTCACTTCCTGCTGAAAATTTGTAAGACTGCCTAATCATTGCTCAGGCTCTCCCACTGCCTGTGTGTGCAGTCTCCGATAGAGGCCACTTTGTCTGCCAGTTCCCTGAGAGTAGACAAAGGGAACAGAGCCCGGCTGTTCTGGGATGGGTATGTGGAAAGAGTGATGTAATGGTTAATCTTAGCTGTTAGCTTGACACTTGAGAGGTGATTGCACCTGTCGAGAATTAGGCATTTAAGGCAAGCCTCTGAACAAGCGTGTAGAAAATTGTCTTAATTTTATAACCTATGTGGGAATACCCAGCCTGTTGTGGGTGGAACCATCCCTTGGCCAGGCAGGTAAAGACGGAGAAAACTAGCTGTCGTTTGGCAAGCTGGCATGTTAACAAACAAGTATGCAGCACTGAAATCCTTGCCCTTCGCTCTTGTTGTGGATGCGGTTTGACCAGCTTCTCTGGCTCTTTGGTGCTGATGTGACTTCTGCTATGATCAGTGGTAGCCTGGAACTGCAAGCCAAACAAAATACCTTTATTCCCAGGGACCAGGTATTGATCATAGCAAGAGAATATGAAACTGAGACAGATAGGAAATGAGCTATGCTGATATTGTTGTCTTTTGTTATTACAGTATAACTTGGTCCTGAGATTCCAAGCCAGTCATAGATTTACATCATCATTGCTTTTAGAAAATCAGTTAACCACTGATTTTGGCAGCATTATGGCTGATGTGAAGACTAGGTATGTCATGCAATGGCACCTAGGTCACCCTGTCAGAGTAAGTGTATGGTTCAAAAAGGAAATATATGCAAAACTAGCCTGTAATCATGGTTAAATGCTAAATAAATCACATAGGTTCCAGATAGGGAGTATTCATGTATAATGTTGCTATATATGTTCACCTACAGAGTTGCAGATAGCTATGTGTCCCTCAGATCTTGCTATGTAACTCACATGTAACATAGCTGACTGTGGTCAGTTCATCTCCTGACACTCTGCTTGAGAGATCTCAGGTGAGGCCAAAGACAGCCACGCTTCTCTAATTCCACTCTCTTTATGCATGTTGCTCTTTGCTTATCAGATAAAATTTATCAGGAAAATCAAGCTAAGATAGTGAAGCCTGCTAATGTGTGGGTGTCACCGTGTTAGGTGACTATTTCCTACGATTTGAAACTTTCCCTCCAGGATGGAAGGAAGAGGAAGACACACAAGACTCAGGAAGCTGATGAGAAACCTACAAGATTCAGGAAGCTCATGAATGTTACAAGCCTCTTGAGACCTCTCCTCAAAGTGGTAAAAACAGTTGCTTTTTCCTCTTGCTTTGGTCTCGGGTCTTCATGATGAGAGTTTCCCCAGACAGTTTCGACTCATTACTTAATGAGCTGTTTTAGGTTCACTACATGGGTCAGAATGTGGGAGTGATTTGTCAATGGTAGGTCTAATGGTAACCCATCAGTAACCTGACTGGCTCTGTAAACTTCTTTGCTAACCATGCCTTGCTGTAGTGCCTGCATGCTCTTCTGTACTCAAAGGCTCCCAGTTCAGGTGCTTTATTCTAGCCAAAGTATCCTGCTGGGTGAAGTTACAGCCCACATGTGTAGAGTGGGAAAGAGACCTGGGGATGAAGCTGATCTCAAGCAGACTTCCAAGCAAACCTCCTCACTGAAGCCACCTCCTTTTACATGCTCTCAGGGTATCTGGGATTACTTACTCTGAAGACTGAGGAAGTCACAGCTCAGGTGGAGATCCTGAACCAATCATCTATGACCTTGATCAAGTTTGAACTCCTTTAAGCTTTTCATGTCTCAGTTTTCACATCTGTAAAACAGAAGGAGCGAAACACCATACAGATGAAAACATACTTAAAGCATTAGCAAGAGGACCCAGCCTAGATTGCTAGCCATCGTAATTGTGAGGGACCCTTGTTTAGCAACTGGTCCCCTTGGTCAAGCTGCTGTCCGGAAGGTTCTGATGGCTGGTCAGAACTGGGAACCCTGTTGCTGAGAGATTTGCATGGGAAGTGGCCATGTGCTCCAGAAAATTCTGTGACAGCAACTTTGCCAGGATTTTGCTTAACCAGCCCCTGAGAGGTTGACTGCTATCTTAGTTACTTATCTCTTTGTTGTACGGTCTGTCATGGGAATTTGTGCCCCAAGGCAGGGAAAGTCTATTTATTGAGTTTTAAAAAAAAGTGTATAAGACCTGAGGAATAATATGACACCTGATGTTGGTCTTTGGCATCCATATGTGCATACACGTGCTACTGCATACACACACATTATTTTCTTAGTCTTTTTGTGTGTGTGTATGTATGTGTGTGATGGGTGCGTGTATGTGCGTGTGGGTGCAGGAGTGCTCTTGACATGACACATTCGTGGAGGTCAGATGACAGCCTTTGGGTGTTGTTTCTTCTTTTTCACCTTGTCTGACTTGGTCTTTTCACCACTGCTGTGTAAACCAGGCTGACTGGCTCATCAGTTTCTGGAGATACTCCAATCTCTGCCTCCATTTCCTATAGGTGTGCTGGGATTACAGATACTTGCTCACTGCATCCAGCTTTTATGTGGGATCTGAAGAGCCCAAATCAGGTCTTCAGACTTAGGCAGCAAGAGTTTTACCTACTGAGTCATCTCTTCAGTCCATTTTCCTAGTATGCTTGCTTTGTGACATCTATGTCTCCAAAGTACAGCCTTCCTCTGCTCCGTTACCACTGTAGACAGGTCAGCCTGCTAGTGACTTCCCCTGGGGGTTATCAGCTCCTTTTCTGAGTATAAAAGTAGATAGTGAGCTGTTGATCCCCCTCCCCCCAGTAATAATAAAATGACCTCCTGCCAAGTCCATGCTCTTGTCGGATGTCTGGTCACTGTGGCAATAGTGTGAAATGGGTGGTAAGCTGTGTGTATACTCTCCATGGAGGTGAGAACTGAGCGGGGGAGAGCTGGCATGAAGGCCTCCTGCCCTTTGTCAGGAAGCTAGAGTCAGACTGGTTTTGGTGAGAATTCTGCTCTGACCCTGTTAGCTGTGAAATGTTGGGAAATGACAGCCTCTCCTAGACTCAGCGTTATTAACGTGGCTAATAACAGAACCAGAAAATGCTGATCATGAGGCTAGGATGGGCCCATGTGGAAGACATGGCCATTCCAGCCAGCACCACTGGGAAACATAACTCTCATCCTATCACTCCAGCGGTGTGGAGACTAGAGTTGCTTAGGTGGAGAGACAATACTTTCAGTCTGAAAGGTAAAGATGTGAGGCATACTTGGTGGGGACTGAGGTTGACTGAGCCGGCCTCTCAGACTAGATTTGGAGCTGAGCCTTCACTAAGGCTTTTTCTCAGGGCAGAGAGCTTGGTCCAGGGTGGCAACCTAGGGAACTCTCCTTGGTGCTGAAATCATGATGCTGCCTATTCTTGCATTGCAGATATTCTGCATCTTGTCCTGCCCTCACCAAGTGACTGTGTATGTGTCACCTGAGGTCCCTGTGGGGAACAGATCTGCCAGTTAGACCTTGGGACCTCCTATAGTTTGGATATGGGATGAACTCCCCAAAGGCTCCTGTGTTGAGAACTTGGTTCCTAGGGTGGCAGTTTGATAAAGTGATGGATCTGGCCTTTCTGCTTCTGGTTTGCTATACATTCATTTGCTTGTCTCTGTATATGCTCTGCCAGTACCATTCATCAAGGAACCCTCATGAAGCTACATGTTTCAGGTGCCATGTCTCCAAATCTGTGAGTTAAACACAATCCCTTTTATTCAGAAGTAGTTGGCATCAGTTATTTAACTATAGTAATCAGTTACTTTTCTTGTTTCTGTGAACAAGTGCCTGGTAGGAAGTAATTCAGGGGTCCAAAGGTATACTTGGGCTTATAGTAAGAAAAGGTTCAGTGCATCATGGAGTGAAGGTATGGCTTCAGGAATATGAGGCAGTTGGTCACATGGTGTGTACAGTCAGAATTCTGAGAGAGAGAGAGCAGAAAGTGATGTCAGACTATAAAGACTCAAAACCTATTCTCCAGTGCCCCACTTCTTCCAGTGAGGCTCCACCTCCTCAAGGTTCTACAACCTTCCCCGACAGTGCCACTGGCAGAGTCAAGTGCTTGAACACATGAATTTATGGAGTGACAGTTTGCATTACAACTATGATAGGAATGTAAAACTGACAAATGCAAGACCTTCAACTTGAGATATCACCTGCATCTCCCTCCTTCTAGACAAGCTGTAGTGTCTGGCCAATCCACCTCTTTCCATGTGGATGAGGGGAAAAAAACTCCCTTCTAGCTTCCTCTTTGATGACCCCAGTCTCTTTTAATGAAACATAGACTTCCTGCCCCCAGCCTTTCATGAGCTAGACAATATGAGGGCCTCTCTGCTCCTATGTTTCTTTTTTTTTTTTTGATTTTTAAAGAAATGTATTGTTTACAGAGAAGATTAGCATAGCCCCTATGCAAAGATGATACACAAATTTGTAAAGCATTCCATATATATGTATTTTAAATATATTATTCAGACTTTTTTGTTTGGCCCTGCTTTCCTCACTCTGTGCTCCCCTGTATAGGGGCTGCCCATTCTTGTTCCTTTCTTTAAAAGACATTTTTTGACATATTACTAGCATTGGATGTTCCTATGGGGTTACTTCTCACAGTCTTAGGGTTTTTCTATAAGTCCCTCTGTCCCTCCTACATCCCACCCACTCATTCCTCCTCTGTATTTTTCCCAATTATTCCCTCCCTCACCCTGCTTATCATAGTATCTTAAATCTCCCCTTTAAAAGGTTTCACTCTAACTATTCCTTCCCACCTTCCCACTTATTGGTCCATTTCAAATTTTATGGTTGTTACAATAATTCCAAGTACTGACAAGAATATCAGTGCTAACATCTGCATATGAGAGAACATTCAGTGCTTATCTTTCTGTGTTTGAGATACCTTGCTCAATATTAAATTTTCCAGTTCCATCCATTTACCAGCAAATTTCATAATCTCATCCTTTCTGATGGCTGAGTAATATTTCATTGTGCATATATTTCCATTATCCATTCCATCTTGAAGGGCATGTTGGCTGATTCCATTTTCTGGCTATTGAATGTTCCCACGTTTCTTGATAGATATCTCCAAGGAAGCAGTCTGCCATCATCTTGAGACTTAGAGAGCTCTGGGACCAAGTTTGGGCCTTTGGTTCAGAGCTGAGGAGACGGCTCTTGCTGCAAAATCATGAAGATTAGAGTTTGGATTTCCAAAACATGTAAAATCTAAGGTCATGTGGTTGATACCTGCACTTGGGAGGCAGAGACAGAGAATCCCTAGGGAAAGCTAGGTAGCTAAACTAGCTAATCTGCAAGATTTGGGTCCAACTGAGGGATCTTGTCTCAGTTAATGAAGGTGGAGAGCAACCAAGGAAGATTCATGTTTTATCTTCATTACAAGTTGCTTCAACAAAATATCTGACCCAAACAATTCCAGGTTGCTATCCAAAATTGAGGGGAAGTCAGAGGCAAAAGCTCGAAGCAGCTGGTCACATGACATCAATAACAAGAGCAGAAGCTATGAATCAGTGCATGCTTGCTCGTTCTCTTCATCTTTATACAGTTCAGGATCACTTACCTAGAGAATGGCCCTGTTCATATTTGCCTGGGCCTTATTACTTCAATTACGCAGTCAGAACAATCCCTTACAGGCATGCCCAGAGGGTACCTTTATCTAGAGAGTCTTTCTCAGGTAAGCTTAGGCTTGTCTCCTAAATGTCAGGTTGACAATCTGAACTATCACGACATCCAGCATCAACCTCTGGTCTTCATATATGTGCACGTGCACACACACGCACACACACACACCACACACACCCTGCACACACACACCACATAACACACACACACCCTGCACACACACACACACACCACACACACACACACCACACACACCACACACACACACACCACACACACACATCCTGCACACTCTCTGCTCTTGCTGTGTCTACCTGCACACAAATGTGTGTCTATATGTATTTCTCTCAAGTTTCCTCTTCTCTGTTGGTAACTTTAGTTCTTCTCAACTGCAGATATTCTTGCCAGCTTCTCCTAGGAAATCCTGGCTGGAATTTCACTTTTCTTCTGGGTTTCGTCTCCCATGAATTTCTGGTATACCACTATGCTGGCCCCTTTCTCTACAAGTGCCATATTATGTCAGTCTCCTCATTTAAGCCATCCACTGGTGCAAGAAACCCCTGTTTTCTGCTTCGACTCTGAAATGTCCAATTGTCAATCATTGTATCCCTCTCCGGGATGAGATTCTCCACCTTTGCTCTTCCTTTTTCTTGTGTCTTAACCTCTTTCATTCTATTCTACTTTCTTACTCTAAATATGTACTAACTCTTCACTGTACATATATTGTACATATATGCTGTACATATATCTAAAATTGCATGTTGTATGCATGTAGTTGTGCCTGTGAGTGCCATGAGAATTCTCAGGTCCTATGGATTGCAGACCAAACACTTACCACTGGTCTGTCACTCCAACCTTCTCTCCGTAGTTTTGTAAAACTACCAAGATTTAATCAGCTCCCCTGAGGGCCTTATCTAATTCTCATCACCTCTTAAAGGCTCCACATCTCCACATCATTGCTTCAGTTAAGTTCCCATCCTCTTAAGACCTCACAATGAAGATTAGGTTTCAACATGATTTTAGAGTGAAAAAGCTAGATTCAAACCATAACATTGACGATGAAAAAAATCCTGTATAAATCAGTCATTGCCTCCCAGTCTTCTCCTTTCTCATCAATGCTAATTTGTTGCAGGCTGTAATAGAGATGCTTTGGCTTTGGGTACCAGGGTTAAAAATTAGCATCCCAAACTCCCTAGGGAGAACAAAAGGCTCTCCTGGGATCCTAGCTGTCTTCAGGGGCTGAGAAGTTCCAGCCTCATGACCAAATCCACTTGAGCTTTTCTTTTTGCTTTTTCTCCTATGTTCCAAAGTGTTCATATTACATTCCAGACAACAGTGGTTTTACGTTACTATTTCATGCTTGTGATAGTAATCTCTCTCTAAACGTATTTTTATATGTAAATTTACATTGCCATTCATATTTTCTAAATCTCTCATCTTCCTTTATTAGCTTCTAAGTCTCCTGCCAACTAAAGGGTTAATAATGGAGCTTTGGGGTTTCCCTTTGGAAAAGGCTTCTGAGCCTTTCTTAGGAAAGAATTCAGGGGGAGAGGCTGGGCTTTGACGGCGTCTGCAGTGTACATTCATAATAAAGGCTAGCACATTCATGGCTGCTTCATGATGTGGAGGAACGTGTGAATGAAAGTTTGGGGCATGGCTCACCTCCTAGAGAGCGGTCCTGCTCACCCTCAGACCTGACCCGATCTTGAATTTCCACGTCAAGCTCCTTTCCCCTTTCTCCATTACAGCGTGGTTTTCCAGCATTTTTGTAATCAAGCTGGGTGGTGGTTTTTTCTTTCTTTCTCTCTCTCTCTCTTTTTTTTTTCCCACACTGCCGTTGGATAAAAGATCCCGCCCTTGATTGAAATGGAATCTTCCACTATTGAGCGAGCCTTTGTTGAATGAGTCATTGGCGCAGCCTCTCATTGGCTGAGGCCGCCGGAGCCCAGGGGATTGCCTGGCATCGGCTGCAAGGCCCTGATCCATTCACAGAAACCCTGGCTCTCTCGCTAGCCCTTTCATTCACACAAACAGCGTCTCATTCACATTTTGCTGTTTTTGTCTGCTTCTAATGAAGACCACGGTCTGGGAATGATGGGGTTGTTTTGCTTCAGACTTGAGGGGGACTCCGATCTCCGTCAAAAGCGTCCGTGGGGTGCGCGTTGGCTGTTGCTATGCGAGCAAGGGGAAGGGAAAAAAATGAGTGCCGGGTGGCTGCTGGGCTAGGGCTGCGGCGCCGGAGCAGAGCGGCGGGGACGCGTTTCCTGCGCCGGGGACGGCGCGGCTCTTCTGCGCTCCTGCGTCCTCGGAACGGGCCTCCCCCGCGCGCCCGCCATGAGTGGCGCCCATTAAATCCGGCTTCTGGAGCTCCGAGCCAGTGTCGGCACCTCACTGCCACACATGCCCCTGTCCTGGGCGCGAGAAGACTGGGGCGACCCGAGGGTGTGCTAGAGGTGGATCCATCTGCTGGCGCAGAAGTTGCGGGGAATCAGCGAGTGACTTCACGGTGGGGCAGGTTAGCTGGATGCATGCGGCCGCCTGGCAGAGGTCACCGCGGAGGGGCTCAGTGGTTCTCAGAGTCTCGGGCGGACCTTCGCGGGGGACGCCAAAGTCCTGCTTTCCTAGGCGACAGGAGAAAGGCCTGTACCTGTCGTGCAAGCCTGGGCCAGGTTCCCAACCGCGAGGCATTTCTTCCCCGGGATGTGATGGGCCAGGAAAGAGGCCGCATTTTTTCCCTTCCTCACTGCAAGGTTGTGAGCAGCAACTGAAGGGACATTGGCATATATCGCCAACGTTTCTTAGGTCTCTCTCTCTTTTTTCTCTCCAGGGCCTAAACACATTCAGTTGGAATAAAGCTTGAAAAAAAAAAGCCCTCTTTTTTTTTTTTTTTTTTTCCTTTTGGAATGGATTTGTGGAGCCTGTTGCCGTTCATCAGAGAAGCACTTATTTTTTTGGAAGTAGATTTTCAGCTTAACCCTGGCTGGGACAGACTGCTGACAGCTGTGAATTAGTAGGGAAGACCTTTTGAGCTGCACTGGGCAGAAGTTCACATACAGATTTTCTTTTTCTTTCTTTTTTTTTGAGGAATTGCAACGCCACAGAGACACTCGCCGTGGCTGCTCTGTTCATTTGTAAGGAACCCCCTCCCCCAATCTGGCATGCTTGAATTCACCTGCTGGTGAATATTCCTTTTAATTTTCTCAATTAAACATTCTTGCTCCTTTTCCAAATCAAGATCCATCAGGATTTGCCGAAGACTTGTTCTTAAAAAGCCTTCGTCACATTTTAACGCATCGCCTGTCAGGCACTTCAAGGGCTCACATGAGCTGAGCTTGGAAAAGAAACACCTAAAATGGAATAAGGGGTTGTGAAAAGTTCATTTGATCATTTCGAAGAGACTGGATTTACCTTTGTCACAAGCGAGGGCTGGGGAGGGGCAGGTGAGAAATTCAAGGTTCTGTCTGGGAAGGTAGAGCCAAGGGCTGTTCGAGAACTGATTGGCTCCAGTTGCCACCAGCGGGTGGATGTCTTCGCCTCTTTTTTTTTTTTTTTTTTTTTCTTTCCGCTACAGGAAGTGATTTGCAGTGCTCACCGAGCCTTTGTTGAGAAGGGTCTCCTCTCGGAGTGAGTCATGCTTTTGCTGTGAGCAGCCCCAAGCAGCTGGGTGCTCGCTCCACCAGCCGCAACTATGACTTTTGCAAAGCAGACGTTCCATGCCAAGCCGCGGTCTCCCGGGCCGGCGCTGTGCGGTGGTTGCGGTGCTGCCTTTTAGTGGAGGGACGGCTCGCTCCTCCGCTGTCCCTCGCCAGAAGGCTGTCCTGGGACCCCGGGGCTCGTCGTCCCGCTCCGGGGCCCGGGGCCCGTCTGCTATGCGCGGCAGCCCGCGCCGGGGCCGGCACCAGCAGCGCCCGGGCGGATGCGGCGAGCCCACGGAGGGGCATGCTTCCACGCACCAAGTACAACCGTTTCAGGAATGACTCGGTGACATCGGTCGATGACCTTCTCCATAGCCTGTCGGTGAGCGGCGGCGGCAAGGTCTCGGCGGCGGCGGCGGCGCGCGCGACCCCCGCGGCGGCCCCCTATCTGGTGTCCGGCGAGGCGCTGCGCAAGGCGCCCGACGATGGGTCCGGCAGCCTGGGCCACCTGCTCCACAAGGTGTCCCACCTGAAGCTGTCCAGCTCGGGCCTCCGCGGCCTGTCGTCGGCCGCGCGGGAGCGGGCGGGCGCGCGGCTCTCGGGCAGCTGCAGCGCGCCCAGCCTGGCCGCCCCGGACGGTGGCACGACCCCCGGGGCCCGAGCCCCAGCCGTGAGCATGAGCGCCACCAGGAAGAGCCGGCCTGGCGACGAACCGCTGCCCAGGCCCCCTCGGGGGACGCCGCACGCTAGTGACCAGGTGCTTGGGCCCGGAGTTACCTATGTGGTCAAGGTGGGTAAACGGAGCGCGCCGGCCGGGTGGGGTTCTTGGGGGCTGGCAGGGGACACCAGGGGCAGACCTCTTCTCTGACGCCTCACGGTGCGGGAACACGAGTGACTGTCACGTTGGAAGCGAGGAGATGCGCACTCCTTAGCAATTAGCTGGTTTGGCGAACTACAAATGCGCCTTTTCCCCCAAACACCGGAGAAGGACGCATAACCTCCCATCCCGCGGGGCTTTCTCCCCTGGGTTCTTTAGGTACGCTTCTGTCCCCCGACTTCAGCAGATGTCCACCTAGTACTACTTACGTCCAGGGTGTCCATTCCCGGAACCTGAATCTGGCCATTCTACTGCCTATGAACCAATGCTTATGAAACACACCTGTTAGACTTGGTAGCCCCTTCACGATGAGCGCCCCAACTAACTTTTACCACTTGCTCTCTTGGCGGTGGGTTGGGCACTTCCTCTCTCCCCTTCAGGAATGTCCAGCTCATGGGAGGGGCAGGCCGTTTTCGGTAAGATGGATTCTACTTTCTTATCCAGTAAGATTTTCTTTGGTCCTGATGTGTTTTGGTTTACAGCGAGAGAAGGAGAATTTGGGGATGTTTTTCCGGTGACTGAGGCTTTCCATTGATAGGTGCTCAGAGGGGATGAGGTTGTAGCATCTGGAGCCACCAGCTGGAAAGGAATTTTTCTTCCAGCACAGAGAAGGATAGTCGTCATGGAGTGGGCAGAATTCATGCTCCTAGAGGCAGGCGGTGATCTGTAAGAAGCAATACTCACACTGTTCAATTCATCCTACTAGAGCTTTTTTTCTCCTCCTCAACCAGATACACTTTCTCACAGACAAGGGCTGAAAATCCAAGTGGGATCATTTCCATCTTATCACCTAAGTCATAGCCATGGTGTAGTTGTTGAGAAAGAAACCAGTCATAAGTTTGATTCTCCACCAGCATCAACACATCCATAAGATGTCCTCTTGGGATGGGGGGACAACACTAAAGGGCAGACCCAGTTCTCTAATTCCACAGGACTCCTTGCCTTCGGTAAAATGCAGTCTCTTGGCAATCTGGAACCAAATCTCCAAAGAAAGAAATGATTCTTATGTGTTGTCTTAACCATATAAAAAGCACTTACAGATAACCTCTAGTGTTAAAAATAGGGCTTCCCCTCCCCCTCCTCCCTGCATTTGAATTTGACCTGCTTCTTAGCTAGTGAATATGGATCAGGATATTTTACCAAAAGAGCCATAGATCAGCATAGAATATGCACATTGGTTGAGTTTGTCTTCTCAAATTGCTTATTTAAATGATATGTCCATGGGCCAAAAAGCAAACCAGACAAAAAACTAACAGTTAAACAATGACACTAAAATATATTAATTACTCCTGGAGTATTATAGTTGCTGCTGCTCTTTTTTATATTGAGAGAGAGAGAGGCAGGGAAAGAGAGAGATTGATAGAGAGAGAATGATAAAGAACACATGTGGAGGTCAGAGGACAACCCTTGGAAGTTGTTTTTCATTTCCACCCTGTGGCCCTGGTGTCCCTCAGTTCTCCAGTACAAGTACCTTTACTCATTCTTTTTTTTTTTTTTGGTCTACTTACGTTTAAAGTAGACGAATCTTAGCAAAGCTGCTCATCTGTGTTGTGTTGAACATAAAGTAGTTTTCATATTGAGAAACAATCTCCAAATTAAGTTTCTTTAAAAATTAAATTCTCTCTCTGTGTGTGTGTGTGTGTGTGTGTGTGTGTATCAGAGGGTACTGTGAGTCCTTTGTGGAGGCCCAAGGATGACTTTGGGAATAATCCTGGATTGCTTGCTTCTACCTCCTTTATGCTTTGCTCTGGGATTTTCCAGCCCCCGCCTTTCAGAGCCAACAGTGTAGGCTGCTGCCATTTCCACCTTGCATTTATTTTTACATGGGATCTGGGATTTGAACTCAGGTCCTTTTGCTTGGGAGGCAGTGTCTTAAACCCTGAGCCGTCTCTCCATCCCTTCTTTTTAAAGTTTCCTTTAAAAAGTTATTTTGCTTATGTAAGACTTTTCTTTAACCTTTTTTTTATTATTGTTATTTATTCAACTGTGCGCATGTGCGTGTGTATGTGTGCGCGCGTGTGTGTCTGTGTGTGTCTGTGTGTGTGTGTGTAGAACCACGGACGAATTCGCGAACCACCATGGACGCCTCCACCTCCTTCTGCCCCGGGATTCACAGGCTCCGCCCCACCAGGACCGGAAACGCAGGCCGCCCCGCTTCCGCCTGGCGTCTATAGGTGGGATCTGGGACCTTCCACCTGCAAGGCGGAGGCTTAACCCCTGAGCCACCTCTCCAGCCCTTCTTTAACCTTTGAAGGCAGACAGACATGCAGGTGAAAAGGGAGATATGAAAAAAAAAAGTCTGCCAGTCCTGGAGTTTTTCTGTGGGTACAGGTTTCTGAGTGATCCCAGTGGGAGTACAACTCCCAGGGCCACCTGGCCTGTGTCTGTTCTGGGGCTCTCTGTAGTTTTGGGGATGGGGTGCTGCCAGGGACAGAGGGCACAAGTCACTGGTGTTCTGCGCTGTCCTTCATTGCCTTTTTGTTGACCAGAACAGGGGTGCATGGTAGCCCCTTCTTCCTAGAGAAGTTGGATATTGAGTGGAAAGGAAGCCAGACATTGTAGGAGGGAGGACTGTTTCTTGTGTACACGTCCGATCACTTGGTCCTCTGTTGGCACCTGTGTACAAATTCTCACATCATGTGGCTTAAAATCATCAACTTATTTAGCAAAGAATTAAGAAGTTGGAAAAAAAAACCTTTAACTTGTTGTTACTGATCTATGAATAATTCTATTGTAAAGATACAAGACTTCTGATGATAGAGAGGAGCCCTGTATCATATAACAGCATATCAGTTACTAAACCTGATGGTTCAGAGTTTAAGGAAGGATTTTGATAGCTTTTTCCTAGATTCAAGGAGATCCTAAGTGTTTTCTGGTTTTTGGAGAATTCATCCACTGTACCATTACGGATTTTCTCCTAAATAGATTTGCCTACTGGCAGGCTCTTCAGACAAGAATGATAATTCAGAATATTTCAACTTAATCTATTATTCCCGCTTGTATGTGTGTGTGTGGGGGGGGAGTGGCTGAAGCCCGATGCACTGTGATCAAGTAGGAAGTATCAAATTATTTCTGTAGTAGTTAGATTAACTAATGAAGGATGGAGAATATGGCTGAGCAACACAATTCCACGCTCACAGCAATTTATACCCATTTTCCTTGCAACCTCTGAACCTGCTGTTGGTTTGCTCCCCTCCCCTTTTTGACATAGACCTTCAAGCAACACAGGCTACCTCACCTCTGAGGGCTGGGATTACAGGCATGCAACATCACACCTGGTTTGTGCAGTGCCTGAGTCCCACTTAGGGTTTATGTGTGCTAGGCAAGCTTCCAACCCAGCTGCTACCATCCTGAGCCGGAGTCTGATCAAAGCAGCAGTAGGATCTCATGTATCCAGGGAGCCCAAGGTGTATGTTCCTGTAGTCAGCTCTCTAAGGATACTGGACACTTGTTTTTTGTTCCAGTTATGGTGACATCAAAGAGAAAGAACAGGAAAACATGCTCTTGGGTTGGCCTAAGGAGAAAAAAAATCTAATGGCAAAGAACAGGGAATTCATTCAATTTCTATTTAAAAACTGCTTTCTGTTTGACTCTGATGGGCAGCTGGAAATACAGAGGTATGCTGGTCACCTTTAAATTCTCTCATCTGAATCCAGCCCAGCTGGGACATGCATCTCCTGCAGCTGCCGCTGTTCCTCTGCAGGTTTTTCAAAGGCAACGTGCCTGCGTTCCTCCCTGCAGGAGACTTTAGGAAGGAAAACTAGTTCATGGCATAGGAAGGGGCCTTCCGTTCTCAAAGAGCCGGAAACAAGTCTGATGTTCAGTTTTGGAGCTGTCTGACAGAGCCCGAGGCTGGAGCTGGGGCAGCCTACTGTGTGAGCTTCAACATGGTTTCCACAAGAAGGGTTTCTTCTTAGAACACATCGAAGACTTGGGAAGGCCGAGGGGAGCTGCGATTTGAGGTCCTGCTGAGAAGCGACCATGTGGAGGGCAGACCCACGTGCTAATGGCAGGGAGGGGGAGGCCCAACCTGAAGGCAAGAGAGAGAGAGAGCCAAGGGCCCACTGCAGAGCTTCTGAGCATGGGAGGAGACCATGACACACTAAGCCTTGGTGACAGCTGTGCTTCTCTTGGTGGGGTGTCACTTCAACTGGTTAAAATGGTGAGTTATTGTAAGATTCCTTCCCCTGATGTTGCAGTCAGCCTGCATGGTTGCTGATAAATGACCATCACACGGCTTAAGGGAACAAGGGGTTTATTCTCTTACGATTTCTGGTTACGATTTCAGTCTACTTGACGGGAGAGCATGCACCAACACCAGGGCCGAGGGAACTGGCCACACCATCACTTCATAATGGCTGAGAGATGGACAATCCTTACTTGCCAGACCAGCATGTCTGGCCAAGTGAACAGAAAGATGCCAACTCTCTCAACCAGCTCTCTGTGATTTATTCAGGGCCTAATCCCACCTACCTGGGTCTTCCCCAGTAGGTAGACAATATCTTGCAGGTTTGCTCTGGGCTTAACTCAACCATCAAGTCTATACAATCTACAACTGTGCCCAGAGCTCAAACCCTCAACAGTCAAGTTGACACCTGTGCCTAACCATGACACCTGGATTGGCATCAGGGCCTCACACACATGCTCGGTGTGTATATACCACTGACATCTCCAGCCCTGCAGGGGATTTCTAATAACCAGAAAAGGAATACTTACTTTCTGATATCCTGGGACTGTTTTTCTTTTAAAGCATTGATTTATGACTCTTGAAAAGTTATTTTTTTCTCTCATTTATGAATTTGATGACATTCTCAATGGTATAAGTCATTTGTTTCATTTATATCTTTATAGATGTTTTTATATCCTATTTATTTTAAAATTTACTCTCAAGTTTTGATTTGACTCAGTATTTAGAAAGACCTTTTTGCTTTCTTTGAGCTCTATTTTTTTTAGTAACTATGAGCAGATTATACAAACTAGCCCTTATGAAATTATTTCAAGGATCCATATCCATATCCTAAACTAATTTAAGCTTTAGTTCAGTTCTAGATTGAAAAATTGTTTTCTGAAGTGGAGTGGAATTTCAAAAGTTGATGTTTTTCTTTAGCTGTAAACAAAAACCACTTCTGTAATGTATGTGGTTTACATGTAAATATTGTTTTAAGTGATTTGAAAAACAGTTTAAGAAAGCTTCTTTATATTAATGGTAAAGCTGCTAATCTGGTAGGGAAAATATGTCATCTGTTATGTGACAAAAGCATAGGTTAAATGAATACATCCCTCCATGTATGCACACATACATACTCCTCCATGTATACACACACTCTCTATAACCTACACATAACTCTCACTACAAAGGCACACATACTACACACATATACATACACTACATGACATCTCACATATTCAACAAATACATGCTATATACATGCTACACATATTCACCACATGTTACATACATACACATCCTGACACCCTCTACACACACATACTGTGCAGACATATACACATACCACACATCACACAGATACACACAGCACAAATCATACACACATACTCTACACCCTACCTACATATGCACTGCTTAGATATACACACAAGTTGCACACCATTCACAAACTCACATATTATATATGTACAGATACCATCCATACATACTGTGTATATATTTGTGCACAGAACTCCTACTCCCTACATACATATACATACATTTACATTCTACACATTATAATACATGTACATCAGAACACAGACACACTGACTATACATATCAAAACCTTCATATCACCTACATTCACACCTCACACATCACAGCACATACACACTGAATATATACATCAGAACATATACACACTGCAAACATACACATACCTCACATATAGCACCCACACATCAAACATACTGCATATGTATACATATGTCCATTCTATGCAATACCCTTCAGCCCTCTGACATCACATGCTTGCACACATACCCTTTCTACAGGTGAACAAGCTGTGATATATCGGACTAGGGCTATTTTGTTCTCAGAAAAAGCAAATGTCTTATTTCCAGAAGTACCCAGTGACATCATCCATTCCTTTCATATGAGTGTTCAAGAGCAAAGCCATCCTGAAAGAAAAGCTATTAAGCTATTAGGGAAACTTTGATCCTATATAGAATAGACTTCCACACCAGGTTTTACCTTTGAATTGATGTCATAGTTTTGGAAAAATACACGATACTCTTTGATGAGAGCCCTGGGAGAGGAAGTTGGTATTGTTCACTGTGCTGACCTTCACTATGACTCAGGCTATGGTGCAGCAGAGCCCAGACCTAGCTGGAGAGAGGTGAGACAGTTCAGTGTGGGCTTGAGTGGTTAGTCCTTCTGGATATTACTGTCCTTGGTGTGGGGAGCTGAGGCAGGGTTGTGCTTAGGTTGGCTTCTGAAGTGGGGAGCCTGGGTCTTGGTACAAAAGTTGGCATTGAGACTGGCAGGGTTTTCGGCTCTGACATCTAACGTCAAGGACTAGATAAGCCCACAGATGTGCGCTGCATCTGAGAGGGGCACTTGGTCAGGTGGATGCTAGTTGGACTGCAGTAGTTAGGAACAGAAGACATAGCATCATTTGGACAGGCCAAGAGGAGAGCTAGTGTGCACCAGAGCAAGGTAAATGTGGAAAATGGGACAGTACGGGATCATTTGAATAACAAAAGGATCCTCACAGAAAAAAGGAAAAGAAATGGCCAGGTGGGCACATTTCCTAGGGAGAGGATGAGAAGAAAACATCTTACATTTTACCATGCAACATTGCAAATGTGTGGTGGATAAAGAAAATCTTTCTGGCAAGAGACATTGAACATAGGAATAGCTCACTGAGTGGGTGGATACAGATCATGGAGTGCATGTAACTGCACACTAAGGAGACGGTGACTATGCAATATGTTACTGTACGCTAAGGAGATGGTGACCATGGAGCGTGTGTTACTGCACACTAGGAAGATGGTGACCGTGGGGTGTGAGTAACTGCAAGTTAAGATGAAAAAATGACTATGGAGAGTATAAACTGCACACTAGGGAGACGGTGACCATGGAGAATATGTGACTGGACACTAGGGTGTATGCTAATCATGAAGTATATATAACTGAACTCTAGGGTGAATGGTGACCCTGGAGAGTGTGCAAATGCATGCTAGGGAGCTGGTGACCATGGAGTGTGTGGAGCAGGATACTAATGAGATGGTGACCATCAGGGTGTGCAACTGCACACTGGGGTGGATGGTGACCATGGGGTTTGTGTAACTGCCTATCAGAGAGATGGTGACCATGGGAAGTATGTAACACCATGCTGGGGTTCAGTATGACCATAAAGTGTGTGCATTTGCGAACTGGTATGGGTGGTGACCGGTATGGAAAGTGTGTGACCGCATGCTGGGAAGGAATGTGACCATGGGATTTGTATAACTGCATGCTGGGGTTCACAATGATCACAGAGAGTATGTGACTGCCCCCAAGGGAGATAGGGTCCATGGAGAGTGTGTAACTGCATGCTAGGCAGGTGGTAACCATGAGTTGTAATTAATTGCACATGGGATGGATGGTGACCATGCAGTATGTATAACTACACACTGTGGATTTGGTCACCATGGAGAGTGTATAATGGCACAACCTTGGAGTATGCACATTGGGGTAGATGGTGATGATCACTGGGGGGTGTGTAACTCCACCTTGGGGTAGATGGTGATCATAGGATATAAATCCATGCTAGGGAGATGGTTACCATGGAGAGTGTGAAAATGCACAGTAGGCTGCATAGTAACCAGGGAGAGTGAGTAGCTGCCCATTACTGAGATGGTGACCATGGAAAGTGTATAACTGCACAATGGGTTGACCATACAGTGTGTGTAGTTGCATGCTAGGATTTATGGTGATGATGGAGAGAATATAACTATGTCCTAGAGAGGTGGCATCCGTAGAGAATGGATAACTGCATGTTAGGGAGATGGTTACCTTGGAGAATGTGTATCTGCTCACTGGGGTGGAAGGTTACCATGGAGCATGGGTAAAGGCATTCAAGGGAGAGGGTAACCATGGAAAATGCACATTGTGGTGGGTGGTTATCATGTAGTGTACAGCTGTACAGAGCAGTGGATGACCATGGAGTATGCATAACTGCACATAGGGTGAATGGTGACTATGGAGTATGGAACTGCATAATAGTGTAAATGATGATCATGGAGAATGTATAACCACATGCCACTGACAGCTCTAGAGATGGTGCCCATGGTGTGTAATTGTGTACTAGGGTTTATGGTGACCTTGGAGATTGTATAACAGCATGCTAGTAACAGAGTGTTACTAATTGTTCCCTGAAATGGATGATGACCATGGAACTTGTGTAAAACTGCTAGGGAGATAGTAGCCATGGAGTGTGTGTGACTCCACTCTAGGATACATGGTACATGGTGAGCTGTGAGGGTGTGGACAGCATGCTGGGGAAGAATGTGACCAGGAGTGTGTGTAACTGCACCCCGGGTTTGATGCTGACAATGGAGAGTGTGTAAATGCATGCTAGATTCCATGGTGACTGTTGAGATTTATAATTAGGGAGATGGTGGAAATGGAGAGTGTGGAATCGCACACTGGAGATCAAGGTGACCATGGCTGTGTATAACTACAAACCTACATGGATGGTGACTAGGGAATGTGTGTGACTGTACACTGGGAGAATGGTGACCATGAGGTGTGTGTCACTCCACACTAGGATTCATGGAGACCATGGAGAGTGTGTAACTGCATGCTAGAGATGCAGTAACCATGGAGAGTGTATAACTGCATGCTAGGGAGGTGGTGATCATGAAGAGTGTGTAACTGCATACTAGGGATACAGTGACCATGGAGAGTGTGTAACTGCACCCTGGTGTGAATGACGATGGAGAGTGTATAACTGTATGCTAGGGAGATGGTGATCATGGAGAGTGTGTAACTACATGCTAGGGATACAGTGGCCATGGAGAGCGTGTAGCTGCACCCTGGTGTGAATGGCAATGGAGAGTGTATAACTACATGGTAGGGAGATGTTGACTTTGTAAAGTGGAATAACTGCACACTTAGGAGATGGTATTTGTTCACTGGGGTGGAAGGTGACCATGTGGTCTTTGTAGCTACAACTAGAGAGATAGTAATGATGGAATGAGTGTAAGTACACACTGAGTGGCTGGTGACCATGGGGAGTGTGTGTGTAATGGAACATGGGAGAGAGTGACCATGGAGAGTGTGTACTGTAGACCAGTGGGGATGGTTACCATGGAGTGTATATGAGGTGTACGTAACTGCACACTGAGTGGATGGTGACCATGTAGAGTGAGTAATTTCTCACTGGAGAGCTGGTGACCATGGTGTGTGTGTGGGGGAGTGTAACTACTTGCTTGAGTTCAGGGTGACTATGGATGGTGTGTAATTGCTAATTGGGGCGGAGGATGAACATGGGTTCTGTGGTAGCTGCATGCTAGGGAGATGGTAATGATGGAGTGAGTGTAAGAACACAATGGGGTGGATCATGGAGTATGTGTAATAGCACACTAGGGAGAGAACACAATGGAGAGTGTATAACTTCAGACAATTGTGGATGGTTACTGTGGAGTGTGTGTGTGTGATTTCACAGTGGGTAGATGGTGACCATGAGGTGTGTGTAATTATATGCTAGGGTAGATGGTGACCACGGAGAGTGTGTAACTGTGTGCTAAGGTTCATGATGACCATGTAGTGTATATAACTGCACACTGGTGTAGATGGTAACCATGGAGAGCGTGTGTAACTGCTCACAGTGTAGAAGGTGGCCATGGGATAAGTATAACTGCACGCTATGGAGGTGGTGACCATGGAGAGTGTGTAACTGCATACTGGGATTCATTATAACCGTGGCGAGTATGTAATTTCAATCTGGAATGAATGGTAACCATGGAGAGCATGCGATTTCACACTGGAGTAATGGAGTGTGTGTATCTGCAAGCTATTGCTCATTGCAAACATGGAGTATGTGTAACTGCATGACAGGGAGATAATGGTTGTGGATACTGCGAACACATGCTACAGAGTTGGTGACCACAGAGAGTAAGTAACTACACACTAGGGTTCTTGCTAGCCATGGAGAGTGAGTAACTGCAAACTGGTATGGATGGTGACCATGCAGAGTGTGTCATGCATGCTAGGAGATGTTGACCATGGATTGTGTATAAGTGCATGTTAGGCAAATGGCAGGTCATTTCGTTGAGGGTACAACTGGACACTACAGTGGATAGTGACCATGGAGTGTGTGTAACTGCACCCTGGCATGGCTGGTCACTATAGTATCTACGTAAGTCAACACTCCACGTTAGGATTCATGGTAACCATGGAGTGTGTGCACAATAGGGAGAGGGTGACTATGGAAAGTAAGTAACTTCAGACTGGATTAGATGATTACTATGGAGTTTGCAAACTGCATACCAGGGTGGATGGTTACCACAGAGTATGTGTAACTGCATGCTAGAGACATGGCTACCATGCAATGTACATAACTGCGCACTGGGTTGAATAATGACCATTGAGTGTGTGTCACTGTTTGAGTGTGTGTCACTGTATACTAAGGAAATGATGACCTTGGAGATTGTGTAAGTGCCCATGGGATAGATGGTGACCATGGAAAGTGTTAAACACTGCACGCTAGAGAGATGGTGACCATGGGTGTGTGTAACTACACAGCAGGGTAGAAGGTGACCATGGGGTGTGTATAGTTACAATCTTGGGAGATGGTGATCCCAGAGAGTGTGAACTGCATGCTAGGATGTATGGTGGTCATGGACTATGTGTAACTATATGCTTGTGTCGACAGTGACCATGGAGAGCGCAGTTTTTTTAACTGCATGCCAGGGTAGATGGTGATGTGCATATGGCACAGAAACTAGGAGCTAAGCATCTCCTCCTGAGCACCCAACGGCATCCAGGGCAGCGGCCGTGTGTTCACAGCAGGACCTGGCCTTCTTCAGATCTCATGAGGGGAGTAAGGGAAGGTATGCTGTGCATCCCCTGACCTCCTGCGCACCTGCTGTGTCCAGAAGGACAGGCCTCCTGTTGTCTGTGACTGTCTGCCTAGCTCCCAGATGGCACCTCTGCCCTGGGGTCAACCCTGGGCTCTTGCTGGGTAGATGGTGGCAGCTTGTTAGCCCCAAGGCTTTTGGACCTGGGGTTTATTGGTCCCCCTCTGGAGGTCACCTGGGAAGTACCTCTGCAGATTCCAAAGGCTTGGGTTTCTAGCTATGATCCTTAGCTCCTGCAAGGAACTGCAGTGAATCTGGAACCTGCAGGAAAATAGTTTCAAGTTAGCTTAAGAAGGCGCCTTTCAGTGTCTCTGAGAGTGTCCAAGTCTCTGACATCTTAGCCCTGACATCTAAACCCTTCAAAGCCAAGGTGTTCTGGTGATAGCCTTGTTCAAAGAGCTAATTGTTGGAATGCTGTGGCTGTCGGACCTGATGTCATGCTATGGTGTTTTTTTAAGTGTGTTCTTCTCCGAAGCAGAAAGCTGCTCTGAAGAGTCATGCTTCTGTGTCCATTGAGGAGGCAGAAAAAGCAGCTTAGAATCCATTCCAAATCTGAAGAAACTGATTTTGTACTAGTTTTTCAAACCCCATGGATTCAGCCTTCAGATGGCTCTGTGTCAGTCATGCTGTCTGCCAGGGTTGCTTTCACAAACCCCTCTTGCACACAATTGCTTGGTGTTCTAGAGATAATCTGCTGGAAATCACTAGAGCTTCTTTACTTGTCAAATATTAGAAATTTTTGCCAGCAGCCCAAATACAGACGATTTAATGAGAAACAACCAGGGTTCTAGCTCTGTTGGCAAAGAACTGGACCAAGGTGGGTTCTAGCAGAGGGACCATGTAGTCTGGGCACTTATGACCAGGGGTGACCACAGCTTTATCCTTATGGGTAGACTGGGAACAAGTCCATTTTAAAGTTCTCTGCCTGGAAGAGAACCTCTTGTGACCTCCTGTGCTAGTGGTGGCCCGCATGTGGCTAAATGCAGGGGTACTTAGGCACTCCTCTGCTTTCAAGCAGGTAAAATATTTTGATGACTGGAGGGAAAAGCATTGCCCCCCTCTTAGTGTGGGTGCTATGCTCTGAGCCGGCAGAGACACACGCTGACAGACACTTAGAGTCATTGCTGTTTGCTCCACTGGTGCAGGTTACTTGCACGCTCAGAGTCTCCTGCTTTAAGGATAACAGCACCCCTCTTTGCTTACTCTCACTCAAAGTGTCTTGGTTTTGACTCTTCTGGTCTTTTCTGGAAGGCCTCCCTGTAGTCTGGTCTGCATCGGGTAGGGGAGCCTGAGAGCTGTCAGTAAAATGTCCTGCTGACATTTTCCCTACGGAAGATCCCGCAGGTCCTAAATCACCTCATGCTGAACCCAACCCCGCAAGACCCTTATCTGTTCTTGTTTGAAGCCCTCTGCTACTTTGAGGTTGCTTTTCATCTTAATGACTTGTCCTGTGAGCCGTTCTCTATGAGATTTAAACATTTATTGTGAGGATTTCAAGACATATAGTGCGCCAGTTAGCTACAGACACCAACTAGACAATCAAGGACTGAGCCTTTAGGCACGTCTATGATTATTTAGTTAAGGCAAGCCTCTGAACAAATATGTAGATTGACTAATTGATGTGGAAAGTTCCAGCCCACAGAGGGCGGGGCCAATCCCCAGGCAGGTGAATGAGACAGAAGATTGGGTTGGAATTTGACAGACTGAAAAGCTAGAATGTTTGCCCTTCTTTTACCTTTTCCTGTGATATGAGGTGGCCAGTTTTGTCGGCTCCTGATGGTGTTATGACTGCTATCATATTGGGCTGAAACTTAAGCTGAATATAAATTCCTTGTTCCACTAAACTGGGTAGGATATTATTTTTTAGCAAGGTGAAAAGCTTGCCAAAGATACGTACATAGACCAGGAAACATAAATGCAGCCATTTTAATAGTGACAAGAACCTACCCCTTAGCTACATTCCACAGCTCAAGTTATGTGCACTGAACCCTGCCTTGATGATATGAATGATCTGTGTTTGTTCGAGAGAGAGAGCACATTCACATAACTTCCATTGTGATGTACTATTAGAGCTCTATTTTACGATTAATTATGGATGTTGATCTCTGTTTTAGGCAGGGGTCTCTAGAGGAATGGAGTCAATATATATTAAAGGAGATTTTTCCAAACTGCTTCAACTTGTAGAGATGGGGACGTCCAGTCGTGGCTCTCTGCATGCTGAAGAGACTGCTCCCCTCTGAGACTGGAGCATCTCCAGTTTCAATCTGGGGTTTCTAACTGGAGTGTACATCAGTCAAGTTGGCAATCAAGATTAGCCATCCCACTGATTGAGGATTTACTGTGGATAGACACAGATTTGGGGGACTGGGATTGAGGGCAGATAATTTAGTGTCTCTGTGCACCAGAAGCTGCAGTTTTAAAGGCCTATATCTTAAAGGCTTCCCTCAGGCAGAAAGGCCAATAGCTTTCACTTATAGTCCTGGAAGGCACAGCCTGGGAAACTCCAGAAGATAGAGCAATCCAATGATTCCTGAAGTTATCCTTGGACTTTCACAGGCACATACACTCAAATCCCTAGTTCTATACCCCTTACACATATGCACACCCACATCTATACCTACACGTGCAAAAAAAATTGTTCTTGGGGTGGGGGTCAGAGGTGACTCAGCAGGCAAAAGAACATGCCATGCAAGCCTGATGACTGGACTTGGTCCTCAGGAGCCATGTAGAGGTGGATGGAGAGAAGTTTCCTTTCATCTCCTTGCATGTTCCCTGATATGTATGTGGCTTGCACTCTTACATATGCCTTATTCACACGCTAAGAATAAATAATAAAGTAAACAAGACTTGCCCTCGTAGATTTGTCTTTAAGACGATGTCTTGGCAAGTGTTTCTGCCTGACTGTGACCAAATTAAAGAACAAATAGTACTATCAGAAAGCAGTTCCAACCAGTGGGGGTGTTCTTTCAGGAAGTTATGCTGTGTAAGGGGGATCCAGTGTTGGGTGGGCAAGGGGTCTGGAGTAGCTTTGGCTCCTGTTGTCTCCTGGTCCTGGATTTTTTTCACTTCTGCCACACTTTGGTTTGCAGAGTGACTCTCTTAACTCAGGTGAGAGAAGGGTGGTAGCGCCGCATGATGGCCATGTGGCATGATCCCAGGGCCCCGAGGTGCCCCAGCCCTCTGCCTCTTACAGCCCTGCTTTCCCTCCTGGTGTGTCTGTGCCCTCCAGGGTCAGGACTCTGGAGCAGGGCTGTACTGCCAGCTGTCATCACCTGGTCATCTGTGTGGTTCACTTCACACCGAAGGGCCACTGCCCTGCTGCATGGGTAGGCAGGAAGAGGGGTCCCGTGGCAGCTCCCTCAGGTGCAGGTGGCACGTAATAGGGCCCAGTACAGTGACTGGGAGGCACGACGTGTGGACATGTGCACGCCTTTTATTTTTCAGTACTGACTCCTTCATGCCTTCTGCCTTCTGGCATCCTGTCTCCTCTCGGCCTTCCTCCCAGCCTCCATCTTCTCTTCTGCATCTCTCCCTTGCCACCTCTCTTTCTTACATCCACATGTGCCCAGTGGCTTCTCTGCTCGGTCTCATTTCCGGATTGCCTTTGAGCATTCTTCCCCTGCCAGCCATCTTTGTATGTCCTTATCAAAGCACGAATTGTTTTTTCAACTCAATGGGTACTTGTTGAGCTCCCAATCTGGGGGAGTTTGTGCGAGGAATCGGGTGTCAGCTGTGAATTAGACTTGCATCCTGCTCTTTCAGTGTCGAGGGTGGGGAGAGAGAAGAAACAATTCCAGGGACTGGGCTAAGGAGACGCCATGTTGATTAAAGTGCTTGTGGTGCAAGCAAAGGACCAGAGTGTGGATCTCGTGTAAAACAATGGGATGCGTGCTGTACATGGGATGCGTGCTGTACATGGAATCCAGCCCCAGAGGGCGGAGCCTGGGACTCCACCAGAGCAAGCAAGACTCACTTTATCTGGGAATTCTGGGTTTAGAGACCCAGCCCCAAAGCAGTGAGGTGGAAGAGAGATTGAGGTTAAGTCCAGACATTGACTTTGACCCTTCACAGACATGAGCACATGCACCTGCACATTGAGCATGTACCCATCCACTGTCAAAACATGTATGTAACAGGCATATGTATACTACATTACACATTGCTGCAGTCAGCCTGCATGGCTGCTGATAAATCACCATCAAGCAGTTTAAGGGAACAAGGGATTTATTTTCTCTTATCATTATCTGGTTACAGTTCTAGGTCCAGCTTGATGGGAGAGCACGCACCAACACCAGGGCCGAGGGAACTGGCCACACCATTTCTATACAACAGCTGAGAGAGGGACGATCCTTACTAGCCAGACCAGCATGTCTGGCCAAGTACACAGAAGTGTGCTAACTCTCTCAAATAGCTTTCTGGGAAGGCCTGATCCCACCCACCCCTCCCTATCAGCTAGACAATCTCCTGCAGGTTTGCTTCTGGGCTTAACTCACTACTAATTCTCTACAGATGTGCTCAGAGCTCAAACCTTCAATTGTCAAGTTGACACCTGTGACCAATTATGACACACATATACATGAAAATGAGAGAGAGAGAAAGAGAGAGAGAGAGAGAGAGAGAGAGAGAGAGAGAGAGAGAGAGAGAGATAGACAGTGCCAGGGACCACCTTGGTTATGGGGACTTGGAAATGCAGGAGTAGCTCTTCATGGGGATGATGCTGAAATGAAACCCTAAATATTGAGTGGAACAATACAGAAGGTGATTGGGTTATGTGAGCATAGACACCTGTGCATGAATGTGTGTGTGTGTGTGTGTGTGGTTACTATAGGGGAACAGACAGAATAGACAGAATCCTCAGAGTCGTTCTGTGGCTGGAGTGTGGGAGCTGGAACAGGTGGAGGGGACCAGGCCAGGCCTGCAGCTCTTGGGCCTTGCCAAGTGCGGTAGGAGCCTGTCTTCTGCATGAAGAACTGATTGGGAAGGTAGGGATGAAAGCTGAGCAGGTCAGAGATGATTCGAGGAGGCTAGAGAGGTGGCTCTGTCAATGAAGTGCTTGCCATGAGAACATGAGGACCCAAGTTTAGGCCCTAGAACCCATGTATAAAAGCCAGGTGTGGTGCACTGTGCTTGTAGTCCTAGGGCTGGGGAGGTGGAGACAGGATTACAGGGATTTCCTGGCCAGCCATTCTTGCTTGCTTGGTGAATTCCAAGCCAATGAGAAAAAAAACAAAAAAACAAAAAAACAAGGTGGACAGCATCCTGAGGAATACATCCAACCTCCATGCATGTGTGTACCCACAACACACACACACACACACACACACACACACACTTTTGTTTTTTTAAAGGAAGTCCACTGGTCAGGGAGGGAAGGAGATAAGAGATGGTGGTGGGAGGGTAATTGAAATGCATTATACATGCGTTTGAAATATCAACAAAACTTAACAAAAGTTTTACACAGATTATTTAGAGAGCTGGTGGTCACTTGGGCTTCTTGGGCTGAAGATGAAGTGTGGCCCGTGACTCCAGATGCCAGCCACCATCTCCTGGGCATCTTAAGTACAGCTTGTCTCAAACTGCGCTTACCACCTCTCTGTCTGCTTCTGTTCCCAATGCACCACTGGTCACTACTCCCCCAATCACAGACATGTAAGTCATCCTTGACATTTCCTGTCCCCAAGCTCACGATGTAGGTTCAATTACATGATTGTCATTTCTGTTTCAAGAGTCTTTCAGAGCTTTTTCCTTTGGCTCCCTTTCCTCTGATTCATGGCTTCATCATGCCTTCATTATCACAGCCCTCTCTTGGTCTTGACTAGCCATTGCTGTGGGAGATTCTCTTATTAGAGAAAAGCACCATTGCCTCCCTGGAAGGTACAGTAGACTGTGCAGCCAAAAAAAAGGAAGTCTCCCTTCATTGCCTTTCATGATACATGTACTTTCATCTCACACACACACACACACACACACACACACACAGAGCATGCACACATCATAACACATACATGCGACATCACATACACACACACACAGCATGCACATACCATACTCCCCTCACACACACAGCATGAACACACAATACCATACATACACACATACACACACTACACATATGCACACACAGCATAGGGATTCACACTATATTCCCACACATATGCTATGCACATCTTACATACCACAAATACTATATATACATACATAGTACACACACACCATACCCATATCATGCTCCCATCACATATCACATAAAACACACACACACACACACACACACACACACACACACACACACGACACATCCTTTTCTTTCTCCCCGTGCCTTTTCTTCTTCCTTTCATCTGCCCCCAAGCAAAACTTTCCCTACATGTTCTGTGAGGTCTCTTTTCCCTGGGGGCCTCAGAGAATGCTGAATATCAATTTCTATATTCCGCTCCTTTCTTTTTGGCATCCAATTAATATTCAAATTACAGTTGGACTAGAGTTTATCCCAGCAGCTCCCCATTAGACACGCAGACCACTCAAGAGCAGTGCAGCACACATTCTCTGTGTCTGAGCCGTCATCCTTCTCTGTTCTCTTGGATGTGCCCAGGGCTCGAGGGCACAAATCAGGTCTGCTGGGAAGGTGTGACTGACTACACAGCCAAGTCACTTTCATTCCATCAGAAAGAAGGGCATGTGCTATTGTGGAAACTTTCCTAAGTTAGCAAGATTTTCCTCTGATTCTAGAATAGCTTTCAATTACAAAAATGTCATTTTTCTCCCCAGTCCCCAATAAAGTAAATGTGTATCTCTAAATCCTTTTTGTTAATACAGTGGATTATTTCTGTAATTCCTGACTATTCTCTTGGCCTCCACATTAAAACAAAAACTCCCTGCTTTCCCCTTGGTTACAGAAATGTATGAGAATCCCTGATTATGAGTCTAAAACTCACTTAGTTTCAGTTTAGTTCCTGAGTCTCACCTCTGATTCTCCGCCCCTCAGTACTTCAACTGCATGGAACAGCGTGCTTCCTCCCAACTCACTGGCTATCAGGGCTGAGCTCTTTCTTGCCCTTGGAGCACCTTCTTTTATCTCATCTGGACTTCTTTTATCTCATCTGGAAGTCACTTGAGTGACTTCTTTAGCCTTCTGGATGCAGCTTTCTCTTGTGGCTCTCCTGCAGGCAGTTGGTGGCTCACTGCTCAGCATCTCCAATATTCTGAGAGTTTATCCTTAGACTCACTGTTACAATATATTGAGACTCTTCAGGATGCCTAGGTCAGGGCCGTGAGAATCTGAGATGAGCTGATTGGTTCAGGCTCTCTAGGTGGCTGTAATGCAGTGAGGGCATGCAGGTGTGATGTGAGACCATGAGTTATTCCATATGTTAAGGTTGGATTACAATCACAAAATTCAGAGCCATCAAGGTGACGTATGGGGAGCAGAGGTCTTGCAGAGGCAATTAGACTATGAGCCTGTGAATGATGTTAGCACCCTCCTAGAAGTGCCCCAGGGAGCTTCTTCACCTTCTTTCTACCATATGAAAATAGTTCTCTGCACATCCCAGAGACAGTCCTTACCAGATGCTGGATTTGTTGGTATCTGGACCTTGAATTCCACCTGTGTAACTCTGAGAACTAAGTATCTGTACCTGATGCCACCAGTCTATGGTATATTTGTTATAATAACCTCAGCTAACTAAATGATATTGGAAGGCTGCAGGTTGTGGGAAAGGAAGTCAGTCAGTTATCTTAGTCTCCCCAACTGCCCTGTTTTTGAATATCCAAGACTGTGTAATTTATTAAGAAAAGAAGTTTACATAATAGTGAGAAGATGGAATTAGCCATCATGCCCATCAACAAAGGAATGGATAATGAAAATGTGGAACATATACACAATGGAATATTACTCAGCTATCAGAAAGGATGAGATTATGAAATCTGCTGGTAAATGGATGGACCTGGAACATTTAATATTGAGTGATGTTGCAGTTCACCTGCATGGATGCTGATAAATCACCATCAAATGGCTTAACGGAGTAAGGGGTGTATTCTCTAATGATTGTCTGGTTACAATTCTCAGTCCAGCTTGACAGGAGAGCTCATACCAACACCAGGGCTGAGGGAACTGGCCATACCATCTCTACATAAAGGCTGAGAGAGGGACAGTCCTTACTTGCCAGATCAGCATGTCTGGCCAAGTGTGCACAAAGATGCCAACTTTCTCAATCAGCTCTCTGTATTTTTTTCCAGGGCCTAGCCCCACCCACCATGGACTGGGGCTTCCCCATCATCTAGACAATCTCCTACAGGTTTCTGTGGGCTTAACTCAAAAACTAATTCTCTACAAATGTGCCCAGAGCTCAAACCCTCAACTATCAAGTTGACACCTGTGCCTAACTATGAAAAGTGAGCTATCTCAGACACAGAAAGTTAAGCACCACACCACATGTTCTCTCTTATATGCAGATGCTAGCACTGATATCCTTGTCAATGTATTTGAATTGGAATTACTGTAAGAGCCAGAAAATTTGGAAGGGACCAATGAGTGGGAAGGTGGGAAAGAATGGTTATGTAAACCTTTTAAAGGGGAGATTTAGGATACCTATGGAAAGTAGGGTGAGGGAGGGAATAATTTGGAAAAATATATAGGAGGAATGAGGGGATGGGATATAGGAGGGACAGAGGGACCTATTGAAAATCCAAAGATTGTGGGAAGTAACCCCGAAGGAACTTCCTGTGCTATTAATATATCAAAAAGCATGTCTTTTAAATAAAGGAACAAAAACAGGCAGTCTCTATGCAAAGAACAGAGTGAGGAAAACAGGGGGGAAAAGCTCTGAGCTGATCCACTTAGAACCCAGTGACAATTAAAATTATACTAGAAATAACAGGAATGTGACACTTCCTGATAAAATGTTGGTCAGAGAGATCTCAGAGGCCCCCAAACACTATAGACTTTTGCCATTGCTCTTTGTTGCTCTCCAAAAAACCCTATTACTGAAGTAAGACCCTATTACTGAAGATGCAACACATATGTATCATAGAACATGAGCAAAATATATCAATTGGAACTGGTCTGAGAATTTCTTTCTTGCTGATTAGCTTACACAATACCAAGGAATACTGTAGAAGCTACTGTGGGAGAGAAATAATCACAGGCCTCATCAACTCATGAGATCTGCAAGTTGTAATAAAAATCACCGTGGCAATAGGTGATCACCAGTGTAATAGTGGCATGAGTATTAAGGAGATAACCAACAGCTTTCTGATTGAATTCAAGACCCACATGTTAGAATAGAACTCATTCCTGTTACTGTTAACTAGAACAAAATTCAAAAGGGAAGGAAATAGATCAATAGGGAAAAACAGCCTATAGATAGGAAGATAGCACACCAAATTGCTCTGTAAATAGCTGCTATTATACCTACAGATTTGAAGAACAGTTAACATTCAGCCTAAAAGTCTTCTATAATAGAGGTAGAGGATCTCAACACCCTGATGAGATACAGCCTAGAGCAGTAGAAGAGCAATGAAGTGAACAATAACAGCTAGCTATAATGCAGAGTACCAGCGACCCAGAAAAGCTCATGCAAAATCAGGTCAACTTAATCTCTCCCCATCCTAAGGCTTTGGGAACCTCTGGAAGAGAGGGCAGTGTGATATTGTAAGAACCTAAAGATGAGAAGGTACTGTTGGACAAGACATTCCACTCAAGGCAGGACTGCTGCATTTAGGAACTCACTGCAGTGAGACTTGTTCTTACCAGACCTGCATAATGACTGACATGCCAACATGCCTCCAAAGATTATTGAGGAACCCAAGAGAGAAAAGAACATACATTGGAAACCTTGGGGGACTAAAGCTGGATGAGTGAAGGGAACTGCTCCTGTCAGTGAGGTGGCCCAAAGAGAGGCAACATGTATGCCAGAAGAGACCCGAACCCCCACAAGAGTAGACAAACCAGAGGGAACCCTGGGATCCACAGACGTGCACAGGCAGGAGGGCGGGAGGGAGTGGCATGGATTGATGAAGGAAGGGGAAGGAAATGGAAGGGAGGGGGTGGAGGGAAGTGGGGTTAAGTACTCGATATGCTTGTAAAACTAGAAAAATAAAATAATAATTAAAAAAAAAAGTTTATTTTAGCTTACTTTTTGGAGGTTAGAAAGTCCAAGTTAGGGGGGGTGCGTGTGTGTGGGGGGTGTAGAAAGCAGTGGTGAGCAGATTTGTCCAAAAGAGGTGAACAGCATGTTGGCCCTCCTCTAGAACAGTGTGCTGTCTTGGTGGCTGTCAAATCCTCTAAGAGCAAGTATATGCCCACTCTTGATAGAGGGTACTGACCCATCCCCATGTGGTCCACGTGCCACATGCTTCCCATTAGGGAACCTTGGCAAGCGGCCTCCTGCGTGAGTTTCAGAAGACCAGACTGAAGCAGTCATGACCAGCCCCAAGACTCCCCTAAGGAAGGACTGGGAGAACAGACAGGTACAAGGACAGAAGAGGCAGCAGCAGTGTGTGGGAATGTGAGTGATTGGCTGGGAGGTTGGCCCATGGATTTGTTTAGCACATAGGGGATTAAGAAAGTTCTTCCAAAGAGCACATGTTGAACTCTCTTCTTTAGCCCTGATCTCCTTGGTCATTGTCTCTTCAGGCAGCTGGGCGAGCACACCTTAGCCCACCCCACATCTTCACAGGGTGCCCATAGATGGGAAGCATGATTAACAGACCCATGAATTCCATTCCCTTCCTCCTTGCAGCTAACCACAGGAGGGTTTCAGCAAGAGCCTCTGTAATGAGTGCCTTGAGAGACTGCTATTATGTAAGCTCCACAGCAGAAAGCCAAACGACCTAGGCTTCTGCAGGCACCTTCCACTAATTACAAAAAGAAAGTGGAGGAGTGGATGGATCAACAAGTATTTTTTTGGATGGCTCAGTTGTGCACCTGGTCCTGTGGAAGACATGCTAGATGTTGTTAGAGGCACAGGATGCATTCCAGGGAACTTATATTTCTATTGAATATGAAAAGCTACCCCATTTTAACAGAAAATAAAAAAATGATTCTGCAAGGTACTAATTACCGGCAGGAGGTCAGTGATGAGCGGGAAATTATCAGGCTTTATCATTATTATTAATGTCCCTGAATTAGTTATGTTTCTCATTGCTGTGACCGAATACCTGGCAGGAGGCAGCTAACGGGAGGAAGGCTTGATTTTGGCTCCTAGGTTATAAAAGGATGCAGTCTATCATGCAGGCAAAGCATGGCGGTGGCAGCAGCAGGAGTGGGGTAGCTACATGGCATTGGCAGTCAGGGAGTGGGGCTGGAGCTATAGACCCTCCAAACCTGCCAGCAGGGACACTTCCCACAATGAGGCTCCGGCTCCTAAAGGTTCTTCAGTCTTTCCGAACAGCGCCATCAACTGGTTGCCAGGCGTTTAAACACATGAGCCTGTGAAAACAGTTCACAGTCAAACCAGCACAGGCTTTCAAGGAAGAGGAGGGATGTATTCTGTGTTCTGAAAGGCTGTCCAGATTTGAGTAGGTGAGTGGACAGAGGGTTTGCTTGGGGCTGGAGAACCAGAGTGAGAGCTTACTGTAGCATTTGCCTTGGGGGCATGGGAAGACTTTCTGTTGTTGCAGGCTGGCTACAGTTGGAGGGATGCCTAACAACTGTATATCAATTAATTGTTGTTTGCTTGTAGCATGGGCTGCAGCCTCTGAAAATGTGGGAGGCACCCAGGAAGGCTCAAGCCTACAGGAAGCATGACTCTGCTGTAATCCCTTCGGCAACCTTGAGCTGCCCATTGAATGGAGTCAGGAGGGCATTGCTGGCATGTGACCATCTCCCTCCACCTAGTGGCAGTGGCCTCTGAAGCTGGCAGCACTGGTCTTTTCCTGGCCCAGTGGCTGTCCTTCAGGAAGTAGAGGGCATGCTTTCCCTAACCTTCTCTAAGCCACAGGCTCCTCGATCTTTCCATAGCCACCATCCCACTCTAGCGAAATCCTCTTACTTGTTTGCATTCTGGTCTATGAGGGAAGTTCATAAGTATTCCATGTAGTACTGAATGGGCCAGAATTATAGGTTCAGCCTTGGTTGATATGTATTCTATTTTTAGAGTTTTTTTCCTTCAGAATAATTCTCGCTTTCAGTCCATAAGTCTGCACAACTGAGAGCTAGCTTCATCTTTTTCCAGGATTCTACAGGTTTCTTTTCAAGGAAGAATGCTAGAGTATTCTTCATGGCTTGCTTGCTGTGATTTGCAAGAACGGTTATCGATTCTTTTAAAGAGGTGTTTTTTATCCCTTTTTGGGAAGATTTTCATTGTGTAAAATCATTATGCATGGTACTGTGTTGCATAAGAACATCTGGATATAAGGTATATAGTGTATTGAGCACATTGTCGCACTTGCCTCCTTATTCTTCCTTCCTGTGTTTTTCTGAGCATGGCCTTGCTAGGTAGCCCAGATTGTCTAGAACTTGAGATCCTCCTGCTTAGGCCTCTCATGTACTTGGAGTACATACACTGCTGTTCCTGGCTCAAATCACACTCTGTTTTCACCAAAAAGTTTAAGATAAACTTAACTTCTGCCACCTGTCCTCTTATCCTTAGTACCTAATAGGAAGGAACTCACTGGGGTGAGTTTTCATCCATCTCTGTCATTGATGAAGAGGCCAGTGGAATCATCCCTTTGATTACATCCCTGCAAACAAAGCAGACGCCTTACTGTAGGACAGCAGAATAAACTCTGGGGCTTTTTAAATAAGCAGTCATTTCATGAAGGTAATTGGAATCTTGTTGCAGTTGATTTGAAAAGATTTCTAAAAGGTCACATTGAACTAGAAGAACAAATTGCAACACAGAAGGTGTAGTGTGAACTCATTTTTGTATCAAGGAGTGACAAAATGCATGTAAATATCCACAATTAGAGAGATTGCAACAGCCTATTTACAGCAATTGGCAGACAGAAGAGCCAATGAGAATATACCAAAACTAAACCTCAAAATCAGCCAGCAGTCTCTATCTCTTTGCATACCTGTCTCTGTGTCTGTCTGTCTGTCTGTATCTCTCCCTCTCTCTCTCTTTCCCCCCACACTCAGAATTCCATGAACTCAAAGCAGAAGAAATGATGTCTTATACCCATGAGACATTCAACAAGAAATAGCATGTCTTTGACCATCAAGAGATCTAGAGATCTAGCGTGCTGTCATGGTCAGGCACAGGTGTCAACCTGACAGTAGAAGGTTTGAGCTCTGGGCACATTTGTGGAGAATTAGTAGAGTTAAGCCCAGAGAGAACCTGAAGGAGATTGTCTAGTTGATGGGGCAGACCCAGCCCATGGTGGGTGGGACTAGACCCTGAGCACGTGAATGAAATACAAAGAACTGGTTGAGAGAGTCAGTATTCTTTTGTATACTTGGCCAGATATGCTGGTCTGGCAAGTAAGGATTGTTCATCTCTCAGCCGTTATGTAGAAATGGTGTGGCCAGTTCCCTTGGCCCTGGTGTTGGTGCATGCTCTCCTATCAAGCTGGACTATGAACTGTAACTGGACTGTCAGTAAGAAAATAAATCCCTTAAGCCTTTTGATGGTCATTTATCAGCAACTATGCAGGCGAACTATTTGGGTGCCTGCCCTTTCCTCATGCAAATCTTTAGGACTGCCAACATCAAGCAAACCAGTCCATTGTCTTTAAAATTGACTTCACCAAAGTACTTGTTCCCTTCATCACAAAGTGGGCCCAAACAATCCACAACTCTCTCATCATTCTCATTGTCCAAATGGCCCATTAAACTCTGCAGAATGGTATTTGTAATCCACAAAGTGAAGCTCTTCAAGCATTTCCAACTTTGTCCAGTGAAACCATTCAAAAGCCACAAAATCCACATAGTCAGAATTATCAGCAACACCCCACTTCCTGATTATCAAATTCTGCTGCAAGGTTGATTTTCCATGATATGTATTTTATGGAGTGGGCTACAGCACTGACCTATGCTCAGGTTCACTGGCCATCATTGGGCAGAGAGGATTGGGGGAGCCTCAGGGTTTGGTTGGAAGAGGGGAGTCCACAGGTGGTAAGTCACCATGTCAGAGGCAAGACAGGCAGGAGCCTACCATAGTATCATTTTGCACCCCAAACTTTTCCTTTCTTAGAGAACAATTCATGATATGTAGCCACCTGCCTGCAATAAGAAGTAGTAAGCGTAGCAGCACATGTTGCTGTAGAACTAGAAGGCTCTGCATAGCACAAAAATAGGAGCACTTTTAGTTGTAATCCTTAGTTTCTTCATGAAACTAAGGTGCTGACTGCAGAAAATGAGAGAAGTATAGAGAAATCACCTAAAATAATAACTTAGGGTAACATTGATTGAAATCCCAAGAATGCTTTAGCTGCTATTTTTTTTTCTATGTAAATCTGAGATCAGTGATTTCCTAAATCATTAACTATTGTTGGAGACAATATTCACAGTTATACAATATTCCATTCCATTGCAACTTATTTAAGCATTCTTCTGCTTTGCTTTTTAATTCAGTGTCCCACTGTATAGTCTTGGATGCCCTGGTACTACTCACTATGTAGCCCCGACTGGCCTCTAGCTCACAGTAATCCTCCTGCTTCAGCTTCCTGAGTACTGGGATTTCAGACATGAGCTACAACATCTGGTACATTTTTCTACTTTTGAATATTTTGACTGTTTATGGTATTTTCATCATAAATGGATTAATCTCTCACTCATTCCTTTAAATCAGCAAGTTGTACTGTTTGTCTCAGTACTGGGTCCTGTGAAACTGCTGGCAGCACAATTAAGGATGAAAAACAGGTGTGAGCTCAGCCTCCTGGAGCATGTACATGAGTGTAGGAGTCAGGAAAATGGGAAATCCTGAATGTTCCTGTCAAATGGAAAATTCAGAATTAAGGAGCTACTTGAATAGTTTGGAAATTACAGTCAGGCTTTGTGTGACCAAAATAATCTTGAAGATGAAATACAAAGAAATACAAGACAATGTCCTAGCTTCAACGTGCTGTGATTCTGTAATGAGGATACGGGAAATCCATAGACAGGAATGGGAGTCCCCAGAGAGATTTAGCTGTTTAAGTCAATGGACTTCTCACTTTGGTGCCAAGTTGATTCTATGGAGAATTGTCTCCATATCACATGCAATAATTGGCTCTCAGAGTGTTAAGGACTTAAATATAAGAACCTAAGTCTATAAAACTCATAGGAAAACACTCGTCTTCAACCAGAATTAGTCAGTATTTGTTTTCTTTCATGTATATGTATATGGAGCATGTGTATATGCATGCATATGTGCATGCATGTATGTGTGTGTCTGTTTGCATGTGGGCGGATGCATGTGAGGGATGTATGTGTAAAAGTACTTGAGAATATGTACACGTAGAGGCTCAAAGGTAATATTGGGAATCTTTGTCACTCTTCCAATTTATTGTTGTGAGCCTAGATCTCTAAACATAGAGTAAATCACCATGGCTAGTATGGTCAAACAAGTTGCTCTGGAGAGTCCCAGGCTCTGCCTTCCAGGGTTGGAATTACAGGCAGATTTCCACACCAGTTTGCATTTTTATATGAGATCTGAAGATCTCTGGTCCTTATGCTTTCAAGGCAAGGGCTTTAACCCCTGAGTCATCTCCCCAGCACAAGCCTATAACTTCTTAGATACAATGTTCAAAGCACAATCAACAAATCTGGTCTCATCAAAGTTGACCTTGGAGCTGTGGGTTTAGTCCATGGTGCAGTGTGTGCCTGGCACAAAATCCTGAGCTAGGTCTCCAGCATTGCAAAAACAAATAAGCCAATGAACAAGGCCTGGTGGAAACACTGTGGTTCCTCAGAGGATACCACTGAGATATGAAAAGATGACCCACAGGACAGAGAAAACATGCACACCATGCTTCAGACCAGAGGCCAGCATCCAAAGCAAGGAACTCACAGCTCAGTGATAAAAAGAAAAATGACCAATTAAAACAAGGCAGGGGTTTGAAAATCCAGAGACATTCAGGTAGTCACTTGAGAAGACCAGCACCTTCACTAACAAGGGAAATTCCAGTTCAAATCACAGCGACTATTTGCTTCATACCTCCTGGGCCAGCATTATCCTCAAGGTAGAAGAGTGTCAACCAGGACGTGGAGGGCTGGAGCCCTCATGCACACAGCCAGAGGGAATGCAAAGTTGCGTTAGTGCTGTGGTAGATAGTTTGATGGGGCTTCAAGATGCTAAACTTGGAGTTATCATTATAACCAGGAAATTCTACCCTTAGCTGTTTGCTGAAATGTGTGATGACATGGAAATGTGTACATAGAAAGATAATTTATAACAGCCCCAAAGTAAAAACAGTTCAACTCAGCTGTCCAATGTATGAACAGAATGTAGCAGGCCCTATATCCATGTGATGGAATAGTATTCGGCTACAAAAAGGAATTAAGTACTGATATGCATGAAACATGGGTGAACCTTGAAGCAGTTAAGTCCCAAGGTCACACTTAGGCAATTTCATTTGAACCGAATGGGCAGAACTGGCAAATCTGTTGAGACAGAAAGTAGGTTAGTGATGGACAGGAGCTGGGAGTAGGAGAGGATGAGCAGTGACTGATAATCCCCTGAGGCCCCCCATCCCCCACCTTTCCCTCCTCTCCCCCCTTGCTTTCTTTTCTCCCTCTTCTTCTTTCCCCTTTCCCTTCCTTCTTTCAAACAAGGTCTTGCTGTAGATTTATCTCAGGCCAACCTGAGTCTGTAGCTTTCTGGTGCTAGGATTATAGACCCATTGCAGGGACGATCTTTACTTGCCAGACCAGCATGTCTGGCCAAGTGTACATAAGGATGCCAACTTTATCAACCAGCTCTCTGTATTTTATTCCTAGGCCTAATTCCACCCACCATGGGCTGGGCCTTCTCCATCAGCTAGACAATCTCCTGCAGGTTTGCTCTGGGCTTTACTCAACCACTAATTCTCTACAAATGTGCCCAGAGCTCAAACCATCAAATGTCAAGTTGATACCTGTGCCTAACTATGACAAGACCCCATGCCCCCAGGCCTGGCTCAACCTGTTCCTCTTTGGGGGTGATGGAAGGGTTCTGAGATTTAAAGGTTGTAGATCAAATGATGGTGATAGATATATGTACAACATTGTGACTATACTAGACCCTTTGAATTTTGCAGCATGTAAGTTAATCTTTTTGACCCCTAGTCTTAATTTGTTTTGTGTTACTGTAGGAGAATGCCTGATACTGGATTATTAGAAGAAAAATAAAGAAATTTATTTTGCACAGATTTATTTGGGGGCTGGGGTGTTGAAGACTCGGGGACCACATCTACAGAGGGCCTTCTTGAGCATCACACAGTGGGGGTGGGGCATGCAGAGCCCAGTTTCTCTCTCTCTCTGCATGTTCATGTGTATGTTAGAATTATAAACATGTGCTATTACGCCCACCTCCCTGCCACGCCTGGGAGCATCGTGGATTGTGCCTAAGGCCTCGTGCACTCTAGCGAGCACTGTATCACTGAACTAGAGCCCCAACCCTATGTTGGTTCTGGGGAGTTGAACTCAGATCTTCATCCCTATGTGCAAGCGCTTTACCAGCTTTGCCTTCTTTCCAGTCCCCTCTTCTTCTTATAAAGTCACTAACTATAAAGTCATGGGGGCCCCATCCTCATGATGCGTGTGACATTAATGCAGCCCCCACAAAAGCCTGTGAGTTCTAGGATGATGTTTTCAACACGTGAACTTGTGGAGAACTCATTCGAACCACAATGTGTCTCGAAAATGAAAAATAAAATTTCAGCGATTGTTGAATTCGGTGAACCAGAGGTAGGTTAGTAAGAACTTGACCTCATCAAGGATCTGAGGGTGAAAGTACACAGTGATTAACTAGAAGCTGAGGAAAACATCTTCTAGCAAAAAAGAGCAGTGAGTGGGGAGTTCTTGGTGGAGGGACCACATACTCTGTTTTGTACTGTCACTGTTTACATAAGCAGGAAAGGGCTGTGCACTAAGTACAGTCAGTATCATCGCTGAAAAGCGATGTTCACGTGCATGACTGAATGGAAGCAGACCACCCACGACCATGTCCTACAGAGCATCCAGAGGGAGGGAGGGAGGGAACGGAGTTCTCACATGCATTGAAAGGAGATATTGTCATGGTTTTTGAATGTGAGTTGCCCCCCACAAGCTCACTTGCCATGCCCTCTCTGCCATAATGGACTCTATCTCCCCTCTGGAACTGTAAGCCTTATAAATCTCTCTTTCTCCCCTCCAGTTGTTTGGGTTTGAGTGTTGTATCACAGCAGCAGGAAGAGTAACCTGAACGGAAATGGATGTGGTTTAGTACAAATTTTGTGAAAAGGGTCTGAGTCTATTTGGGCTGATATGGTAAATTACCAGAGATCAGGTAGTTTATAAATAATAAAAGTTCACTGTTTACAGTTGGAAGGTCTAGGACCAAAGGCGCTAAAAGAGGCGGTATCTGGCAAGAGTGTGTTCCTTGTGGACGGTGCCTTCTTGCTGGCCCTTACACAGTGGGAGGGGCAAGAAACTCTTTGTACACCTTTATACAAGCATTGATCCTATTGATGAATAGGCGTTGTGTTCACAGTTGATTCCATCACCAAATCACCTCCTTGTGTCTTTGGTATTAGATTTCAATACATGAATTTTTAGTTGATGTAGATATTCTCTCTTTCTCTTTCTCCTCTTACTCTTTCGCTGTGCACATGTGTGCTAATGCACATATACATGTATGTCAGAGGTCAACTAGCAATTAGTTACAAATTCCAACTTGACAATTAGTCTTCAGGCACACCCGTGAAGAATTATTTGGTTAAGGCAAATCTCTGAGCAAACCTGTGGCCAATTATCTGATTGATGTGGGAAGATCCAGCCTACTGCGGGTGAAACCATCCCTGGGCATGTGGACAAGATCTGGCTGGAATTTGGCAGACTGGCAAGGTTGCAGACATGCCTGTCTCAGCTCTTCTGGCGGATGTGATTGGCCAGTTCCTTTGGCTCCTGATGTTGATATTAATGCTCTTGCCACCATTACTGTAACTTAGAACCGTGAACTTGGCATGAACAACTCCCCCTAAATTGTTTGCATTCTGTATTATTACAGCAGTTAAAGAGAAACTAAGACATCAACTTTCCTCCTTGGGCACCATCCGCCTTGTTTTTGGTAGCAGGGTTATAGACCCTGGATCTTATTAAGAGGGCTGGTCTTGCTGGCAAGTGAGCCACCAAAATATCCTGTCTCCACTTCTCCAGTGCCATGACTGTAAGCGCATGCCACCAAGTTGTCTTTTTACATGAGTTCTGATACTTGAACTTGGACTTCATCCTTGCACTTTACTGACCGACCTGAAAAACTTGCTTTGATAATGTTCAGATGAAAAGCCCTGGGTCTGAAGCCCACTCTACTGCTTTACTTCTCACTGCGACCATCACATGTGAAGAAATGGCGAGGCCATCGGGTTGCTGAAGTTCACATAAGCAACCACGGACAGAGTCTGTAATCTAGGCCCGTGTGGTTCCAGAGCCCACTCCTGTCTTACTAGAATGCAGGATGTAAAAACATGTGCAGAATTTATAGGGCTTTATTATTTTTCCGCACAGAGAAAAATGGTATGTTTTGCATGGTGGAAAGTCCCATGCTTTTGGAGAGAAGAGTGAAGTTTGAAATACTGTCTTCCTTATTCATCATTCTCTGTGTGATTCTCTGTGGACAGATGCATGATCATAATAAATGTAAAGTCCAAAGCCTGTCCCCCCCCCTTTTTTTTTGCAAATACAAGTGTATATATTTTATGTATATCTTTTGCCACTTTTAATACACAAGTACATTTCTTAAAAGGCCTATTGATAAATTTAACTAAAGACAATACAAAGTGAACAGCAAGGGACTTTCCCCCACAAAGCTAACTCTAAATCTGCAAGGAAGAAAGACAAATTTTCTTTTGACTTATGATGTTAGGCAGGGTATCATAGAAGCACAAACTGAATACCAGGATGCTTGTGTTCTGCATGTTGGAGAGGTAAAGGAGAGAGAGAGAGAGAAAGAGAGAGAGACAGAGAGAGAGAGAGATTGAGAGAGAGAAGAATAGGCACATACATGTCACTGTGTACATAGAGGTCAGGGACAACTTTGGGAAGTTGGAATTCTCTTTCCACCATGCAGGTTCACGCCCACCCCCTTCCTTTGCTCAGTCACTGTCCCCTCCTCTTTCTCTCTTTTAAATGCAGCACGTCCTCCCTCAGACATTCATTCAACGCTCTCATTACAGCCTATTTATTTAGCGGCAGTATGTTCAAATTCCGGAACCACCTAAGGGAAACCCAGTCAGACAATGTTGGTGCATGGCATCTAAAGCAAACCAATACAAATTGGTGCTAAAAAGTGGAATCAAACCAGTTAATGACAAAATTAAGATTCGTAAAATCCGCACATTATCACAACGAGGTGCTGTAACCTTCTAGTTCTGATCGCTGGAGGTGAGCATGGCTGCTGAAAACATGCGGGACTTTAACTTTTGAGGAAGAGATTCTGCAGACATTTGTTTCGTGCCACGGCATTGGGGAGGGGTCCTTGGGAATGCTCAGAAGAACACGATTCTGCTGTTCCAAGTGAGAACTCGGATGGCTGGCCATCTGCAACTGAGTGTGGGACCATGGCTAGGTATTTGAAGGGAAGTTGGGGTGTAGGGATCAGCAGGGAAGAAGCAGGTGGCTGTGACAGAGAGTTTAAGTTTCCTCTATTTTCAGTTTTGGCAATGATTCTGTCTTACTACATGATAAAAACAAGAATGGGAAGATCTCGGTTAGTGAGCAAAGAAGTCCATGCGGCGGAACAAGGAGTTGATTTGCAAGCCAAGGAAGGTTATCACATCAGGGGCCAGTAAGATTTGTTGACCATGTGATATGTGAGGTAGGACCTTAGGAATCACTTGCAGGGATCTGAGAAACAGAGAAGGAAGCCAGAGATTCCTGGCAGGAAGACTCATACGCCGGAACAGGATGTGGGCAGGGAGGGAGGGTGATACACATGACTTGGCAGGAATGTGGGCAGACAGTTGGCAGAGGAACCAGAGGTAGGTGAGTCGAGACGGATGACATAGTCTCATCTGTGACCCATTTCTTGACTGAACAGATCATCCTAAGTGCAGGACCTTTCCGTCTTCTGCTGCGGTCTCGCTCAGCATCCAGACGAGCATGTGGCCTACGCTGGGGCTCTGTCAGCATTTCTGGAATGAATGCGGAGTGCTTGAGGCCTTGCTACAGTGTTTTCCAAAGACTCATGTGTTAAAGGCTTGGTCCCAGCTTGGTGCTATCAGGAATATGGTCTGGGTACCAGGAGATGGTTCAGTAGTTAAAGCCTTTGTCTCACAAGGAAAAGGAACTGAATTCAGGACCCCAGATCCCACATAAAAAGACCAGGAGGATATGGCAGCAACCTGTACTTCTGGCCGTGGAAGGTTTCCTGGAAGGAAACCCCAGAGCAAAGCAGTAAGGAGGTAGAGCAATCCAAGATGATTCCCAAAGAGGCAAGCCACTTTGCTCTGCCATGTGTTACTTTTATAGCAGAGGGGTCTGTTGATCATGGACTGGGACCTCTGAGGCTGGGAAGCGCCAGTGAATCTTTTCTCTTTCTATGTAACTTGGGTGTTTGTTCTAGTGGCAGAATGCTGACTAATGCCAGCCTGTTCAGGTAGAGCTATGCTGTAGCATGCTGGTGAGCCACCTTTGTTCTTGGCACTGCACTGTAAATATATCACAGGTTTTTGTTGCAGTTGGTTTACTCTTACTTCTGTTGGTTACTTATTTTCATGTTTAAGGCTAAGATGAACTCTGATGATTTCTATTTTGGTGGATGTTGGGTCAGTTTCTCTTGGTTTGGAATTGCCGAATCATGTTTACGATCTACTTTGGAAGAAGATGCCCAGTAGTTTCCCAAAGTGTCCCTGCTGCTCCACTTCCTTATCTGTCCTTCCTGTTGTATTTTCACTCTCTACTGTCCTGAGGAGTTATAGTGTGGCCTTGCTAGGCTTTTAGTTTTTCCTTTCTTTTAAAAATATTTTATTTTATTTATTTGAGAAAGAAAGAGAGACAGGTAGAGGGCAGGGATGCACATGCCAAGGTCAACAGAAGAGTTCCGGGTGACCACCAGTTTAGTAATAGTGGCATGAGTATCAGTCAGACAAGAATCTGATTGGATTCAAGACCCATTTGTCAGACATCCCTGTTACTAGTAAACTAGAACAAGAACTTATAAAAAAAGGGAAGGAAAAAATCAATAGGGAAGCTAGCCAATAAACCTATAGGTTGGAAGACAGTACATCAAACTGCTTTGTGGGTAGTTGTTATTATACCCAGAAAATGGGAACTTACAGTGGAAACCTTTGGGTCTAAAGCTGGATGAGTGAAGAGAAATGCACATATCAGTGGGGTGGCCTGAAGAGAGGTGACTTGATATATCACAGAGGCCTGAGCCCCCACAGGGGTAGATAGATCAGAGTGAACCCTGGGGTCCATAAAAGGATATAGGTGGAAGGGTGGGAGGGAGTAAGAGGGAATGTGTGAGAGGGGATGGAGGGGAGGGGTGAGGGAGGGAAGCTGGGATGAATACTCAATATGCTCATAAAAGTAGAAAAAGAAAGAGTCATGGGAACCCCAGGCTTATACACAGATGCTCTCATCCACTGAATCATTTGTTTCGTTGACCCGGTTTCTTTTCTTTTTTTGTTAGGCTAGGGATTGAACCCGGGGCCTTTTGCATGACGGGCCCTCACTCTACCAACAGAGTCTGTGGTTTTGATGTGCTTTGTTTGCCCTGAGATTGACAGGGTTAATCACCCCTCCCTTGTGTATTTGCCCCTCAAATGGTTGTCAGCCTGCTAGGGAGGTATTCAGGGTTTAGAGCACCTGCTAAGTTAGCAAAAGGACTGGAGTTCGGATCCTCAAATCCCACATAAGATACCAGACAGATATGGCAGCCTGCCTGGTATTGTAGTCTCAGAAGGCGGAGCCTGGAAATCCCCAGAGCAAGCCAATTAGGCAGACCAGCCCTATTGGTGGGCTTTGGGTTTGATTAGAAGTCCAGCATTGAAAGAAAAAAGTGGAAGAGCCATCAAGGATGCTTCCCAAAATTCCCTTAATCTTCAATACACAGTTGATGCTGTTTAGATTCTGGTTCTAATGTCTGAGGTTAATCAGTATTTTCTTTCATCTCCTTACTGTGGTTTCCCCTCCCCTTGCTCCTTCTACTTTTTGTCTTGGCGTGGGATGTTACTTCCACCTATATTAGCTCTATACTTAGATATAGTTGTATTGCTAATCTGCTCATATATTTGCCCTTGAATTTCCTATGTAATCCAGGCTGGCCTCAAATTTGTGGTCCTCCTGCCTCAGCCTCAAGTGGGATTGTAGTTGATTCCTTCTTTTCCTTTTCCCTTCTCCTTTCCTTCTCATTCCCTTTCCCTTCCCCCTCTTTCCTATTACTCTCCCTCTCTTTCCTTTCTCTCCCTCCCTCCCTCCCTCCCTCCCTTTTCTATTTTGAATTCATATTCATTTTTGCTTGAGTACAGTGTCAGTAATGCATTTGGAGAGAGGGTTTCTGGGTGCTAAAGGTCCCAAGTGTACACGTGAATGAAATCCTTTCCTGTTTATATATTACTTCGCCATGCAGTGATGCAGAGAACTTTCTTGTCTAGTTGCTCGTAAGAGATCTGTTGTCCGATGCTTGTTCTCTATTTTTTTTTTAAGTATCAAAGTACTCATCAATTGAAGTTGACTAATGTCATGATTTGAAAGTGGACTGATACATGCCCAACCCCAGCTCATGTGTTAAATATTTGACTCTTAGTTATTGGTGGTGTTTGAGGCTTGTTCAGAAGGTGAAGTCTCACTAGAGGAAGTATGTCATTGGGGTAACCTTCAATTTGGTAGGCCGGCCCCAGTGTCTCTTGTTCTCTGTGCTTCTTCTTCTTCTTCTTCTTTTTTCAAGCACTTTTATTATTATTTCCCCTCATACAAACTTAACAGGTACACCAGTCCCCTCCCTCCCTCCACCTCCCCCCAACCCCCCTGCTTCCCCCTCCCCTCTCCCCTCTCTTCCCATCCCCCAGTGCCTCCCTCCCCCAATCCCTGGAGCATCCTTTAATGTGCATGCCAAACTCTCCTCTGGGTCCTCCTCTCTGATGAGGTGCAAGGACCCAGGGGCATTTCCCAGAACCCTTTCCTGTGTTGCCCTTAAGCTTAGGAACACTACTGTGACTGTCAGTCCCTAGCCTCCAAGGATTCTCTCTGCTTCTTGATGACCCGAGCCAGCCTCTTGCCTTCAGCGGCTTGCCTGCTGCTGTGTGCTTCCCTCTGGAACAGTAAGTCCTTGCCTGTGTCTGAGTATTGTATTACAGTAACAGAAGAGTAAGTGCAACAACCATTAGCCATGTTTATTGACAGCTTCCAACACTAAGAGATCACCAAGTGGTCTAGCATGTGACTGTTTCTTATTCTTTTTTTCTCCCACATTTTATTTTTTATCCCAATCATACAAGCTCAATAGGTACCCCCCTCTCCGTCCTTTCCCTTCCTCTTCCCCTCCCCAGTTCCCCTTTGCACTCTCTCCGCCTTTTCCTCTTCCTTTCACTCCCTCCCTCCCTCCCTCACCTTTACCCAGTGCCCCCCCTTCCTCCCTTCCACCCCATGGAGCATCTTTTTTGTGTGAATGCCAAACTCCCTCTGAGTCTTCCACCCTAGCGAGGGGTAAGGACTCAGTGGCATAGTCTGGAACCCTTTCTTGGGCTCCTTATTAGAATGGGAACTCTATTATGTCTGTTAATCCCTTGCCTCTAAGGATCCTACTGTTTGGAGCCTTCTCCCCTGTGTTCCATGCTAGACTTTGAGGAGTTGTTGACATGTCAGCCATTGTGCAGGTCATGCAAAGTCCAATTATGGCTACTGCAGCCCTAACTTGTGTGGAGTATCTTGCATATTGTTGGTCCTACCCCATCTTTAGGCTCTTACAATCTTGCCGCCCCCTCTTCCGCAAGTTTCCCTGAGCTTTAGGATGGGAGAGATTTGGCTGGTCTGGTTTCAAGGTGAATAATGTAGGGTCTTTCGTGCTCTGAATTATAGTTTGTTGTTGATTTTAGTTTTGCTTTTCCTGCACCACCCTTGGCTGCATCCTGACTGGTACTGAAGGTCACCTCCTGAGGAGCAGAGAGTCCACCTGGTCTGGGTTTGGGCCAGAAAGCTCTTATTCTTACTTTTTTTTTTTTAAGTTCTCCTTTTTTTTTAATTTATTATTATTATTATTTATTCAACTGTGCGCATGTGCATGTGTATGTGCGCGCGTGTGTGTGTCTGTGTGCATGTGTGTCTGTGTGTGTGTAGAACCACGGACGAATTCTCGAACCACCATGGATGCCTCCACCTCCTTCTGCCCCGGGATTCACATGCTCCGCCCTACCAGGACCAGAAGCGCAGGCCGCCCCCGCTTCCGCCTGGCATCTATACGTGGGATCTGGGAACCGAACTCAGGACCCTCCGCCTGCAAGGCGGAGGCTTAACCCCTGAGCCACCTCTCCAGCCCTCTTATTCTTTCTTAAGTTGTCAAGTACTCTCCTTTACCCACCAAACCTTTTGGGTTTTTTTCCTTTCTTCTTATCATTGCTCTGCTATCACACCAAGACATGAGAGATTTTTATTTATTTATTCATTTTTTTGTTTTTTAAAAATCATTTCCTGTATATTTTATAGGTCTTCAAATTTCAGGTTTTAGGTCTTCAAATCTGCAAGGATTGATTTTTTTTTTTAATTTTAAACATCCAATAAAAATACTGAGGAGGTGGCTCACGGGTTGAAGCCTTTGCCTCGCAAACAAAAGAACCTGAATTCAGATCCTCAGATCCCACGCTGGGCAGAAATGTTGACAACCTATAATATTGGCTCCGGTAAGTGGAGCCTGGTAAAGCCCTAGAACAAAACAATAAGGAAGTAGAGTAATCCAGGATGATTCCCAAGCACACATCCTCAAGTGCCCTCTTGTATACACATCCATTACACTTGTACAAACACACACATAAATCCAATCAAGTATTTTTTAACTGTCAGGAAATAAATCTTTTATTCAAACCTACCAAATAGCCTTTGTTGTCAGATAGGTGAGGGACAGGTGGTCTGGATCGAACTCCTTGCACCTCTAGGTTATTGGATGCTCAGCATCCCAAAGACACTGGCTGTCATTGTTACCTCTCAGCAGATTGTCAATGTCAGTTGTTCCAGGCCTGTTGAATCAGAATCTCTGGGTGAATCAGGCCAACAGAGTGCATTTCACAAGCCTTCCAGAGGCTTGTTCCAGTGCATGTTTGAGCACTGTGGTGTTAAGCATTAGTTTATTTTATCTGCCCTTTAGAAATGTAATTGCTTGTGATTATATAGGTGATACCCGGCCACGTTCCTGTTGTAAAAGTTCAACACTGTAAGATACACACAGCAAAGAAGCACGCATCTCTGTTGACAGAATGCTTTGGAGCCTTTCTCAATGGTCACCAGTTTCTCTTCCATTGCTCTAATAAATATTCTGACTCATGCAACCTCTTAAAGAAGGAAGGCCTCAGTATTTGGCTTACAGTTCCAGAGAGGCTGGAGTCCATGAAGGCAGGGAACACAGAGAAGAAGACGCGGCAGCAGAAGGAGAGGCCAGGTCACCTCTCGGCAATTTGAGGACACAGAAGGGCGGAAGGGAAGAGACAAAGAGGACATGGAGCTGGATTAGCCACCTTAAGGCCAGCGGTCAGTGAAGTGCTCCATCTCCTAAGGTTTCATAATCTTCTCAAACAGCACCGTGAGCTGGAGGCCCAGTGTTCAGCCATGTGAACCTGGGGGAGACAATTTGCATTCAAAGCATGGCAAGCAGCCTTCTTTTCTATGCATATAAGCATGCATGTGCACATGCATGTATGTATACATACATACACACTTACGTCTTTTGTTATTATTTACCCTGGCATTTTTCAGGTTCAGAAGTTTTAAGCCATCCTCATCTTTCTTTAAATGAAATGGTTATGGGTGGAACCTCATTGTGAGAACTCACAGCAGGACCCTTGAGAGGCCACACTGTCATCTTCCAGCCTGGCTACTGTATGGATATGACTTAACATGTCCTCCAAAAGTTCCTGTGTTGGGAACTTGGGTTTCAGTGTGGAAAAGTTGGGCGGTTATGAGATTGGGTCCAGTGGCAAATTCTTAGTCAACTGGGAGTGTGCTGTAGACTGTGACTCTACTCTCTCGCTTTCTCCCTATCTCTAGCTCTCTGTCTTCCACTCTTTATCTCTATTTCTGTTTCTCTCTCTCTTTGCTCTCTGTGTCCATTCCTCTTCCTCTTCCTGTCTCTGTTTCTGTATCTCTTCTTTGTCTCTGTTGGTCTGTTTCTCTTTCTCTTGTCTGTCTGTCTGTCTGTCTGTCTGCCTCTTCCTCTGTCTCTTTATCTCTCTTCCTGTTTGGGGATGTGATCTTTTCTTTTTACATGTGCCCTCCCTTGCCATCTGCCATGAAATGACATTGCTGAAAGAGGGCTGTCAATCTGCTATGAGGATTCTATGAATCTGTGAGCTAAATATCTCCTCTTCCTGTCTCCCTCCCCATTCTCCTCTCAGTAGCCAATCTTGGGCATTTCATTATCACAACGAAAGACAGACTGATATCACCCCAACAACAGTGTTAGGATGCTGATGTGGCTGGTCATGGTACCTCCCTTTTCCTGAAGGGGGGGGTGGCATAGTTATAATTTGAATGACACATCACAGTCTCAAAATACCCTGACACTACTGTCACAGTTACTTTTTGCTGTTGTGAGAGAACACTCATACATCCAGCCTGAGGGAGAAAGGGAGATTTATTTGGCTTCTGGATCCAGAGGGGAGACGTAGTCCATTATGGTAGGAAAGGCATGGTGGGTAGCAGAAGCTGGAATAGGTTGAAGTCATGTCCATCATGGAGGGTTGAAGACGCTGGGTTCTGAGGGCAGCAGGAAGGAGAATAAGTTGCCAGCACAGGGCGAGGTAGGCTCCTCTTGCAATTTTTTTTTTAATCTGGTTTGCTACTGGGAGATTCCATCCAGATTTAGGATTGGTCTTTGTGCTGTAGTTATCGTGTGTGTGTGTGTGTGTGTGTGTGTGTGTGTGTGTGTGTGTGTGTAGGTGTGTGTAGGTGTGTAGGTGTGTATAGGATTGCTTTACCTCCTTTTGACTTTGCTCTGGTGGTTTTCCAGGCTCCACTTTTCAGGGCTGGAAGTACAGACCTCTACCATTTCCATTTTTACGTGGGATCTGGGATCCAAATTCAGGTCCTTCTGCTTGTAAGGCAAAGACTTTAACCCCTGAGCCATTTTTTTTTTCTAGCCCCTGTATTGCAAATATCTTAATCCAGATGATCTCTCCAGGTAGTCTGACAACTAACCTGTTAGTTAATTCCAGGTGTTGACAACCAAGATCAACCATCTCATTAATGCAGGACTTGGGCCACTGGCATTCCAAGGACAGCAAAGAGTGGGATCCACCTTAAGCCAGAGGTGTCAGTTCTGGAGATTAAAGTAACCTCTGACCTGCCAGCCCCACTGAACCCACTAACTGTTTCTCTCTCTGTCTATCTTATCCTTCTTTTTGGTCTGTCTCTAATTTTCCAGGTCCCACAGGAACTTCGGCCCTTCTGGATCCCTGTACCTTTGAGGACTCTTAAGTGGTAGGACTGACCTGCCCAGGTGACCTTTGACAAAGCTGACCTCTGGAATGGCAGCTGTTGGTTTTCTAGGCCAAGCTGGAGCCTCTGGATTTTGCAGACCGTTTCTAGTCAGTCATGAGTCATCTTTGAAGCAGGCTTGGCTACCTGTCTTCTTGCACTTATGGGTGCCGCAGACCCTCAGCTGCAGAGAAAGGTCCACAGCAAGGAGATGCCTCCAGGTAGTGATTTCATCTGTGTTGCTGGCTGTGAATCTTCTTTTCTTACGTGGGAAGCAGCATCGTTTCTCATTTACGTCCCACCTGCTTCCTAGGCGTTGGCTTTTCTTTCAGGGTCTCTGTAAATTGCAGTTCTTTTTCTGATGCCTTTTATTTTTTTGCCTACACACTCCCATTATTTCTTTGAATTCTTTAGCAAGCAGCTCAGTGTATTCTGCCTGCGACAGTCTCCTTTCTGCTACGGGAATGGTCTCCACCCCTGTGTGCCTTTGCTTTAATGCTTCTCATTCAAAAAGCCAATTTTATTCTGTGCCCTTGAGTTATTATTTTTAATAACAGTGCCTTTCTTCCACAGTCCATCTACTTCCCAATGAAAGCTCTCAGAAATCTGATTGGGACTATTTTTTTTTTCTATCACAAACTCAAGTTTTTACAAAGCCACCATCGTGCCATCCATTTCCTAGGATTTGGAACTTTTTGATACCCTAAGTGGCAATCTCACGTCCATGACATATTGTAGGGACAGGAAGGATCTTCAAGGCCATCTTGAGTCTGAAAGAATTCCAAGCCACTTTCAGTTAAGTGAACTGTGGCTGAGACTGCGTGCATAAAGTAGACTAGAGTGAGTCATATTCCTGAGGGTATCTGGAATCATGTGTATGCTGGGAGCCATGGGAGATCTGTGGACAGCGAGAGGCAGTTATCTCCCCTGTTTTTGTGGAATGAAATCAATGCTCAAGCAGGAATAATGCCAAGATAAAAATTTTCCAAAGGGGGTCAATGAGATGGCTCATGGTGTAAGATGCCTGCCTCCAAACCTGGTGATCTGAGTCCGATCTCCAGAGCCCACATTGAGGAAGGAGAGGAACAGCTTCCAAGTTGTACCCTGACCTCCACATGCATAGTGGCTTGATTCCCTCGCTCTCTCCTTTCTCTGACTCATAAATAAATTCTAAAAAGTCCCCATGAGGCCTGGGGAGATGACTCAGTAAAGTGCTTGGTGCATGAACACGAGGCCTGGATTTCAATTCCAAGAACCCAAGGGAGAAAAAAAGGTGGATATAGGGGTGTGCACTTGTAATCCCAGCTCAGGCAGGACATTGGGTCTCGTTGGCCATTGTAGCCTATTTTACTTGATAAGTTCCAGGCCAGTGAGAGATCCTGTAGAAAACAAAAGCAAACCACCCCCAATGGATAGGTCCTGAGAAATGACAATGGAGTTGTCTTCTGGCCCACAGATATTGTGAACCATGTACAGGTATAGAAACATGAGCTTACGCATGCGCGCGCGCACACACACACGTATTCACACATGCCACACACACCATGTGCTGCAGAGTCTGACGGTAGAGCAACAGTTTCTGGCTTAGGATTGACAAGAATGTTCTGCGTGGCTCTCTTCTTGGAGTTCACAGCAGCTGCTGGTACACATGTGTGGGGTTGCTATTAATTAATGACATACATGCTGATATTATCAGTAGCTAAAATTTAATGATTGCTTTAATATATTTTAAGGTTTTGTGGGGAAGCAGAGGGTTAACACGGGTCCTACTCTAGCTCAGACTGGCCTAGAACTTAGAATGTAGTGCCTCAGCTGCCCAGGTGTTGGGATTAAAGGCATGTACCATTACACCTTCCTTTAAAGTGTTTTCAGAGATATCTTTTTGTATAGCATGAGAAGGTTAAAAGGCAATTCACTTTGTATACCAGCAAAATGTCATGCTATGATGGATGCTTCTTTGTGTCTAGCATGGTCGAATTCCCATTATGGGCCATGTTAGGAAACAGCAGATCTGTGCACTTGTACTTATACATGCATGTTAGGCAATATCTCTAATAGTCATCGAGGGTGACATCACTAAGATTGAACATTTCTAGCTTTGTCAGTCACCATTGTCCAGGAAAACATTGTGGTCGGGGAGCAGGAGGCGAGTGCCAGCAACTCTTGAATGAATGGCGCTCTGGGCAATTCCAGAAGAAATCCCAGGACACAACTTGCTCACCTGGATGATGATGTGGTTTGCCAGCATGTTGCAGATAAATTAACAGCCCAAACACTTAGGGGAACAAGGGGTTTTTAATTCTTTCTTATGATTCTTGATTACAGTTCTTAGTCCAACTTGGCAGGAGAGCTCATACCAATACCAGGAGCCGGGGGAATTGGCCACACCCTATTCACAGGGATTGCTGAGAGAGGAATGAACCTCACTCGCCAAAGCACGCTGAAGAATGCCAGTTTCCTCCATCTTATCCACTTGCCCAGGGAATGGTCCCACCCACAATGGGCTGGACCTTCCCACATCAATCAATCTCTACAGGCTTACTTAGTCTTGTCTTAACTATTTCACAGATGTGCCCAGAACTCAGCCTTCAATTTTCAAATTAAAGCCCCTATCTAATTAACACAGCCGGGATCATCCACTTATCCCTGACCAATCACTGGGTGATTGGTCCATACAGCATTTATCAGAGAAGAAATCTGCTCCTCTCCCTGAGCCCTCCTCCTCTGCTCTCCTTGGTATCAGCAGACCCTCAGAGGATCACTGAGGTGGGCAATTTGGGTCCTGTTTGTGGTATGACCAGATGTCTGCTGATCATTTTTTATTTTGACCAGTTTGAATCATACATGGAGGTCCCATTTTATAAAGCATGGTCTTTTATTTTTCGTGGTATGTATTTTTAGCATTTCATTTTTGGAAACAGTGCACATAAGAAGCAAATACCTTTGCACAGGTGTTTAAACAAAAGTGTTCACTGGCAAAGAGCCCCCATCTCTTCTTGCCCCTCCCCATCACTAGTGAATTTTCTTTTACTTTGTGTCCCTCAGTGGACCAAGTGTTTGTACTCTCAGATGACTCCTCCTTTAGAACTCAAGCTGTCCTCGTGACTTACTTTAACCAATAGAATGTGCAGGACTGGAGGCTGTTTTGGCATCATAGATTGGATACATCTTAAGCATTCAACTATCTAGTTGTCCATCAATATTTGAGGATGGAGTTCCAAAGCTTTTTCTATACACGTAACAAACTAAAGCATATTTTTATTCATATAATTACTTTTTTATTATTATTTATTCAATTGTGCATGTGTGTGTGTGTGCGTGTGTGTGTGTGTGTGTGTGTGTGTGTAGAACCACGGGCGAATTTGGGAACCACCATCGACCGCCTCCACCTCCTCCTTGTTTACTCTGCCCCCAGATTCACAGGCTCTGCTCTACTAGGACCAGAAATGCAAGCTGCCCCCCCACCCCCCTTCCGCCCAGCGTCTATACTTCTAGGATCCAAAGTCAGGACCTTCCGCCTGTAAGACAGAGGCTTAACCCCTGAGCCACCTCTCCAGCCCCCATATAATTATTTTTTTGAGTTAGCGTTTTAAAAATATTAGCATGCAGAGTGATGGGCTTCATTCTGGCATTTTCATGCATTTTATTTTTAGTGATCTTTCGTCTTTCTTCCTTTCTCTCCTTCCTTCTTCCCCCATTCCTCACCCTCTGTCCACGCGTCTGCCTCTTGCTGGTCCCCTTCCTTCTCCAAGAAGCTCCCTTCCTGTATTCATGTCACAAGCCTCTTTAATCTCCCCTGTTGGGATCTCTTTTCCTGTCTTCTTAGTTTCGTGTCTACATCTTGGCTTTTCACACATTCTTTCATATACTTAACATGTGACTGGAACCCTACATGTAAATGAGTAGAGGACCAAAGGATGAGCGTGTTTTCGTTTCCATGGTTCTTTCCAAACAAGTTTTCAAGTACATTTGTACCAACCTATATTTATTCCAAGAACATGCAGTGGGACCCATTTGTGTGTGTGTGTCCTTGCAAAATTTGGCTGTCCTCCTAAATGAACAATTTTACCTCCTTTGGAGCTAATTTCAGGTTCTGTGATCCTTAGTCTGCACAGAGGTATGATGATCAATTTTCTCCCATGAATTTCCTTCTCGTATTCTTTGGCTGATTCTTTTTTTCTACTAAGTGGATGGACTGAATGGTGCATAGAAATTGTTAAGTATTCTGATGATATCAATTTTTAAAGAAATTTACCACATGTTTCTCCAGTCTTTTTTTTTATGGCTGTGAAATTTATTTGTTCATTTAATGGAGTTTGTTCCAATTATTCTTCTGTTGCTTGAATAAAATATTCAAGAAACTTAAGGGAGAAAGGGCTTATTATTTGGGTCAGATATTTGTTGCAGCAACAGAAGGGAAACTAAGACACATACAAACACTTAACCACCAGCTCTGTCACCAGCCCTGAACATATTTCTCTGCTGCCACTTAGAAATGATCACTTCTGAACCAACCTCCATGAAACAAAGCTTTGAACATGCTCACACTTCTTTGTATCCGTTCTCTACCATACAGGTGGACAAACTCTGAGATCTTAGCTGCTGATCATGGTTTTCAAAACCCATATTTTAATCTATGCAAAATTATTAAGGCTATTATGTACCTATAACGTGTGTGCGTGTGTGTGTGTGTGTGTTGTGTGAGTCCATGTGTATGTTGTATAAGTCTATATGCGTATGAGTCTCTGTGCATATGTATGTGTTGTGTGAATCTGTAGTATGTTCTGAGCTGTGTGAGTCTGTAGATTGTGTGTGTGTGTGGGGGGGGTATTTTTGGGTGTCATTCCTCATTATTCTCCCTTGCTTGAGACCAGGTCTTTTCTCTTTTCTGCACTGTGGTGCAAGCCAGGCTGGCTAGCCATGAGCTTCTGGAGATTCCCAGGTCTCCGCCTCCTGTTTCCTGGAGGTGTGCAAGGGATGCTGTGCCACAGTGAGTGACTTTTCTGTGGGTTCTAGGGATCCGAACTCATCCGAGTTGTACGGCAAGCCGTTTGCCAGCTGAGCCATCTCCTCAGACTCTTAACTTTTGTAGACTCTTCTTGTTGTTTCCCTTGGTGGCATTCATCGTGTTTCTAGAATATTTCTTTCAGAGAGCATCTGTGGGTGTTTAACTTTGTGAGGTTTCATTTCCCTCTGGCTGGAATGCTAGTTTGGGTGGAAATAAGATTCCTGGCTCAGTACCTCCATCTTCAGACTTTAGATGCTGTCTCTTGCCTGCATGCATTAGCTGTTGAACATGAACTTGAATGCATATCAAGTTTTATCCCTTTTTAAGAAACAGCTTCTTTTCTCCTACTCATGCAATACCATTTAGTAGGATGTTTTAACTTGATTCATAGAAATTTATGTGTTTATGAGGTATTGTGTGATATTTCATTGCATATATACATTTATCAAACCTCTTAGTAGTAGGGCTGCTGTTTCTACCATTCAAAATTCTTTCTTCTGACTGTGTGGGCGTGCACATATGTGCGCGTGTGTGTGCATGCATGTGTGTATGCGCATGTGTGTGTGTGTATGTGTTTATTTAGGGTCATCCTCAGCTACACAGCAAGTTTAAGACCTGGGTGCGTGGAACCCTGTCTCATAAAAACACATATGATCATTGTGGATCAGTTCTTTGTTTCAAATTTTCCTAAGTATTTTTATAACTATTAAAACAAGATTGCTTTCTTGGTTTCCTCTTCAGGTAACTAGCTGTTCATGCATAGATTTTTACATGTTGATTTGTATCTTGCAGCTTTGCTGAATTTATTAGTTTTGACAGCTATGTGAATCTTTACATGTATATGGTAATGTGTGTGGCATGGTATACATATGTGTGTGTATGTGTGGTGTGTAGTATGTTTTTGTGTGGGTGCATGGTGTGTGTGTGTGTGTGGCGTGTATGTGGTATGTGTGTTTCATAGATGTGTTGTGTTTGTGCGTGTGGTGTCTGTCTCTGGTATGTATGTGGTTAAGTGTGTATAGTATTTGTATGTGTGGTGTGTATTTGGAGTATATGTTGTATGCGTATGTGGTGTGTGTCTATATATTCTGTTGGATGTGTGATATGTGGTGTATGTATATGATGTGTGTATTGTGTGTAGTATGGTGTGTGGTATTGTGTGGTATGTGTTGCATGTATATTGTTATTGTATATGTCATGTGTGCTATGTGTTCTATATACAGATGTGTGTGTGTTATATCTAAGGTGTGTGTGTTATATTTGTGTGATGTGTATACATGTGGTATGTGTTGTGTGTGTTCTGTGTGGTGTGTGTTTGTGATAAATGTGTATGTGGTAAGTATATGTGTTGTGTGTGTTCTTGTATGATGTATATGTTATCTGTTGTATGTGTTGTATATGTGATGTGTGTTGTGTGTGTTGCATGTGTGATGTGTATATGTTGTGTTGCATGCATGAATGTGTGTACAGTCATTGGGGTTCTCCCTGTATTGGATCATATCTCTGCTGATAGTGATGATTGATTTCTTCTGCTCTAATCTTGAGCTCAGAATTTTTTTTCTTGCCTTATTGCTCTAGCTAGAACTTGGATATTGTGTTGGTGGCAGTGGTGAACGTGGTAGGTTTACCTGTCCCAGGTGTTAGAGCAAATGCTTACACTTTTCCTCATTTGACATGGTGTTACCTATCAGCTTATGCAATACTTTTAGCATGTTTCTCTCCAGTTCCTTTCTCCCAAAACCAATTTACCATGTGTTATTGAGTAGATTTTGCCCACATTCTTTTGGGAAAATGTGGACATGCTTTTCTCTTTATTATTAAATTTTTATTTATTCTGTGTGTGTGTATGTATGTGTGCACATGCATGCACACATTACTGGGGAATCTTACATGCCAGGCAAGTACTCTGTTGAGCTACAACCAGCCTTCTTGTTACTTTTTGAGACAAGGTCTCCTTAAGTTGCACAGGCTGGCTTTGTACCCTCTAGATCAGGAAGGCCTCAAACTTGAAGTCTTCCTGTTTTGACCTTTTGAATAGCTAGAATTCTCATCTGCTATATCAGACTTAGCTTATTTTATTTATTGTTGAATTTTTCCATATGTAAATGTAAACACACACTCAAATCTAAATGTCATAGTTTCATACTTTTCTTTGTACTTTGATCTCATTTGTGCTAGATTTTCTGGGATCTTTTGTTCAGCTGTCATAATTCTTCAGCTTTGTGTTAACACAAGGCCACTGGCTGAGTTTCCCACTTATACTTGGAGTATAAATAATTTTCTTCCTTCTAGTAAAAAAATCAAGGAATGAGTTTATAGCTCTGAAGGAAATTCATTCAAGAAGCAGTAATTGACAAAAGAAGTGTAACAACACAGAGTGCAGGCGAGGATTCATATAGGTTTCACATAGGGTTCCAGGAAGAGATGGGAAGAAGTTATTGAATAAGTACCACTGATCTCAATAGAACCCATCTGCAGTCTGCACCTTATAACTCACATTATAACCTATGAGATAAATACACTCCAAAGAGATGAGCAACCAAATGGAAGACACTAAACAAACCTTAATGTTAAGGAATGTAAGGTAGATAACTCATAAATATTAAGAAATAAATAAAATGCAGTAGTATATTTCTAAGAGCCTGGAGTCAGCAAGATGGGGTTCTCAGAAACCACATGAAAATAATCAAACTATGTACTATAGTCACACCCACAGCAATAGCTGTGTTAGTCACGTGAATATAGTCATGGTGGGGAGAGGGACTCCCAACAGTCACATTGTTTCTCATGTTGTCCACATGACTCCTGACATTTTAATCCACCTTGATGATGGTAGTGCTGTGTAACTACTGCATTGTATTCTGTGACAGTCTCACAATTCTGCTGTGTCGACGGTGGCATGAATGTAATCACAGTGGTAATGGCAGAATCATTATAACCCTAGGACGCTGATATGCTTGGAGTTCACCCAGTTCTGTCGGGGTGGCTGCATTCACTTAACTTTGTGATACTGGGTGCGGGTTTCGCATTAGTCTGCAACGTGTATGTGCTGTTGGTGTTGACTTTGATCACATGTCTGTGACATTTGCCGTGTTAATCGCAGGAACCAATATCATTAGGTGTGATTGTCATCTAACTCTGTAGCGCTTCAAAAACACACATCTAAACAAAGTGGCAATGTTGGTAGGTTTCAAAAAAAGTCAAATGTTGTGCGAATGTAGGCACTTGGAGTCTTTTATTGCGATGAGCATTTTGGTTTCAATAGGGGCAGAATAATGCATTCATAGTGGAATCTCTAACAGAACAGAATTCAGTACCCACGGAATTCTCATAACTTGATGCTGTGGTCGTATTCAAGGCCCTGTGAACATCGTGGTGGTTTGTGGTGGGAAGAACGGTACAGATGCTGGCTTTGAGAAGTGTCGAGTTGCATAAGGTGAGATGACGAAGCCCGGCCCAAGTGCAGGTTTTCAGCATAATCCAAAGGTAGTCATTTCTGTCCTTACCAGGAATTCTGTTCATTAAGAGCATCCATTGAAAACATCTGTATCTTTAAACTCTCCCAGGGCTGAAGAACATAAACATTGCATCCCTTGTCACAACTGCAGCTGTGCCATGTGCCCACTTGTACATGGTTATGAGTGACTTGGTAAAAAGTTGGCTATTTGTCGACATGTATGTATTTGTAATTCTGAAAATTCATGGCACATAAAGCTGAGGAGGATTTTCTGGAAATCAAAATAATCTGCTTTTCATCCATAGACCCCCCATAATCTATTAGACAGCCAAGTTTGATGTTAATGAAATTGTTGTTTATGTAGTAGTTTCTTTTTTTTTACTTTGCACAAGCGTGTGTGTGTGTAATAGTAGTAGTAGTAGTAGAGAGTAGAGGGACTTGAATGTGTACACCTGTAGAGACCCCAAGGGTGACATCAGGAATTGCTCTGGATTGTTTTACCTCCTTCTTGCTTTGCTCTGAGGTTTCCCAAGTTCTGCTTTCCAGGGTCAGAATTACAGGCTGCCACCATTCCTGCCTAGTGTTTTCACATGGAATCTCAGGTCCTTTTGCTTGTGAGGCAGAGGCTTTAACTTCTGAGCCATCTCCCCAACCCCTTCATTCTTTCCAAGAATTTAAAAACCTCTAGAAATCTTGTAAAGACCTGGGGATCTATGCATTTTCATGATGTTGAGATAAGTATTTAAGATTTCTTCAGTGTACAAGTTAAAGCACAATGAAAGTTTTGGAAATGCACATGTGAATAAAATGATGTCATACATGCAGGTGTCAACTTGACAGTTGAGGGTTTGAGCTCTGGGCACATTTGTAGAAAATTAGTAGTTGCGTTCACCTGAAGGAGATTATTTAGTTGATGGGGAAGGCCCAGCCCATGGTGGGTGGGAACTAGTCCCTGGACAGGTGAGTAGAATGGAGTTAACTGTTTGAGAAAGTGGATATCTTTTGTATACTTGGCCAGACATTCTGGTCTGGCAAATAAGAATTGTCCTTTCCTCAGCTATTATGCAGGTATGGTGCAGCCAGTTCTCTCAATCCTGGTGTTGGTGTGAGCTCTCCTGCCAACCTGGACAAGAAGGAACTGTAACCAGACTATCATAAGAGAAAAATAAACCTTGTTCCCTTAAGCCATTTGATGGTAATTTATCAGCAACAATTCAGGCTAACGCAACAAATAGCAATAGCAGGGGTTTCAGAACAGGGCAAGCAAGCATGGTGCCAGTCTAGGCACTCAAGAACTTTGTTATGGATAAAAGTTATAGTTTTCTAAGAGACAGAGCCATGTCTCCTCACAGGGTTCAGGGCTGAATTTTGATGTGAGAAATGTGTATTGTTTTCCCAGTGCTCTTGGTGTCACTAGCAATATCTCTTGCTCTCAATTCCCAGGCTTCATGATCTGTTTCTTCCCTTACAGTACTTGGGGTGCATTGAAGTTCTGCGCTCAATGAGGTCGCTCGACTTCAGCACAAGAACACAGATTACCAGGTAAGTCTTTTAAAAACACACTTCTGTGATCCTAAAGGTTCACAGTCCAGAAGTTTCCAGAAGAAAACTTGCCCTTTCACATAATGGAGATTGGTGATGTCTATGTTTGGAGAGATGCATTGTTCACTCACGGAAAGTACCGTGGAGACCCCGGCCCTTCTGAGCTTCTCTTTACAATTAAGCTTCAGATATGTGGGAAGATTTCTGTGCTATGTTTGCTCAACAACACAGGGCCCCTCTAATCCTGGGCTGAGGTTAAAATTACAGAACTATCTTTTTTTTTTTTTAAAGTCAAAAAGCAAGACATGAAAGGACAGCTTCCAACACTCCACATAGAGTAAATGGCATAGAATTAGAGGTGCAAATATTCATGGAAGAAGGTCATTTAAGAAGGAGTCTGATTTTTAAGGCACTGACCATTTTAAACATTTAATTTTTTTATTTATCCGATGGCATCTCACACATGCAGGTCATTTTACTTTGTTCATATTCACCTCTGTCCCTCTCTTGCCCCTTTCCAATTCCCACTTATCCCATTTCTCCCCCCAAATAGTCCTCCTGCTTTTATGTCACATTAGTTTAATTTAGAGCCCACAAATGAGAGAGAATATGTAATAGAGTCTGTTTATTTCATGCAACATGATGATCTCCCATTCTATCTTCGGATCATGACATTGTGTATCTTTGAGTTAGGAACCCCAGATCTAAGTATTGAACTTCGCAAGGCAATTATTTGTTGATGCTAGCTGTATTCCTCCATTGCGTTTGAAGAACCGACATGACGCCACTTCCTGCTCCCTGAAGAAGTTCATGGTCAAGAGTTGATTGCTTCCCTGGTCTCTAGAGCAACCCAAGTTGCTGGTCGAGGTCGCTACCTGCAGTGATCAGGGTGATATGAGTGAATCAGTCTCTACCCAGCTGTAAAAAAAAAAAGTTCATGAAACTTCCAGAGGCAAAGAGCAGTATATTTTAAGTGAGAGTGTTTCCTTGATATAACCCTCATTTACCGTGTTCACAATAGTGAAACTTGGTCCACTCAAGCAGGCAGATAGATCACCACTACCTGGGCATATAGAACTTGTACACCATTCATGTCCTTCTATATGTTGGTTGATTTTAAAGGAATAAAGTTTAGTATTACTGCCCATTTATTTGTATTGGATTTCCTTTATGAGTTTCTGAAGCCATTTCATGCAACATTAATTATTCTGATGTATGTATTGAGACCTTGCACTAGCAGCATTGCCAGGCAGCTTGGGCATTGACTCTGCCCAACATCCCAGTGTCCAGCAGGAAAGCAACACACCAATGACTGATGGACATTTGTGGGACACATCCCTCTGGGGTGGTGGTGAGTAGGGTGTGAAGAATTGAAGGACTGATTCCAGTTTCCTCTTTGTTGAGGTTTGAATGTGAGTCGTCCCCCACCTGCTTGAATTCTTAAGTGATGTTGATATTGATGTTTGGGAAAGTAGTGGTATCTTTAGGAAGTGGAGGGGCCTTGCTGGAAAAAGGCATGTCACAGAGGGAGGGTTTGAAGTTTTGGCTTGTTCTCTCTGCCTCCATGATAACAATTGTGACCTGAGTCACCTCCATTGAATTTCTATCCCAACCACTGTGACTTCAAAGGCTTTGTCTTTGAGGCTGATGTCAGAGAGTAATGGTCCTCTCTTCTGCACTGTTGGAACTGCATTGTGGTGTTTCCTGGGTCTGTGGGAATTACTTCATCATCCAGTTAGGGCTTCAGCTGGGGAAGGTGCTCTGGAGTCTGAGAATGAGCTTATGGCCTGACCCTTCCCTCCTGGCCTGTGGAGCTTTTGGGACTGTGAGTCTCTGCCCTGATCAATCCTGCCTTGCTGAATCTGGAGGGTTTGAGCTCTGGGCACAGTTGTAGAGAGTTGATGGTTGAGTTAAGCCCAGAGCAAACCTGCAAGATATTGTCTAGCTGATAGTTAAGACCCAGCCCATGGTTTTTGAGATTAGGATTAGGCCCTGGATAAATCACAGAGAGCTGGTTGAGAGAGTGGGCATCCTTCTGTATACTTGGCCAGACATGCTGGTCTGGCAAGTAAGGATTGTCCATCTCTCAGCCATTATGCAGTGATGGTGTGGCCAGTTCCCTCGGCCCTGGTGTTGGTGTGTGCTCTCCCGTCAAGCTGGACTATGAACTGTAACCAGAAATTGTAAGGGAATAAATTCCTTGTTCCCTTAAGCCACTTGATGGTCATTTATCGGCAACCATGCAGGTAGACTGCAACAGAGAGAGAATGTTCATAATCTATGCCACTAGGTTTGGTGCAGCTTCCTTTTCCCTCATCTATTATTTTTGTTTATTGTCTTAAATTTGCTTTCTTTCTTGAGGCACACTTAGGCTATTTTTGGATCATGGACGATTATTAATATGTAATTAAATCCAGAACCTTCCAAAAGGTGGCACTTCCCCAACAAAATTATAAAGGCCCCTGTGATAGTTAATCTCATACACCTAATGAGATTTAGTGTGTATGTGTGTGTGTGTGTGTGTGTGTAAGAGGGCACTGGAGTGTGTGTGCACCTGTGGAGGCCCAAAGGTGACACTGGGAATCATTCTGGATTGTTCTTCCACCTTTTTGCTTTGCTCTGTGGAAGGTTCTGCCTTCCACAGCCAGAAGTACAGGTCACCTCCATTTCCACCTGGCATTTTTTACATGGGATCTGAACTCAGGTTCTTTGTTTGTAAGGTAAAGGCTTTAACCCCTGGGCCATCTCCCAGCCCCTGATGGGATGTAGACCTATCATGAAAACATAATTCAGGGCGTGTCTTTGAAGGCGCTTCTGAAGGGGTTGAATGGTTGAGCAAGGAAGATCCGCCCTGGGCACGAGCAGCACCATCTGATGGGCTGTGGTTCTGGGATTGAATAAAAGGGGAAAAAGGCTGAGCACCAGTGTTTAGCTCTGACTGTGGATGCAATGTGACCCACTGCCTCCCTCTCTTGCCACCATGCCTTTGGTGTCGCGATGGCTTTCTTAAACCGTGAGCCCAAACAGCTCTGCCTTCTGGAAGTTTCTTCTTGTTAATCTTTGATCGCAATATGGAGAAACGTGACTAATATAGTCTCTCTCCTTAACAAGAAATGCTGACATCCCATGTGGATCTCTGGTTATAAAGGAGCCGGCTGACTCCCCAAACTTCGGGGGTGAATCTGGCAGCTGTCCCACTAGTGTCCTTTCATGGTCATTGGGTTTGTGCACTCAGTCACCTGTGGCTTGGTAGATTCCAGGGTGAACTTTGGGAAACTCATAGTACATGGTCCAGGGCCCAGCACAAGCCTGCTTCTCCAAATTCTAGAGCAGGAAAAAGTGGGTCCACTAGTTTCTTTACCTCCCTGATTTTAATGGACCCAGAGACATTTGCCTGACCTGGAATCTCACGTGTGGCCCCTGGCATAGCCCACATGAACTTCATGACAGCACTGTTCTCTACACATACCATTGTGGGGATTTTGCTTCAGAATGGGCATGTTCTGAGAATCTCCAGGAATGTGTATAAACCACTTTAGTCGAAATGTGAAAAGAAAGTAGCTTTCTTCAGAAAGTGCACCTCTGTCTGTGTTCAGCGTGCTGACTGGGCTTTCCAGAGACTTCCCTCTGAGTGTGAGGACATGCCTGTGGGGGTTCTGGGGGCTGTCGCTGAACATGGCTTCCTTATGCGCCAAAGCTACCAGGTGGAACCACATGTATATTGAGCCAGGGAGTGACTATGAGTGAGCGGCAGGGCTGCAGGCTGGGAAATCATAGTCTTTTCATATAAGGCACTTGGCTTAAACAGTAGGGGTATGACCACATGGTATCGGTCTGAAAGGACTAAGTACTTGGGGGCTTGGTAATCACAGGACTTTGAACTCAAGAAAATAGCCAGTAAGCTCTGGTGATGTGAAGAGGAAAACAGAGGCTTGCGTGGGCCTGAATTGCTAGTTCCTGAGAATCAGCGTCATGGTGTGTGTGCATGCGTGCATGTGCGTGTGCGTGTGTGCGTGTGTGTGATGGCCTCCTCACACTTGCCCCATGTGGAATGAGGATGTAGCTCCTCAACTTGCCCTGTCATGAATTGACCTTCTAATCCTCCCTCCCATATGGGTGATTTCTACATTCACACCGTATGTGGGCATGCTTGCTTCCAATGCCGTTGAGTAGACGTGGTCTCTACTCGCCCTGTGGGGTCTGTGCCGGTTCTCCTCACACTGCCCCATGCAAGCAGAGGGATTCCTCTCCAACAGAAAGAGGACCAGCTACCTCTCTTCCAAGAGTTTGCCTGGAAAGCTCAGACTTCGGCTTCGAACATTTTGTAAGACTCTCGGAGAAAAAAAAAATCAAGGTAAAAACTTCCATCCTGCCATCCTTCCAACTCATTGAGTCCTTGAACATCATCATCCCACCTGCCTCTGCTGCATGAAACCATGGGAACCACGTGGATGTTCACTTCACACCTGGGAGGGAGGTTCAGGACAAGCTGCCCTGACCCAATGTGGGGACGCACACCCTTCTTCCACAGCATCCTCTGCCACCTGCCACCATCTCACTTCACACATTTCTGTGTCACATGAACATTGATTCATGAATTCAAGTGGGGATGGACACAATGCATTATTTGCTGTTTTAAGAAAGGCCACGTTGACGGGACAGTATGTCATTAACAGAATATTTGCTCCTCACAGGACTCCCCCTAGTTGGGAGAAGGTGTGTGGAGTAGAAGATGGAGGAGAGGAAAAAGGAAAGGTAAGCAGCTATGGGAACCTTAGGGAGACCTCCATGGCCGGGCTTGGCATGGTCCCATTACTCACGCAGTTGAATGGTGGAATCCGAGGGTGAGATCTGGACATATCTTTACTCAGGTCTGCTGGGTCTACTTTCCTTCTAGAGGGCGGGTGGCAGCAACTCCACCAAAAGGCCTGGAGTTGCTGTAGAAGGCCCCGAGATCTGGGTTTAACTGGGGGAGGGTAGATTTCTTACTTTGGAAACACCAGGGAAGCAATTCTGAAGGACCCCACCTTAGTGAGTCCCCCACAAAAAGCACATTAAGACTCTTACTTCCCACAGACAGCAGCTGAAAGTGACCGTTGCTCACACAAGTCCTTTGAGCTGAGTCTCAGCAGTGCCTTAGTTTCATAGCTCTGTTGCTGTGAGAAATAGTTGAGCCCTAAGATGTAGGGGAATGATTTAGGCTATATTTACCATGGCAGAAGAAGTTGGGCCAGCAAGAGCTGAAGGAACCAGCTATGTCACCTCCACGGCAAGAGCAGAGGGCCAAGGACCCATCTGTATGCTTACTTGCTAGCATGCCAGCCTGCCTGATCCCAATCATCTTTTTGCATCTTTACCTAACTGCTGAGGGAATGGTCCCACTCTCCGTGGGCTGGGTCTTCTCACACCAATTGTACAGTCAAGACCAATTCCTCTGGGGTTTCCCAGGGGCCTGCCTTAACTAAATAATGCCTCATAGGTGAACCCAGATGCTCACTTCAAATGTCAAGTTGACAGCTGAAATTAACTGGCACAAGTAGATTTCATCCTTATAGGAGACTAATTGATTTTAGCATTCCAGAATTCTCTTTCCATGACAAAATAAACAGCTGTCATGTCAATTGCAAAGAGCCATGCTAAGAAGAGATCAAGGCTATTTTTATAGCCTTTTTGAGGCCGAGTTCATCCTAGAATGAGGAAGGATGATCTAGTGTGAATATGTCCTCTCTACCCTCCGACCCTCCTGTGCTCGGTAGCTTTGGATTTGCGCTCATCCTGCTGGTTGTTGAAGTGGTTGCTCTAACACAGTTCAGCCTTCCCAAGAGTGGGGGAGGCCTAAGGAGTTCATGCTTGCACGGGATTCTTTTTCACAAGTCATCTGAGTGCATGTATGCTATGTCTTTGGAATACAATTCCCTCTGTGGATAATGCCCACTAGAATTTTCGTGTTTCCCAGTCTCATCTTCATCAACATTCACACGTGTGTGCCAAGCGTGGCATATGAGGCAGAGATCCCCAGGGGCCCAGAGAAACAAGGCAATGGGCTTCACATTTCGAATATTATTTTGGATGAGGTTGAGGCTGGGGATACTTTTTCAAAGTAGAAAGCATCTAACTCTAGACATATTCCTCTCCTGATCACATGGCAGACTCAGAGGAGGCATAGGATAGTGGTAATTGCCTGGACCTTGGCTGGCCAGATCCTCCTGGTGTCTTGAATTTTATGGGGGCGAGATCACCCCTGGAAACATCTTCTAGGGGTGCACATAGTTGTGATAATCCACGCTTGACAGCAATTCTAATGTTCTTGGAGCGGGGTCCTGAACCTGTTCCAAACAGGACCACAGGGCACTGAGCCTTGCTGTTAGGACCCCAAGACAGTCCCATAGTGCAAGGACTAGGGCATTGCCACCCACAGGCCTCATCCCGTTCCGATACCCTACTGGGTCCCTTGACCTCAATACATGCTTCTAGACTCTGCACATGTGAGGTTGAGCAAGATAACACTGTGTAGGAGTGCCTGGCAGATGGTAAGGACCTGTAAGTTTGTGCTTCTTAATATCGGTCACCTTCTCCTACCACCAATAGATCCAGAGACGTGGTATAAGGTGGTCCTTGGGGAGATACTGAAAGGATGGGCATAGCAGGCTGGAAGGTCAAGCTCTCATATGACTCTCCTGAGTGGACTCTCCTGCTGGCTCCATCCCACCGATTTGGGGGGAGCACGTAGGAGACCGGAAGCTGAGAACAGCAGCCTTCTGACTTCTCTGAGCAGAACACCGTGACTGACTGACACCAGTCACTTGCTTCCTTATCTGATGGGCTAGGATAGGTAACCTGAGTGACAGCCTGACACATCACACAAGAAGACATGCACCCCATGAACATGATCCTCCTCCAGGGTCAGGTCCTGGTCTGGGGAGCAGGGATGGAACCTCATTTGAAGATTTATTAAGGACCTTCAAATGAGACTTGGCCAAGTGCCATGAATACTATACAAATCTAAACAAATGACCTATATCCCCAACTTATACCATATGTGGTCTTTTAAAAAATATTTTACTTATTTATGTGGAAGGTGGGCATGTTCATGCTACCTGTACATGTGTGGAGGTCTGTGAACTTCCAGGAACTGAACTCAAGTCTTCTCACAGTTACTCCTTGTTGTTACTGATAAATTCACCATCAAACAGCTTATGAGAAAAAGTGTTTTATTCTAGCTTATGATAGTCTGATTATAGTTTTTTGTCTAGCTTGGTAGGAAAGCCCAATACCAACACCAGAGGCAAGGGAACTGACTATACTATATCCACATAATGATGGAGAAAACAATCCTCACTTCCCAGACTAGCATATTTGGCCAAGTATACAGAAGGATGTCTACTTTCTCAACTAGTCCCCTCTTATTCATCTGTTGGGTGACTAATTCCACCCACCATGGACTGGGTCCTTCCCATCAATTAGACAATCTTCTGTGGGCTCCCTTTGGGTTTAACTCTACTACTAATTCTCTGCAAATGTGCTCAGAGTTCAAACCTCAACCATTAAGTTGGCATCTGTATCTAACTATGACACCAATAAATTCATGACCAAATGACTTAAAGGAAAAAGTGGTTTTATTTTGACTTATAATTGTCCAGTTACAGTTCCACATACAACTTGGCAGGACAGCTCCACCAACACCAGGGTCAGGGGACCTGTGCACACCAAATCCACAGGACTGCTGAGAGGGACAATCCCATTTGCCAGACTAGCATGTCTGACCTAATATACAGAATGATGCCAACTTCCCTAACAGCTCCCTTTATCTCATTTACATGCCCAGGGACTAGTCCTGTCAACCATGGGTTGGGTTTTCCTCATCAATTAGACAATTTCTTACAGGCTTGCTCAGGTATTAACTCAACTACCAATTTCTCACAGCCCAGAGGTTAGACTCTTTAGTTGCCAAATTAACACCGCCATTTAACTATGACAGTTCTCTAGGTTGGCAGATTTGTGAACAGGAGTGGGTAAACACTGAGTCATACACAAAGTCTTTTGCTAATAGGTCAGGAAGGCAGGCTGTGTGCTGGGGGGATAAGGAAACAGGATCAATTAGACAAACCATCTGAGCTGGGAAGGGGGCAAGTTAAGAACTGAGGTAGTGCAGTGTGAATCAGAGCCCAACATCATGAGTAGCCTGTTCTGCCTCCTTGAGTAAGCTGTGCATCCCACCAGCCTCTCAGAGGCACCATTTTTTATTTATTTTTATTTTTTATTTTTTATTTCCACTCATACAAACTTAACAGGTGCACTGGTCCCCTCCTTCCCTCCAACCTCCCACTGCCCTGTGCCCCCCTCCTCTCCCACTTGTCAGACTAGCATGTCTGACCTAATACACAGAATGATGCCATCCCCAGTGCCTTCCTCTTCCATCCCCGGAGCATCCTTTAATGTGCATGCCAAACTCTCCTCTGGGTTCTCCTCTGGGTCCTCCTCTCCGATGAGGTGCAAGGACCCAGCGGCATTTCCCAGAACCCTTTCCTGTGTTCCCCTTAAGCACAGGAACACTACTGTGGCTGTCCATCCCTTGCCTCCAAGGATCCTAATGCCTTTAGCAAATGCTAGACTTTGTGGGGTCAATAATGTGTTGGACATTGCACAGGGCATGCAAAATCCAATTATGATTGCTTCGGCCCTAACTTGTGTGGAATATCTTGCATATCATTGGTCCTCCCATCCTTGTGCCCTTACAATCTTACCGCCCCCTCTTCTGCAAATTTCCCTGAGCTTCAGGATGGGGAGGGATTAGGCTGGCCTAGTTCCAGGTGGTTGATATAGAGTCTCTGAAGTTCAGAGGCACCATTTGCGGGACAGAAATCACCTGTAAACTACAAAGTCATCCAAATACATTTCCTGATGCCCCGGGGTGACAGTTTTGTGCAGGGCGCAGGAAGGCTGCTGTGAACGGAGGTTGTGAGAAGGGCCCCTGCCATCTGTGGGGTCATGGCAAAGTCCATGCAGGGATGAATTTGATTCCTGGGGCTGCAGAGCGTCTGCAGGTCACTCTGTCTCATCCTCCAGCTTTGTCCATCCAGAGAGTGGCCACCTCCTTGCTAGGACCCAGCACTCTGAGTTGAATTTTTCTGAACAATAAAAGGAAGAGCAGCTTGGGGCAGGATGGAGTGGGGGTGGGGGGTGGACCAGAGCATGGAAAGTAAGAGCCCATGGGGACCATCTGCCTTTCTCACCTCAGATGTCCAAATGAACCAGACTGACATTTAGTTTTGCCCCCCAACTTAGAAACAAAGACACTGTTCAGTTCCCACACTGCCCTTTTCTGGTCCAAGTACTGGACACCACACTCCACAGGAAAGCTCATGTTTTTATTTTTAATTAGCATATGTTAATTGTGCATAACAATATGTTTCACTATGACATTTGGATACATGAATATGTGTTTTGTCACATTCACCCCTGTGGTCCTCTTGTCCCCTCCCAGTCCTACTGACCCCTTCTTCTGGACTTTCATGCCATTTGTTTTTGATGACCAATGGTTTTCACTAGCACTTTTCTTGTCAAAATGCTGAGAATGAGGGACTGTTAATGCTCAGCCATGAATGGGATCTCTGTGTTGCCCCCTCCAAGGTTCAGAGAATATCTCAGGAGAGAGCATGGAAGGAAGTCAGAGCTGGAGAGAGGGGTGGAGTTGGGGAGCACTCTCCTGTAGGCACGGCACAGACAATGTACCCTTGATCTCTCAGTGGTCATGTTTGTTGACATACCACCTGCCCACGGTCAAGATCAGATCATCAGTGTCCTTAGACTGGAGAGCGGCTCAAGGGTTAAGACTCTGTCTTGTAAGCAGAAGGACTTGAGTTCATATCTTGGATTCTAGGTAAAAACATCTGGCAGAAATGGTGGCAGCCTGTATTTCCAGTTTTGGAAGGAAAAGCCTGGGAAATTCCAGAATGAAGCAAAAAGGAGGTAGAGCAATCCAAGATGACTCTTAAAGTCACCCTTCAGCCTCCACAGGGGCATACAGTGTCTTCTGATACACACAGACACACACACACACACACACAAACACCTTCCCCCCCTACACATTAAAAAAAAATTTAAAAAACTCTGAGTCCTGTCATGGGGCATGAGATGAGACCTTGCCTCTCACTGAAGGCTACGGCAGTTAATGGTTACCAGGGGGGAGACAGCCATTTTCTCTGGTAGTGTAGCCACTGGTCAGGGAACCCATGTTCTGTGGGCAATTCTGTTTTCCATCATTGTGTGACCAGACAATAAGGAGTCCAGTGCTTCTGCCAGTGAGGACGAGTGTTGAAACAGGACAGCTTAGGGGAGGAGAATCCTCATGGGGAGTTACAGTTATTGCTGTGTGCGTGTCTGATGGTTGGTGAGAAGAGGGTCCTCGTGGAGAGCTATGGCTGCTGTGTGCATGTGGGACGGTAGAGCCAAGGTCTGCATGCCATGGGTGAGCTGGCAGAATGTATGGCAAGGAAGGGCAAGGTGCCTGGATTGAGTGTGCATGGCATCCAAAAGCAGAGAAGGGCATTTCGGAGCTGCTAAGGTGAGGTAAAGTCGATGTGTGGATTGACTCTGAAGTGTTTTCCATAGACCCATGATTTAGACACCTGGTCTCCAACTATTTTGAAGGCTGGTAGAAGTAAGTCACTAGGTAGATTTGGGACTCTGAAGGTTATCTCCACCCCTGCATGATACAGAGACTGCTCACTCTACAGCAATATGAAGCGTCTCTGTCACAGGCTCCTGCCACCATGAATTTCCCCTATGCCTTCCCCACCATGATGGACTGAAATTGAGAGTCACAATAAACCTTCCTTTACTTAAGCTGTTCCTCGGGTATTGTGTCACAGCAACATGTAGTATAGAATTGCCTCAATATTTGACTTTTTTTGGGCTGCCTAGGAAGGTGTCTTTCTGCTTCCTGGTGAAGCTTCCTAGTTGACAAAGAAACACCTCTTCTCAAGGCTCGTGAAATAGAGAGGTGTCCTTCTTTGGAGATTTAGCTTCAGGAACATGGTTATTTTACGTTGCTATAACAAAATACCTGGGACAATTAACTTACAAAAAAAAATGTTGATTTTGGCTCACAGTCTTGGTGGTTTGACACCATGACTGGACCCAGTGCCCTGCATCCGTGGCATAGCAGCACATCGTGGCAGAAGTATGTGACGGTGTAAAACCACTTACATCGTGGTCTAGGGAGAAAAAGAGGAAGAGGAGAGACCAGGTGCCACAACCCCTTCCAAGGACATGCCCAGTGACCTGAGACCCTTCACCAGACCCCACCTCTTAAAGAGTAACAGTACCTCTTGGTAGTATCAAGCTGAGGACCAGATGCAGGGCCTCTGAGAGACTATGAGCTAAAGCAAGGGCTGAGTGGCTCCCAGTGCCCTGTGTGACACCTCTGGGCGACAGTGGGGAGCTGAAGACTCCTGTTATCTCCCTGTCCTGTAGCGCCAGAAGGATGGACGCCTGGCTTTGGTTCTACTTTAAAAAGGAGGTAATGAGATAGATAGAGCACAGCTGCAGAGATGGTCTGTGGTTCCAACTTTGGTTGGACTGGGGCCTCATGCCCAGAGCATCTGCTTCCTAACACTGTTCCCATAGTGCACCTGGAGCATGTGTTGCAGCCTTGATGGACAGTTGATTCCCACCTGCTGAGCTCTGATTGAACATACATGAGGCGAGGCATGAGAACTCTAATTCCTAGGGGATGTGGATCCTGCCCAACTGGGCACCCTACTTTGAGAATCACTATTCTAAAATTGTCTTTAATTAGAACCATTTGCAGCTATTGCCCGTGAATCTACTTCTTTGAAAATGGATCCTTTTTTTTTTTACCCCCCCTCAATGGATTCCACTCATCAAGGAATCTTTAAAGCGGTGAACACAGAGGGCGGCGTGGCTGAGAACAGTTTGAATGGATCCATGCAATGGATCTGTGGCATTCATTCCCACACATAAGGACCATCTGGCATGGTGCATATTTATAACCCTCGTGCCAGAATCACATTTGTGTCATGATGTACCTCTCTGACTGCTCCTTTTCTGTTTCTGAACTCACTGTCTCTCGAATAGATCATTCCAGAAGGGTGCCTCTGTTCTTGTCAGAGGGAGCCTTGCAGAATAAGTTAGAGAAAAACCATTTGAACCCTGACTTTCCAACCAGGTCACCATCTGCATGTGGCTTTGATTGTCTGCGTGGCACGAGGTCCTCACCTCTTCCATGGGAGTCACGACGATGCCTCTTCCACATGGCTGGGAAGTCATTGAGTTCATATCTGAAAATCCTTCGCTGCTAGCACAGGGAAGAGCTCCAACACACTGAGGATTATATTTTCCTTTCCATTGTATCTTATTCAGGCCAGTTACCTTGTGCTTTAAATATTTCTGGGTAAGAAGAGGTAAGCTGTGGGACCCACCAGGTGCCTACTTGCAAACCTGGCGATCTGAATTTGGTTTCTGTAGGAGAGAAATGACCTCTGAAAGTTGTTCTCTGATCTCTGCCATGTGTTGTGTGACATGCGGGCACTCAATTTATTTTCTCTCTTTCTCCTTCCTCACTCAAATAAGTACATAAAATACATTTATTTTTAAAGTGCCAAAGCTATATCTTACACCCCTGGCTTGTTCCCTAATCCAGAACTGTATTTTCAGTGGCCTGTGTATTTCTGGGTGGTCACCAGATATGGGGTCCCAAGCCTGTCAGCCTCCCCACCACAGTGCTCAGTGCATTTCTTCCAATCTTCAGTGTAAGACAAACCCACCAGTCCCCCTCCCAACTGGAAACTCTTGGCCTTTCATCACTATTCAATTATCACTGCTTGATGGACAGCTTCCTTATTGATCTGTTTCTCTCCCCACGTCCTGCCTTTTCTGATTTTTCTCACATTTTCCTTTTTTCTTGAGTGCTCTCTCTCTCTCTCTCTCTCTCTCTCTCTCTCTCTCTCTCTCTCTCTCTCTCTCTCTCTCAGAGGATAACCTAGGATGCTCATCCTCACCTTCTACCTAAATTGGGACAGGATCTGTTGCCTCTAGCTGCTTTTCTCTCCCAGAAATCAGGCCACATCCTTCCTCTATCTCCTGTCCCTGAAGCTACAGTCCTGAACAGAGTGGATAAGAAAGAGGTCGGTTCTCTTTTCCACTAGCAATGGTGAGCAAGCTCAGCCTCCCTCCACCCCTGACCTATCTTAGACCTAGGACAATCTTGATTTATAGCTCTTTATCAGTGCTTTAGTGATACCTGGCTATAGACTAGTCCAGGCTAGGTCTCCTGGTATGGTACCTGTCCTTGAAGCCTGCTTCATTCTCCCAATTTGAAGGGAATGCTCTCTCCCAGTGCACTCTGGGGCCTCATCATAGGTTGTCTCTGGTCATGAGCCTGTACCGCTGCTAATAAAGCTCTTCTGAAGGGCAGTTCCTATTGGTATCTTCCTACGAACCTGTGATAGGTTGCAACGGGTCTGTTATTTGCTGCTGAGTACGCCAGGGTAGCTGGCCTTCAAGCTTCTGGGGGTTCGCTTTCATTGCCTGCTTGCTGTAGGAGTTCTGGGATGATCATCACATGCTACCATATCTGGTTTTATGGGGGAAGGGGGAAGCTTTGGATTCAGACTCGGGTCCTCATGCTTCCATGGCAACCCTTTGAACTGCTAAACCATCTCCCCTGTCCCTTTGTTCCTCTTACTAGATTGTGCCTGAAATACCCCACTCCTTGGCAACCTTCATCCTGCATTCATGATCTTCAGAATGTAGAGTTCTGCCTACCCAGCCCCAGAATTCTCTTCCAAATACTGCTCCCAGCTCAGCCCTGTGTTTCCTTTGTGCACCCCCATGGCTGCTCTGCTTTCCTAGGTCCTCCTCAAGCCCGAATTCTCCCATGTTCCCTAAGCCACAACACATGTGCTCTGAGTGCACTTAAAGACGTCTCTGCACCCAGCCCCAGGCCAATCACCATCTGCTCAAAACTTCATATTGGTTGTTATTATTATTATTATTACTATTTTGGGCAGTTCTAGAGCAGCTATGCTGGAACAGTCTCCGAAGGTCTTCAAAGCATCTCCCAGGGCTGGGATTACCTTGAAGGAGCACACCCTATTAATCTGCAGGAACTGATTGTAATTCTCCACAGAGATATGGTTGCCAACTTCCCCCAATCCTCTGTTCATGAAAGGACTTGGAGATTGGCTCTCCGTCGCAGATAAACCCTACCTTGAGGCCAGCCACAAGATCGACTGGGCTAGGCCCAATATGAACAGACTAAAAGCTCCAAGCACGTTTGCAGAAACTAGAGCTAACCACTGAGGCAAACCTGCTTCCCACTCTCTCTCCCTGGCCTGCCTACCCCTATAAATAAACCTGACCCTGGCAGTCATCTTGGACTTCCTTGCCCCTCATGGAACTCCATGTCTGGAGTCCATGAGTCCCTTGCATTTCCCTTGGTCCTCATGCATTCCATGCCTGGAGTCCACGAGTTCTTGGCGGCTCTCTTGTCCCTTGTGGATTTATGACTATGAGTTCTGTTCTTTCTCTCCTCTAATAAACTCTGTCTTAATCTTCTATGTGTGTTCTTGTTTCAATATTTGATTCCTGAACACAAGAACCTGGATACATAAGATCCCAGAGAGCTTGCATTATTATTATTATTATTATAATTATTATTATTATATTTATTCTCTGGAAGTTTCATACATGAATATAATACATTTCAGTAATGTTCACTCCATGGTACTCAATCTCATCTCCTTCTTTTTCTTACTGTAAACCTTTTTCCCAATCAGTCTCCTTCCTACAGTCCTGTCTCTGTGTATGTGTAGCCTGCTGAGTTTCATCTGGGTTTCCTGTATAGTTGTGTCTGAGCAGGACACTTGCTGGGGTTTGGGTGATGCACCAGGGGTGTATCAGTAGCTGCCTGTCCCATAGATATCATTAACATGCACTGTCTCTCAGGGAGGTGCGGTGTCTCTTGGAATTTCCCCCTTTCATGGTGAAACATTGACAGGCAATCTTGTGTGGAAATAGACACAGGTGGATGGGTTTATGGGTGCAACAGCCCTGTCATGACCAGAAGATGCTGTCTGGCAGCTCTGCTCCTTAGCACTGGATAAACTAGGTGTGGTGGCTCATGCCTATAATCCCAGTGCTTGGGGAGGTAGACACAGGAGACCATCCTCAGTTTGAGGTTGGGGTACATGGGCATCTGCCTAATAATAATAATAATAATAATAATAATATAACAATAACTTGTTCTTTTTCACTCTGGATATGGTCCCAGGAGTGTCCTGTTCTTGCCCAAATTCTTTCTCATTTTTACCAGGGATCTGTGGGTTAGTTGGGAGACAAGGAAGAGAGGGTACAGGGAGATGCCCCTGAGCCACCCAGTGGTCTGCAGCCGGTGTGTGCGACACTTGCTGGGGAGTTGAGACCAGGTGCCCCAGTGACTGTGAAAGGAGCCTGCTTCCCAGGTTCACACCCCGTGGCGCCTTCCTCTGCACAGCATGGAGCATGCACACAAACCACCTGGCAAATGTGGGGCTTCTTAGGACGCCCCATACTTAAAAATCGACTTCATTTCATCATAAAAGAAACACATTCAGGACTGGGAAGATGACTCAGCGGGTAAAGTGCTTACCAAGTGAGCAAAAGGATGGGAGTCCTGGTCCCCTGACCCCATATAAAATACTCGCTGGGCGTGGTGGTCCTCCTGTAATCCCTGTCTGGGAAGATGGACACTGGGAATCCCCAGAGTCCTACTGGTGAGCTCTAGGTTTGATTAGAGACCCTGTTTCCAAAAGAACAAGCTGGGAGATCAATTGAGTATGATTCCCAATATCAGTATTAGTTCTCCACATGCATTCGCACATGCAAACATTCAGGAAACACATGCTGCACGCAATCTCTTCCACATACGCAAAAAAGCACGCACGTATTCAGTAGAGCCATTTCAGAGAGCTCAAATACACAAAACTGAGGTGTTTTTTCTCTTACTCACCTACATATTTGCAAACTTTTGTGCAACGTTTCACGCTGTTTTTTCTTAAGTGTAATATTAAGTAATCCCCTTCATCTGTGTTGCATGCAGACCTTGATGCGGCGGTCCCTGCGATCTATTTGCTCAGAGTCCATGGAGATCAGCATCTGGGCTTTGCACCTTCAGCCACTAAGCAGAGGGCCTGGGGACATGGTGCAGGAGGCCAGCCTGCACAGTCTCTGAGCTTCCGAAACCATGGAAACTGTCATATTAACTTTTCCTGGGGACACATGAACAAACGCACCCCAGGCAGGGCACTGATGACAGATGGAAGAAACGGTTCCACCCAAGAATAGTTTAGCAAACCAGTAAAAATGTCGGGGTTTTCTGCAAGAGCACAGGTGGGGAGTCACACATGTGACACACATGTACAGCTGTGTCACCTTAGCACACCTTCCACCTAGCTTCATAGATAGAGTCCCCTTTCAGGTAACCCACACTCTAGGTACCTTTGCAGCTCCAGAGAACAGCGCAGGGGGAATCAGTACATGCAGTGAGGGGCAAGGAGCATGAGGCAATGTCGGGGGCCTGTCAACCCTCCCCACAGTCTCCTGTGGCGGAGTGTCAATATAGCTGTGCTTCGAGGACAGTGCTCCACTGTCGCTGTGCTGCAGCAACTGCAAACCAAACTCGAGGGGAGGTGTGAGGACTGAGATTTAGACACAAGTGTCTTTTCACAGGAGGGCATGCCTTGCAAGCAGACAACAGGCAGCACCGACTCTTTATTACATACAGTATTTGTACAGAAAGAGAAGATGTTAAAAACAGATAGAGGGAATAAACGCAGTTGAAAATGCAGCTGTGTAAACCAGCTCATTATTTCCCTTCCTTATCCACAGAACTCAAGGAACAGCCATAGCACTTCTTTGAGACGTAAACACTTAATGAGCAAAACACATTCTTGGCAGAATATTTACTTCTTTCGAGATGAATAAGCAAGATTGTACTCTTGACCTCACTACTCAGGGCCCAAAAGTCTTCAAGATGGAGTTGCTCAGGCTCCCACAATTATGGGAACATGTCCTTATGTCCCACAGAAACTAAAAGATCCGCCAAGCATATTCAAAATGCATCAGCACTCAGGACTCATGTCCCGGCCATGTGATTTATAATGGTCATCAGTAAATATGCTCCCCACACTCCACAAGACAGCCCTTCCTGGAGTTGCTTCTCTTCTTCCAGCCTTCCCTTCGGCCTTAGCATACGGGAACCTTGGGTCACCTGCCCTTCTCTTAGCAGACAGCACTTCGTGTTGGGTTGAGCTCACCTTTCCTATTGGTATGAAGCATTTGTGTGTGGAGACCTAGAGGGTCTATCTATCTATCTATCTATCTATCTATCTATCTATCTATCTATCTATCTATCTATCTATCATCTATCTGTCTGTCTGTCTGTCATCTATCTATCATCTCTCCTCTCTCTCTCTCATACATGCCTTCACTGTGCTGTTGATGATTTTTTTGACTGTGGTTTCCTTACATGGAGGCAGAGCTTCCTGGCAGTGGCCTGATTCCTACAGAGTCTGTTAATAACCAGGGAGGTCAGGACTGCGGGCCACACTGAGAGAGGCTATTGAGGATGCCCCCAAAGCATGGCCATCATCCAGATGTGACTGCCCGGTTCCATTATGCACAAAGTGGAGCAAGCATACTTGACCGTTGGTGAAAAGTACCTTGCAAAACCATGACAATTTTGATGGTAAACACTGATGGTTTAGTGGGCCCAGAAGGAAGTAATAGAGTAAGAGAAAAGCGTGGAGCTGGGCTGGATTGTTTTACTTTCCACAGTGTTATGGTTCAGCCATGTCTCCTTGGGTATTAGGGTCCCCTTCTTTTTTTAGAAAAATTAAGAATAACCTTCTCTCTTGCTTTGCAGGTGCAGCTGCAACATGTGCTGGGGTGGGTCTCCTGCTGTTTATGAACTCCTGAGGTGCTCTGACTTCCCTCTGTGCCTTTGACCCACACTTCAGTGATGACAGTCCCAGCATCCCCCAGGTTTCTGACCCCTTAAGTCCCTTCTCCCTCCAGATGCTGCTTCAGCCTTTCCTACCCCTGTGTCCCCCTCGCCATTTCTGATGTTGCTCACTGCCTTGCTTTTGGTCCACTGGGCTACTCCTCTTTAATTTCTCATTAAAGATTATTTTGTTAAAAAAATAGCTAATAGAATCCATTTCTTTGTGGGCATTTGCACATTGACTGGTCACATCCTTTATGGTTGCCTTCTAGATTATAACAATTTGTAGTTGTCTCATGATTCATTAAATATGACAAAGGTAACCATCTATGGGCGAATTGAGTGGACCACCCAAAAGGTTTGAGTGTGATGCGGGAGCCCAGAACCAGTGGGCCTCAAGGTGGCCTGGCTAAGAGCCTCAAGGACGAGGTCCTTCACGCTGCTCTGGCCAGGTGAGATCACACAGCCTTGTATAGAGGGCTTCACTCCACTGACCCCACAAAACTGACTCAAAAGCTATTGTCATAGGGGGGCTGGGCTGGAGGGGGCAGGTATCACATGCAGGAGGGGCTCCTGCTGAAGGGAGTCAGAAGAACCTGGAGGTTGTGCACCTCAGCTATCAAGGGCAATGTAGCTTGACTTCCTCTGGGTAAAAGGGATTTTTCTCATTGACAGGCACCTGTCTATTGTGTTCTGGGTGTGAAATGTCTTCTGAGGCTCATGTCTGTGAACTCTGGGTTCCCTGGCTGATGGTGTTGCTTTAGACACTGGATTTCAGCCCCAACGATGAGACGTGAGCCCAATGGCACTGTTTCGGAGAGCGGTGGAATCTTCAGGCGGTGGAGTCTTGCTGAAGGGAGTGGGTCACTGGGGATGGGCCCTAAGACTTTGTATTCTAGTCACTAAGCAGACGTGGTAGAATCTGAATGCAGAGGTCCAGTGTGTCCAGCAGCCCCCTGATGCCATGCCTTTCCCACCAGATGGACTCTGTCACCTATGACTGAGCAGAATAAATAAACCTTCCTTCATTGCCCTTGTCAGGTTGCATTTGGCACAATGATGAGAAAATGACTAATACAGGCAGGATGATGATATTGATGATGATGATGAGGAGGATGATGGTAACTGCTCATAGATTTTCAAAAATGGCCTTCTAGTAGTTTCCAGCAGCAAAGACCCACTTCATAGATCTACTTTTTTTTCTATAATTTTCTGGAGATTTTTTTCCCCTTGGGATTGTATTTCTATAGTTAATTAAGTTTGATCATTGAGAATAGATATCTGGGGACAGAATTAGCCCTCAAGACTTTATAGTTTGCATTCTGTCAATCAGCTATCTATTACCTATGTGTCTATTTCCTCTATATCATCTATTTCTCTTCTATCATCTCTTTTCATTTTATGTCTCATCTATCTGTCCTCTGTATATTGATATGTCATCTATATATCTGACATCTATTATCTATCAGCTATTTTCCTTGTATCATCTATTACCTATCAATCATTATCTAGATTAGCTTTTCATCTATCTGTCTTTTAGGTCTTTCTTCTATCTATATAATCTGTCATTTACCATCTCTCTATAATCATCTATATCATAACTGTCATATTTCTCTCACTTTATCTATCCATCTATCCATCATTCATCCATCCGTCTGTCTGTCCATCTGTCCATCCATCCGACTGCCCGTCCATCTTCAGAGCTGTATGTCTGGCTCAGTCCTCATCTCTGATCTCTGTCTATATTTGTGTGTTTGTATGTTGACACGAAAGGGAAGCCCCACTGGTTAAGTTGGGGTAGAAAAAGGAACTTTACAGAGTCTCAGTAGAACACTAGTTTATGGTTCTCTCTCTCTCCCCCCCCCCCGTCTGTCTCTCTCTCCCCCCTGCCCAGTCTCTGCCCACAAACCCTATGTGCTTCCCAGATGACCTCATCCATATTCCATACTCATGTCTGGTGTCATAGTTAGGTACAGGCTGTCAACTTGACAGTTGAGGGTTTGAGCTCTGGGCACATTTGTGGAGCATTAGTGGTTGGGTTAAGCCCAGAGCAAACCTGCAAGAGATTGTCTAGCTGATGGGGAAGGCCCAGCCTGTGGCGGGTGGGACTAGGCCCTGAACAGGTGAATAAAATACCGAAAGTTGGTTGAGGAAGGCGACAATCCTTCTGTTCACTTGACCAGACATGCTGGTCTGGCAAATAAGGATTGTCCATCTCTCAGCTGTTATGTGGTGATGGTGTGGCCAGTATCCTCGGCCCTGGTATTGGTGCCTGCTCTCCCATCAAGCTGGAACTGTAACCAGAAATCATAAGAGAAAATCCTTGTTCCCTTAAGCCATTTGATGGTCATTTATCAGCAACCATGCAGGCAAACTGCAACACCTGGTTCCAACTCAGAATTGACTCAAAACAGGGCTAAAACAGCTGCTCCTCATCCCATGATTACAACTCTAACTTCAGTACCACCTGCTCCTTTTCTTCCAAAAGCGGGACACACATACCCCCATCCTATGGTGGCTGTTTCACTTCTCACCTCTTGGTTTTCACCCACACACCTCCATCGCCCTCTGTATTCAGGCCAGCCATTCACTCCATATGCCATTCACCCCATATGCCATTCTCAGCTATGGTACCTTCCACTCACAGTCCTGACAGTCCAGACTTTAGTCCTATTAACCTAGCTCAGGCGGTGCCCACCTCTTGTTCTTGTACTACCAGTATTCTGTGCATTGCGGCTGGGATGTCTGTGGGTATTTTCACATCAATTCTTCTTCTAAACTCTTTTTTTCTGGTTCTCCTTCTCCATCCCCAAGGTTAGTAGATCATCTGTACCTCAAAGCTTGATGTTATGACCCACCGATTTTAATGGAGGATGGGGAGTAATGACAAATGAGCAGCTGACCAGGATCTGGGAATTTGTTGGTGCTGGCCAACAGTGATAAAATCTTATAGACTAGAATAATGGGAGTTTATGATGTAAAAGGAACTGAGCATGTGTCGCTGACCCAGGATGCTTGGTTTGGTGTGGTAGAACGCTTGCCTAGACTACTCTGGCTGTGGTTTATTCCCTAGTGCTGCAAGGAGAGTTGGGGGAGATTCATGAGATCATCAAGTGTGGGGAAGAGGTAACCACAAAGCTGTCCCCAAGAAGAGAGTTCGATGGATTGATGGACTGAGCTGTGGGAAAACGTGCTTAGTTCAAACTCCAAGAACTGTTATGTCATGCCCCACCCATCTGAAAAGCTATCTAACATTATTAATTCAAAGCAGGCCACGGGACCAGGTGAAATCTTGAGGGGTTTACTCAGCACCTGTGAGCAGGTGACTTGTTTAGGGCTTCCCTTGGTTCCACGTAGAACCAAGGTTCCTGCCTGTAGGTCTCCAGAGATCTTACTCCTGTTCAGGATGGGAGCTATTGGCTGAGCCATATTTGCTAAAGGGACAGACTCTCTGGAAGGAGTTGCCTCTGGAGTCTTTGTGTGTGCGTGTGTGCATGTGTGTGTATAAAGAAACATATGTGTGCTCTAGCCATCCATCTTCCACGGCGACCATGGAACCCTCAGAGCAGCCAAGTCTGTGACAGTGATTTGTGGGGTTAAGTTCTATTTATTTTCTGGGTGGGTGGGAAGGATGGCACAAGGGCTAAGTTCTTGCCTCACAAGCAAAAGGACCACGGGATCTCAGATCCCACATAAAAATGCAAGGCAGATGTGGTGGTGGACTGCAATTCAGATCCCGGAAGGTGTAGCCTGGCAAACCCCAGGGCAAAGCAACAAGGAAGTAGAGCAATCCAGGATGATGCTAATATCACCTTTGGGTCTCCACAGGCACAAACACTTAAGCACCCTCTTGTACACACACACGCACACGCACACACACACACACACACACACAGAGAGAGAGAGACAGAGACAGAGACAGAGACAGAGAAAAGAGAGAGAGAGAGAGAGAGTTCTGCTCCATTTCCTTAGAGAAAGCAGGGTCTTAATCCCATAATAAATGCCTATGATAATCTGTAATTGGTAGAAGTTTATTCGGGCTGTCAATGTGGAGATTGAAAGTCCAAGATGGCACTGTATCTCCATGGCTTCTGGTGAGAGCCTTTCTCTGCTTCTTTTCATGGTGGGAAGTGGAAAGACAGGTAGGTACTTGAGAGATTAAAAAAAAAAGGCGGAGGAGGGGTAAGAGGAGAAATCAACCCATTTCCCAAAGAAAAGCCTTGTGTTCAGACCTCTCTGCCTATAGCTTGTCTCTCAACAGTGCCACCATGGAAAACAAGCCTCAGTGTGAATGGTGTGAGCAAGTCACAGCCAAGCCACAGTAGTGTGAGTGTGTACCCACAAGGGCAGCCAGGAGGCGCAGGCAGTTGACTACAAGCTCTGTGATCTCTGCTATTGTACCTGGCACTCACTCAGAAAAGATAAGTGCAGGAAGGGGAGGTGGGGGGGCTTTATTTTTGACCTTTGAGCTATGGAAGACAGGTTCTGGAACTGGAATTGGGGTGGGCTTGATGTGGTGCTGGAACCCACAAGATCATTGGCTTGAAGTGAAAGGAAGGCAGTTTTGTTTTCCTGAGAGGTGTCCCCCGCGATGGACATAGGGCGTGGATGCATCTCCTCCTTCTCCAGGTGTGGGAGGAGACACTGGGCAGGTTGCTGGAGTCCGAAGGGCACCGAATGTCCAGAAAGGGAACTGTGATCTGGACAAGGCCTGTGCTAATTGCTTCACTAGATCATATGATGCCATCTACGAAATAGCCTTATTTTGTCTGCATTTTATACGTGGAAAAGTTAAATCTCAGGGAAGATAGGTCATTTCCTTGAGCTGTGCATTTTATACGTGGAAAAGTTAAATCTCAGGGAAGATAGGTCATTTCCTTGAGCTGTGCATGGGGAGGCCGGAGGTTTATGTCAGGCGTCTTCCTTTATTCTCTACCACATTGTTGAGACAGAGTCTGTACTGAACCTGGTTTTTGCCATTTTGGCTAGGTTAGCTAGCTTCAGGCCCCCAAGATCCGCCTGTCTCTGCCTCCACCCGCTGCTGTTATGTGCGCTGCTGCTATATGCGCTGCTGCTGGCCTTCATGTGCTGGGGATCAGAACTCAGGTCCCTGTGGTTAGACAACAAGCACTTCACTTACTTGGCCATCTTCCCAGCTCCCCAAAACACGCAGTTCCCTTTTTTTGTAATTATTCTTTGATACTTTCACTCATAAATCCAGTGAATCTGTGTTTTCACCCCTTACTATCCTTCGCCCCTCCTGTCTCACTTCATACTTTCTCCTTTCTGGCCATTTTTCCTACTCCTTTCATGTGTGACCTACTGGGTTTCATTTGGGATGTCTGCACTGCCAATTGCCTGCTGATCTATGGTAAATTGTTGAATAAGGAAGCTCTCCTGTTTGGCATTAGCTTTCAATAGTCCCTCAGAGTGCTATAGTATTTCTAGAGATTTTTCCTCATCTGTGGTAAAATGTTGATCACTAACTATTGATATGCATGATTCTTAAAGGACCAAGTGGATTCTGCCCATGACCTTGCTCTTCTTTACTATCCAGCACTTGTATGCCTGTGTGTGTGCATGTGTGTATGTGTGTGTGTGTGTGTGTGTGTGTGTGTGTGTGTGTGTGTGTGTGTGTTGCTTTGGATTGTTTTATGAGAAAATAGATTTTTTAAAAAGTGGGATTTCATGGTATGATATCACAGCAAAGGTGAGGTGGCCTTTTAAATTTTTGTTTTCTATTTGAAGCATAATTATTGAGCACTTTAGTTGGGCAGTGTGGTATGTGAGTATGCACATAGCACACACTGATCAAATGTCACCAATTAACATTCTCCTTGCTATGTCCTTTCTTCTGGATTTTCACAAAAAGTACTTGAGGTTATTATGATCCATAATTGTACCACTAGGCATGCAGTAAATTCACATTTAGGCAGTGCAGGAATTGAAAGTATTAACATGTGTATGTTCATGAGACCATCCCTGTACTTTAGACAGCCACAGTCTTCTTCATCTGGAGTCTCCTGGGGCCCCCTCAAAATCACAGATTCTCCCTTCCTGCCTTCTACTGCCTTGCCACCAAGAAACCCCAATCTGCTATCTCCCTGTGCACTGGCTAGCTTTTCTGGAGTTTTACATGTACACACAACCTTGTGATATGCACTTGAGTTTGATCACTTCTATGCATCATGACCTTGCCAGAATCACTCGTGTGTGTGTGGGGGGGTGTGTGTGTGGGTGTGTGCACATGCGAGTATGTGCTGACAGGTGGTCTCTGGGTTTGAGACCTAGTCTACCACCTATAATGACTTCATTATCCACTTCAGGCACTTTATCCCCTGTAGACATTGTGGGACCTGAACATATTTGTCTCCATTTTGTACTTGTTCACTTGTCCTCCCTATGAAACACCAGACATGCTAGATATAGACTGACACAATTTGTTTTTGTGACTATTACCATGACTAGTTAGCTTCAAATTAAGAAATATTTAATGTTCCAGAAGCCCCCCTAAACTGGAAGAGCAGCCTTTACAGTAACATTTGGTCCTTGTGTAATCAACTGCCTCACCAACTGTGTCAAGGACAGAATTAATATGATAGTTTGTAAGAATTGTAGTCAGAGCAGGTAGAACTATCCAATCAGAAGCCAGTCACTAGCTGCTCAAGGAATTCTGAGGGCCATGAGTAATGTAGGGGGTAGTGACCAATCCCCACATGCCAACAAGGCTTTTGCCTCGATTTGCCCAATCATGTATCTGCTAGGTTAGAAGCCCCCTCCTCCTATAGAAATAGCCTGTGAAAGTCCCTATAAAACAAAGACCGGGGCTCTTATTCTTGATCTGCTGTGTCAGTGACAGGGAGAGCCCGGGCTCAGTTTTGAATAAAGACCCTCCTGTGTTTACAGCAGTATCGCCTCCAGTGGCCTCTTGGGATCTAGAAATGGCACAACAACACCACAGCCCAATTTCTGATATCCATGGCCCTGGTGCTCATCCCTTAGCTCCTATGGGACTTGAAACAGTGGAGAATGGTCTCATAAGCTCTGGTGCTCAGGATCTTCAAGTTCCAAGTCTTTCCAGAAGTGACATTGCCAGGGAACATAGCTGGCTCAGAATATGATCCCCCCAGAGTCTCCACCTGGCCTGGCTATGCATACTCTACTTGGTGACAATGATGATAAACACTTTGAACTCCAGTGAGCCAAGATGCTTATTGGTTGTCTGAACATGGCTTGTCATGATTCCTGGTCCTCATTTCCTCCTTTACAAAAGGGATATCTGCCCACCAGGGTGGATGTGAATTAAATGAGATCGCATGCTGGAGGCACGTTGTCCAGTCTGCTGTGTCCCACTTTTCCATAGTCCAGCTCTGCGTATTGTAACCCTTCATGTTGCAGCTGCTGTGGCCCAGCCCCTCCGCAGTCCAGGTCCCTGTGGCCCAGTCCCTCCATGGCACAACCCTTCATGCCTGAAGTGCAACGAAAGCACACTTGCTTCTCCCTTGTCTGTCTTCCAGCATCAAGAAGCAGTGGAGTGGAAGCAGAAGACTTTGATCAACCTAGTAGTTAAAATCTTAAAGGAGAAAAAAACTCTGTGATAGTATTCATAGAAAGAAGCCAGTCTCTGGTGGACCTGTCAGACAGAGACATCTGTTACAGCACTGTGATCTGAGGGACTGGGCAGCTAGTTGTTGGAACTGTAACATGGAATCTCTGTCTCGACTGGACTTGATCTTTGAATCAACAATACTTAGTAATGCAAAGCTGACCTTTTATTTTGTTCCTTTCGGCATGGCTCAGGAATCTCTTCTAGTTTCTTTTTGGGGGGCTTTTACTTACTTACCAGACACTATTTATATGTTTAGGAATTATCAACTGAGATTTATTTGCACCTGCCGAGTATGTGTCTTTTGGGTGAATGAAGTGTTGTACACAAAATGAAGTCAGGAGACTGTCAGAGAAGAGTAACAACACAGGTCACTGCAGTGTCAGCAACAGCTGGGGACACTGCTCCGTAGCTCGCTGATGTCTGCAGTGCTGGGCAGACTGGGGACTCCCAGCTTGTCCGTTATACTTGCAACATGAAGGACTGAAATGGACTCAACACATTCTACTCAAGAGATTGACTCTGTGTGTGTGTGTGTGTGTGTGTGTGTGTGTGTGTGTGTGTGTGTGGTGTGTTTAGGTGCATGTGAGTGTATGCATGAATTCAGGAACTTTAGTCTCTGGTTTTAATGCATGTTCTGGCGACGCTTCCCATGTTTTCAGAATCATTTCTGTTTCCTTTCCTGTAAGCGCTACCTCTTATTGACTCTTGCTCAGACATATGTCCATTTGAGTGTGAAATATATGTTTTTCTTGTGTCTAACTTTTCATTCTTATGCTATCAATCAGATCAACCTTTTCTTTGATAGGTTGCAATTTTTCCTATCAATCTTTTACTCTAGAAAAATTGAAAGAGCCTGAGCTGAAGCTTAATTGGTAGAGTGCTTGCCTAGAAAGCTCAAGACCCTCAATACCCAGTACTTAGCTGGGTATAACAGTGCATGTCCATAATCCTAGTTCTGGAAGGCACAGGCAAGAGGATAACGAGTTCAAGGCCAGTCTCAGCTATGCAGCGAGCTTGCAGCCAGCCTGGGATACATGAAACCCTGGACTTCACCCCTAAAATTTCTTTCCGCATTTCTTTTTTATTCTATGTATTTATTCTTTGTGTATGTATGGGGATGTGTGTGCATGTGTGTATGCGTGTTTGCTTGTGTGTGGTTGCATATGTGTATGCAGGTTCACATTCACATGATTGCACATGCACATGGAAGCCCAAACAAACTCGATGTCTTGATTGTGCTTCATTTTATCTATGGAGGCAAGGTCTTTCAGTTGAGCTCAGAGCTCATTGATTTGATGTCTAGCCGTCCAGCTGGCCCTGGGGATTTCTTGGGTGCTGGGGTTACAAGCAGCTATGGTGCTGGCCTGACTTTTAGGTGGGCTCTGGTGATTCAAACTCCTGTCTTCACACTTATGTTGCAAAGCCTAATCCACTTGAGTCATTTCTCCAGAACCTAAGGTGGTTTTAATACTCATGTGGTTTGGTTACAAATCCCACATATAGAATTGTTTTACAGCATGAAATAATAATCACGCTCAGTTTTCTTCCTGTATGACTGCCTGCCTATTTATGGAAACACCACTCAATGGGCAACTCCTTACTGTACATTACTGCACAGGACACACAGAGCTCTTTGTGTTCATGGACTTGATTTCATCTGGCTGCCATCTGTGTGCTTTTTGTTGTTCCTCCCCTGCTAGACTATGGTCAAGAGTGAAGAAAGCATCCACCTCTTCTTCTGTTCTGTTTTTGATTGTTCCCCTAGGAATGAGAGAGAGAGAGAGAGACAGAGACAGAGACACACAGAGAGAGAAGAGACAAGGAGAGAGGGAGAAAGAGAGAGAGAATGACCTAATTCTAAAATTCTACTTGCGAAGAACAAGCTCTCAGCCATGGGAGGGCTGGCTACGATGGCACTGAATAGAGGAGAGGGTACAGTCATGAAGTTGAAGGTTGTTAGCATTTCTGGCAGGGCCAGCACTGGCTCCTTTCAGATGACCACGGAGGTTGCCAAATGTTCCATTTTCATATTAGTGGAGCTCCGAGGTCAGGATTTGGCTTCCCAAAATGGGGTTGTACTGAGCAGAATGCTAAAAAGCTCTCTCCGTTATTAAAAACAGGACAGACTTGGTACCTGGGTTCCAGTGGAATTCCACGAAACTGAATTATTGCTAAGTGAGCAAATCCAGGCAGCAGCCACTCACCAGGATGCGCCGAGCAGAGGCAGCGAAGACAGAAGTCGAGAACAGCTCCATTTAAAATTAGACCTTGGAGTGAAAGTAACTAATTTCAGACATCCAAATATTGCAGTTTTTAATAGTTGTGTCATTTCTATTTCTATTTTGAGCAGAAACGGATTCATGGCTGGGTTGAAATGAGGATTCGTGCACACGTATTATCATGTGGGCCTTAGAAACAAGTCTGTGCCAGTTATGCAGGAGAAAGAACATTTATTTTTCTGAAAAGCAGGTTGACTTGAAAACCTTCAGGGACTCTGAAGGCTCTGGGGCGCTATGCTTAAGACTCATGTGAGTCTTGAAGTCCTGGGAAATTTCTAGACCATCTTCTGTTTTGCAAATTTTAAGGACAAAGGGCCTAGGGTCTGAATGTACCCAGAGACCCTGGTGGGCCTCAGTGAGGACTTGCTGAAAAGCAGGGGTGATTACCCAGGGCTGGGCAATCCCTGCTAAATGCTGGCATGAGCAGCATGCCAGAGCAAAGGTCAGCCGCACAAAGCTGGCGCCTGGCTGCTTAGAGTTTTGAGAGCAGGGGTTCTTTTGGTAAATAGTTCCTAAGAATGTTTTTGTTTTCCTCTTCTGTTCCATGTGGTTGGATGGGAAAAAGTCGGATAATTACTGGGGCTGTTTAAGAAGTGACCGAGGAGACGGTCTGTATATAACATTGTTCCACTTGCTGAGAACATCAGAGATTTAGCTGTTTTCATCGAGCTAAGCACATCACTGTTTTGCTGTTGTGTGACGCTCTTCCTGAGCAGATGCCACAGGAACATGAACATGAACATTCCTAGACAGGGATCTGAATGCAGACAAAGGTAGCAATTACCCCAAGTCCAACTCTGTAAACCAATGAGTTTATTGGAATAACTTCCAGGAGTGGGGGAGAGGGCGACTTACAGAAAAGAAGGAATGACTTGAAGGCAGATACGTCACTGAAAAGCCCGCCCCAGTCTGGATGAGACTTACACAAGCTGCCATCCTGGAACGTTCTGCAGGACTTGCCATTGCCTCAGCTCCTCTGAGAGTCTCCTCCAGAAAACTCAGCTGGCCAGATGGCCTCTTCCCACCCAGCAATAGTTCATTGCTTCCATAACCTTGGGAAAGGGGTAGTGACTCTTGTTAGTTTTAAGACCTTCTTGAGACTTAAAGACTCTCCCTCCAGGAGAGAATGTTTCGAGTTGCTCCACAGCACAGACAGAGTCCAAGCACCTCTTAGATTAACATTCAAGGCCTGAATTTTTACTCTATTATTCTTTTCTAGTTACCGTGGCTCTTGGAGGCCAAGTCCAAGATGGCATCACGTTATGCCCAGAGGAAACATATCATATCACAGTCACTTAAGAACGGTGCAGAGGTTTGCTGAGCAATTTTAGGAAAGTAAAATAGAGCTGGGGAGATAGCTCAATTGGTAAAGTGTTTGCCACAAAATCATGAGGAATTGAGTTTGATCCCCAGATCCCAGGTAGAAAAACCAGGTATGGAGGTGTGCTCTTGCAGTTCCGGTGCTGGGGAGGAAGAGGCAGGTGGATCCTGGGGACTAACCAATAGTGAATGCATCAGCAAATTCTAGGCCGAGAGTCCTCATCTTATTAAACAAGGTGGACATTGTCCCGAGGAACGACACCCAAGGTTGACCTCGGACTTACATAGACATGTACACACACACACACACACACACACACACACACACACACACACACTCACACACACGCACACACACACACACCAGATGTGAAATAGATGGTTGGGGTTTATATGTCTAGAGACAGAGACAACATGACCTTGTTCAAAAAGCAAACAAGGAATTCACTTGGAGGCAAACTTTGGATGCTGCGTATTAGATCATTTAGACAGAACTGCAGTTAGCTCATCATTGTAAAATAAATAAGAACAAGCATGCACGTCTAGAACAATTCTTGCTTCGTTTTCCAAGTTGGGATGATTCATAGTCTGCAGTTTCCTGGCACCTGGATGTTTAGAACCCTGTTTTCCTTTCTTCTCTCCAATGTGCCGCTTGGCTGACATAAGGCATTTCTCCATGGTCTCTTGACTCCTTTGACAAGGTCATTTCCTAAAGTGTTGCACTGTGACTGTGGCTATTTTTTGTTTGCATGATAGAAATGAATGGCAAGAAGCGTTCTGTTCAGAAGGTTGGTTGAGTGTGTGAAGGAGCCTTATCTCCCTTTTCTCACTCAACCTTCTCCAAGTCCCTGTTTATCTTTTCCTGTGTTCTTGCAACATTTCCTCCCTCTTTCTGTGGGTGTTGAGAAGTTCGCCCAGCTCCTTTTAAGCTTCTGATTTGAAACCCACTTCATCCCTTTTTTCCTGTCATTATTGCCAGTCACAAGGTTGGGCTGTGATTTGGGGGGGGGGGGTTGTTTCACTTGTCATTGTGGTCTTCTACACCTGTAGGGGAACCTCTGCAGTCTTCTTGTCTGGACTCCCCTTTTTACTCAACCCTCCTGCCTGTATGTGGTCAGATCTGTGTGAGGACCCCTGTCCTTCTGGACCCTGGGAATGTGTCCAACACTGGAGATACTCTAACCTCTTGACCCCAGGCAATTCCTGGAATATAGAGCTGCACAACCAATGCAATTCAGTGGGTCTGCCCACACAGTTCTTATTGTGATTCAACCCTATGCCATGGAGCTCCTTTACCCCTCTTAAACCCTCTGGGCTATATAATCTAGTTGATCTTAGACTTACAAACCTATTGCAAGTTGAAGTTATTGGACATGGAAAATGCTTTAAACATAATTGTCTTGTAGCTGATTCCTCTAAACTGAAATATCCTTTCCTGGATGGTGACTCTTCAATACTTAGGAAATTAAAAAAAAAGACTCAGGAAGCTCCTGAAACTTACAAGCTCCCAAGCCCCTTCTCCAGAGTAAGAGGTGACTGGGAAGAGACCCCTTGGTCATCCGAGCTGCTTGCAAGTCATACAAGGAGCTCCAGGGATACTGCTTTCATGGATATCAGCCACTCTTGGGTAGGCTTTTCAGTAATGCCAATATTTTTGAGTCACCCATGCTCCCGTAAGTACTCTATACCCATGCTTTTGTGAGTGACCCCAATAAACTTACTGATTCACTAACTAGACTTGGATGAACTTATTTCTTGGCTTGTTGTCAGTGCCCTATCTGGGTCACATCTCCCTAGGAAAAGTCACACAATACCTAGCCTATGAAGCATGTAGTTTAGCAACATGGTACTTTAGAGCCAGTTGTTTCTCTTGTGATTGTGGACTGATGGATGTGATGATTTCAGACACTGCCCAGTGCTTGAAGAGAGGACCCTGTGGATGGAACCAGAGAATACTGCATTGAGTGAAATGGCCAGAGAAGTAACCCATGTTCTTTCTCTAAGCACCCATTCTTCTCTTTCTTTCTATTTTTCTTCTTTCTCTCTTTCTTCTTCTCCCCTCACCAAGGGTTGATGTCAGGCATCCTCCTCTCTCACTGTCTGAAAAGAGTGGACCAGAGAGAGGTACAATAGTGCTTACTACAATCAGGAAGGTGAGAGTGGGTGGAAGGTATGTGGGAGTAGAGGATGCGCCATGAGCAGGATTCTATCTGTGTATGCTCTGTGCCTGTCTGTGTTCATATATCACATTGACCACATTAATATGTCTAATGAATGTTGCCAATCAAAAGTGAAATGTTTTAAAACTTAAAACTTTTTAAAATATAGGGATTCAAAATTCAAAGTAAGGTGAATGACTTTCATGATACTATAACCTTAAATTGAATGATGGCAAGTCAGGGACTATATATACTTATAATTAATTAATTAATTAGATATGGTCTCATGCAACTCAGGCTGGCCCAGAACTTCCTCTGTAGCCAAGGATGACTTTGAACTGATTTTCCTGCCTCCACCCTCTGCATGATGCATTTCAAGGCATGTGTCATGTGCCTGGTTTATATCCCTGGCCGATGTGTGCGTTGCAGTTGCCAATGCTGTAAATCAAATCCAGAACATCAAGTTTCCTGCTGCATTCTAACTCAATAGCAGAACCTCGATGAGCAATGGTCCCAACCCCTGACCATAGCGACAAAGATACCAGTGGAGAGTGCATCTTAAGGTGCAAATTCTTAAACATGAAATCTTAGTGAAATGTAAAAGAGAATAAGAAAGTATGGCACCAATCATATTATGTCTTTTAATATACAGAAAGAGAGAGATAAAACATGGCAGAAGAGATGACCCGAATTTGCCTTCTTAGAGGAGGGCCAGGAGGACTTCTGCTTGAAGGACCAATTTCCTATGCTAAATTAAGCAAGCAGCTACTTTCCCTAGATGTTTGAGCATTGAGTGAGTTATATAACCCTGCCTGCAAGTAATAAAGTGAATCTCTCCTTGTCTACAGGGAAGCCATCAGTCGTGTCTGTGAAGCCGTGCCAGGTACCAAAGGCGCCTTCAAAAAGAGAAAGGTAGGGCTGGGGAGATGGCTCAGCGGTTAAAGCCTTTGCCTCACAAGCAAAACGACCTCAGTTTGGACCCCAAGGTCCCACGTAAAAATACTGGGTGAGGTGGGGGGATATGGCAGTGACCCTGTAATTCTGTAATTCTGACCCTGGAATGGGAAATCTCCAGAACAAGTAATACAGTAGAAGAATTACCCAGGATGATTCCTGATATCATCCTTGGGCTTAGGCATGCACACTTAAGTGCACTCTTGTATACACACAACCACACACACGTGGGCATCTGCACTTGCATGCACACATGCATACATGTGAGACGGAGAAGGAGAGAGACAGAGACAGAGACAGAGAGAGATTGCTATTGATATGGTTGGTACAGCATGTTGTTTACATCTTCAACAACATACTTGCCCTCTGTCCTCTTTCTGTGACCCTGCTCTTCTCTCTCTGAAGGCAAAGCGGCCTTGCATGCTCTCCATCTCCCATAGGACTGAGTGAGGACAACAAGCTATCACTGCCAGCTAAAAGCAGACACTGTGTTTCTGCAATGTGACTTAAACCCGGAGACAATGATACTGTCCCCCAGGTGTTCCTGTGTAATTCATCATAACAGTCCACTGAGGCGGGGAGCTCAGTGGTGCGATGCTAAGTGTTTAACAACCAGCTCTCAGAGCTTGTGGGGGAAGCAGAGCATTCATTGCGTTTGTAGTGTTTGCCAGTGACCATGGCATTAATACTTCCCCATGGTGGACTCAAGCTTTCAACATGACACACCAGGCAGCCGCTGGGAAGAGACACAGTAACCCATCATTTGCAGTGCTGGCACCACACAGGTTCAGGAGATGGAATCTGAGTAAAACAGGTTTGTGGAACATGGAATAAAGTCATAAAACAATCGAGTCACATGGAGTTCAGTGGTTATCATCTGGATTTTAGATGTCAACTATTTAATTGCATTCATATAAATTCACTTTCTATAATGACCGTGCTTAGTAGTCAGATCATAAAATTCCTATGACATAATTGGTGCTCCTGAACGGGCACTAGTCAGGGGATCTGCAGCAGAGGGTTTCCCCATGCTGAGGACAGCACAGACTGAGGTGCAGGGGTGAGGCACAGCTGGGGCCTCAGCGGCCCAGTGTTCAACTGCACTTCTAGAACTTTATCATATGGCTGAGATAAAAGGAGAAAAAAAATGCCCTAATTAAGAGGGCACGAGGAAGCGCAGCCTCAGCCACACAACCCCCTCTAGTCAACCATCCAAGGAATCTGTAACTCCACCCCCACAATCTTGCCCTGGCTGTGCCTGGAAGGAGTTGTGGGAATTGCCATGAGGAGGTCATCTCTGGTCCCCATGGAGTGAGCTGGATCCTAGATAGTTTGTTGTAGATAGTTTTGTTCCGCTCTTTCCAGGACTCCTGCACTTCCAGGCCTTCTTCAGAATTAGGAGACATTTGTGCACCTGCAGGACAACTGGGTTTTGGGAGAGAAAACTTGGAATGGCAGCTTGGGTATACCCGGCTATGTGCTGACCAGTCCCCTGGGGGTCCTAGGGACCAAGCCAGCCTCTAGGACCTTAAATACAGGAGCCAGTGTGGCCTTTGAGAACGAATGAGGGGACTCCTGTCTTAAAGCTGGGGAGTCCTAACAGGTCCTGGAGTTTCCTCTTGGTTCTCTCGGGGGAAGAGGTAACCACAATGGCAGTTTTCCAGGCTTTTACATCAGGGGTACTTGAATTTCTTATTTTTGAGTTCTTTCAGGAATGTTAGCTGGGGGGGGGGGAGATAAAAGGAAACAGCATCCCTCTGCGAAGCAGAGAGTCTCCGTTTGGGGTTGCCAGATCAGAGCACCTCTGAAAACAGTCCCTGAAGGCATTTTTTTTTAAAATAGAGGATTTCCATTAAAAGTTGTCTTTGGAGGTGGTTCATTGGCAGACATCCTTAGCTATAGAACCATTCCGATTGGCTTATTAACTAGGATACTCCCCACTGAGAGCTGTAAAAGGTGGCAGATCTGACTCGAGTGGCCCATCTGTATCTGCTGGAACGCTGTGGTCCTCGCCTGCAGGTGGAGCATGATCTTTCACTTCAGAGGCCTTCGTTAGCCTCCGTTACTGCATTTTCTCTCCCAGGGGATTCTGGATCTGTGCGTCTGGGTAGAAATTCATCGACAGCATGAAGAGAGGGTATTGTGATCAGAATGGAGTGGGTGGGTGGGTTGGTCCCAGAGGCCACTGGTGAGAGACTTGGGGGGAAGATGCATGGGGATAGACTGAAGCCCTTTGTTTCCTACCAGAGGGCACCTTGATAGACCCAGGAGATGTCAGTCATAGGCCACGCCATGCCACTCTGTTGACTCTGGGCCATCAAATTTTTTTGTTTTTAATTTTTTAATTAATTAATTTTTTTCCACTCATACAAACTTAATAGGTACCCCATTCCCCTCCCTCCGTCCACCCCTCCTTGGATCCCCTTGTTCCTTCCCCCCTGTTCCCTGCCTTTCCCCCCTCCTTCCCTTTCTCCCATTGTTCCCGCCCCCCCCCATCCCTGGAGCATCCTTTACTGTGCATGTCAAACTTCCCTCTGGGTCCTCTTCTCTGATGAGGTATAAGGACTCAGTAGCATTACCTAGAGCTTTTTTTTGTTGTTGTTGTTGTGTTCCCTTTTAGTATAGGAACACTATTGTGGCTGTTAATCCCTTGCCTCTAAGGATCCTAGTGCCTGTGATCCATGCTACATTTTGAGGGGTCAATGATATGTTGGTCATTGTGCAGGTCATGCAAAGTCCTATTATGATTACTTTGGCCCTAACTTGTGTGGAGTATCTTGCATATCGTTGCTCCTTGGGCCATCAAATTCTAACTGCACTATCTAGGTGAGCCCTGGCCAGGGAAACCTTTGTGTCAGAGGACTAGTGACCACTCCCTTCAGCAGTGGCCATCCTGGTGATTCTCTAAGGTTGCTCCTCTGTCACGACATGGTCTGCTTTTGCTCTTCCAGGGGTGCTGGGTGCCAAGGCCAGGCTGAGATGTGACTAATGCTGTGATATTCCTGGCCTGCTTGGTTTCATAACATCCAGAGGACCCTATGAGGCACCAGCATGCAGCCAGTACCTCTGCTTTCCCACCAGAGCCCTTGCTCCAGCATTTGTACATTAGGCCTTTTGCAATCTGTATCCACGTAGTTTAGGAAGTACGTCTGACCTGGCCTCCTCTTGGGGCGCCTCCATTTCACACCTGTCTCCCTGTGCCTAGGCCAGTAGGAGCAGTCAGTGAACGTCTGAGGGCGTCTGACATCCCTGCGTCTGCCCTTTCGGATGAGAACGGCAGAGACATTTGGCCTGCCATAAACCAAGAGCTAAAATGGCTCTCTTGCATTTCACAGCCTCCAAGCAAAATGCTGTCCAGCATCCTGGGAAAGAGCAACCTGCAGTTCGCAGGGATGAGCATCTCCCTCACCATCTCCACCGCCAGCTTGAACCTGCGGACACCCGACTCCAAACAGGTATGTGCTCGCTGGGGCCTCCCAGCCCTCCCAAGGGCCCTGAGGGTGGCTGTTCTGTGAGCTTCCTGCTTGTAGCTTATGGAGCCTGTGCAGAAAGTGTTGAGTCAAATTTTGTGGATCTATGGTGTAGACAGGGTGGAATGAACTAATATCTGACTGGACACAATAGCCACATTTATCAATACTCATTTTAGCTCTAATGGTTGTGTTCCTGTGCACTGTCTGTCTATTTATCTCTCTTTCTATCTGTCTGTTATCTCTCATCTAATGTCATCACTTATCATCTATCTCTTGTCTCTTATCTATTTATGTACTTCAATTATCTATAAATATATACTATCTATCTATCTATCTATCTATCTATCTATCTATCTATCTATCTATCTATCTATCTATGTTCATCATTATCATCATCTCTCCCCAAGGTGGAAAAATAAACCCTAGCTCTAATGTAGAAATGAGAACAAACTTGTCTTTATTAGGAGACAACTGATACAACTTCTCATTTTATCTTTCAGGACCCTACAGATAATTCCTTGTCATTTTACATTAATTTTTCTAGGTGGGGCTAGTCACCCCTCCAGGTTGTGGAATAAGATGCCCAGCAGTCTGAGGTTTTCTCTGGGCTTAGTGGAGGCTGGATGCTCACGGAGGCTGGTCCGCTGGGCCCTACACAGCCATCCCCATTGGAATCTGGCCCCCTTCTGGGTGGGTCGTGAGCTGAAAGAGAAGGTCCAGTGAGGATGAGTCTGACAGCTACCTGGCTCTGCTCGCCCTGGTGTGGGGAGAGGAGTCTGGCTGATGTGACCTGTTCCCATTTTGCTGCTGGCGGATTAAGTGAATGAGTGCAAGTGGCTGACACCCGGGGGCTGCCAGCTGGTGTGACAAAGCAAATCACAAGGCTACGGCTGTCCCATCTACTGAGCTTAGGTCCCTACTGCAGTAAGTCACGAATGCACTGTGAGACCCTGTCTTTTCCACCGGAGACAGCGGACAGGCAGCATCCACTTCAGGAGGCGGAAGGTCAAAGTAGGAGAATAGAGAGGAAGTTCTCAGAGCATAGACACATGCTGCACTTAACAGGGTCTCCAGCTCCACCATGCTCAGCCCCCTTCATGCTGACATTCTTACTGGTCCCTTCCCGCCAGCTCTCTTCCCTGTACTTCCTCTGGCACTCAGAGGGCTTACAGGCAATTCCTGTAACTGTCAAGTATCAGGTTAAGCAAATAAGACATATTCTTTCACTGCTAAATCATAACTTCCAATTCAATTTTGAAACTCCAGTTTCGGGACTGATTTCAAGCAAAAATTAAGTTAGGAAAAAAGGAAGCCCACACAAAATTAATTTTGCAGAAATTTAATATACTGGTTGTGTGTAGCGGCACACATTTGTAATCTTAACACTTGGGAGGCGGAGGCAGGAGGATCATACAGCCTTGGTTACACAGTGAATTTGAGGCCAGCCTGGATTATAGGAGGCTGTCCCTCAAAAAAAAAATTAAATTAAAACTATGGAAGCCACTGTTTAATGTTATTTGGGGGGTTATATGGTCTTATTCTTTCAGGAGCTATCTGCCATTAGCCAGGATTCTAGGCAACTATGATTCGTTCTAGTCACCTGAGTGTGGGCACAGGCTACCCAGCCAGCCTTGCCACTGTGCACTTGCTCTGATGCTCATGGTGAAATTTTGCAAATGCCAACAACCAAAGTAGGCACTTAAAAATATCTTATTATATCCTGTAACCTAGTTATACTGTATTTTAATTTTACTGGCTTGGGAAAATATTTCCGGTCTGGATAGTGGAAATCCATATATTATTTCTGTCTGTGGGGGCCAGGGGCTCAGTGCCCTGTGCAGAAATAAATGTGGCTGCCTAGGGATGGAGACAAGAGAGCTTTTCTCACCCCCAGAAAGACGCTTCAGTGTCATTACATTGTCTTTAGAAAGGTAAAAATAGCACAGAAGACTTATGTGACTTTTCAAGGTTACTCAGTGTCTGCTGAATTCCACCACAGAGCTTATGACCGAATGGAAATTTCCTATTTCAAAATGAACTCAGAGGGGCCCCTGGTCTGTTGCTGAGTTACTGGAATGCATTAGACAGCACGAACTTTGAATCTTGGAGACTAACTTTCTGATTGATACACCCATGCTATAAATCAGATGAGGAGAGAGGAAGAGGCCGGCATTGTGTGTTGGAGGAAAGAAGCTCAAGTTGCAATGTTTTTGTACAATGTTTGTGGGGATGCTTCTTCCTTTTCTGTGTATATTTGTGTGTGTGCGGCTGCATATATGAATGCGAATACATGTGTGTGTCCACATGAATGTATGTGCCTGTTTGTGTATGTTTGTGAGTGCATAGATATGTGGGAGTTTGTGTATATGTATTTGTGTACATGAATGCTTTTGTGTGTATGTATATATGTGTATGTGTCTGTGTGTATGTCTTTGTGTATGTCTCCATCTGTATGTGTCTGTGAGTGTCTCTGTCTGTGTGTTTGTGTCTGTGTGTATGTTTGTGTGTGTGTGAATGTGTGTGTCTGTGTGTGTCTTTGTGTGTCTCTGTATATGTCTGTGAGTGTGGCTGTCTGTGTGTTTGTGTCTGTATGTATGTTTGTGTGTGCCTATGTGTATGTGTGTGTGTTTGTCTGTGTGTATGTGTGTGTGTATGTTTATGTCTGTGTGAACGTGTGTGTGTGTGTGTGTGTGTGTTTGTATGTATGTGTGTCTCTGTGTCTTTGTATGTCTGTGTATGCTAGAGAACAACCTCAGCTGTTGGTCTCAGGCACAATCCACCTGCTGAGAGGGTCTGTCACTGTAACTTGTTGGTTCAGCTGGGCTGGTGGCCATTAAGCTCCAGAAACTCACCTGTCCCTGCCTCCCCAGCACTGGGATTACAAGCATCCGCAACTCTACCTGGCTTTGTTTCTTTGTTTGCTTGTTTTTCGGATATGGGCACTGGCGATCACACTCAGCTTGTCGAACTTGCAAGTCAAGCATTTTTCCGACTGAACCCTCTCCACGGGCCCATGTTTTCCTTTGTGAAGGGGCCCATTGGTTGTTAAGACCCATGACTTTGGGCTCAATCACAATTCTGTGGACACTTAGACAGCCGTTTGGCCCCTCTGCCTTAGGCTGTGAACCTGTAAAATGGGATTCCCACAGTTTCTGTTTCCCAGCAAGAGGGAGCATGAGGGATTCTGGCCAACCAGCTAGACTGCAGCCACTTGGAGTAAGTGGGGGGTGCAGACGGGCTGTCCCCTTGATTTTTACCATGGTCAGTTTCCCCTGGGGGCCAGGGGCTGGTTTTCACCACAACTTTCCACTGTTTTATAAACAGTTGGCTTTGCAAAGTCCTGGTGAGGGCACTAATGACACATCTCGTTTCTTGTTTTGGACCCGGCAGATCATAGCAAACCATCACATGCAGTCCATCTCCTTTGCCTCTGGAGGAGACCCGGTAAGTACCTTGGACTTGTTTCTCCTGCTTTTATTGGGAGTTTCTGAGAAGGAACCCCTATTTCAAAAGCAAACCCTTTAAAGGCAGTGTAAGGATGCCCCAATTCTGTCTCCCCTCTTTATTTCAGTAGTCTGCCTTTTTTCCTCCGGCCCCCGCTTCCCTTCCTGCTGTGTGAGTTTTGAACCTGAGTCCTCCATCCCTGTGCTAACTCATCCCCTCAGAAGCCCTTCTTGCTGTCATTTGGGGAAGTGGGTAACCTGTGACAAGGTCCAGCCACGCACGGTCATTAGACAGAAGCGTGGCCCTCATGAGAGGCAGCAAATCCCTCTTGTTCCCACAGCTGCTGGGTCCCCTCACACTGCGACTCTATGCTGGCCCTCCTCAGCCACCAGCGTCTGCTCCTGCTCCAGCCAGGCCCCACCTCACACTCATTGCTGTTCTGATGTCCAAACCTGCAGACAGGAACCCCAAGGGAGCTGGGGTAGAGTGAGGTGGGAGAGAAGGGAGGTTGATCCTTCTCAGCGGTGGTGGGAGAAAGCTCTTCCTTCCCCCCCAAGAGCTATCATATCACTTTCACTGAGCTAGACGATGTTTTCATCAGTTAAGTGCAAAAAAAAATAATATTAGGAAGATAGAGTAAGAAATTTTTAACCTAAATTCATTCAAATGGAAAGGAAATTGATCCATATCTTAAGGCGTTCTTTTTCAAGGATAAATAACTTTTAAAAAATGATGGTGACTTATAGGTCTTCGTTTTTTATTATTTGGCAAACATTTCAGTATCTTCAGATTTTATGCTGAAATATATCCATCTAAGACAGCCCCACCGAAGGGAACATGTATCACACCTTCTCTGGAAGCCAGGAGAGCATTTTTCCCAGGATCCCTCTGCCTCTTCTCCTGGAGTCTTCTGACACAAGCAGCCTTAGCAGGAAACTGCTGATGACTTTCTTTGAAAGTCAATGTAAGAGAGATGTCGGAGTTACTTTTCCTTTTGCTGCTGTGAGACGACACTCCTACACAATGTAGGGAGAAAAGCGTGATTTATTTGGCTTACAGCTCCCGAGGGGAGGCAGCCCATCATGGCGTAAGAGGCATGGTGGCATCAGAAACTGGAGGAGGCTCAGATCATTGCAGACCTCATCATGGAGGCCAAGAGAGCAGCGTCAGACTTCGGGAGCAGACTACTAGTGGAAGCAACACTTTCATCTGCAGATTCAGTGGGCCCACAGGTACCAGCACTGGGAAAGAGAGCTTCTTCCACCCAGCTGCCACAGCTTTCAGAGGCAGGCACAGACGATGCCCTGGTCCCCTCCAGTATCCCTGTGACTGCTAGAGGCCTGGGACTGCCTAGGGCCCCAGGGGTGTTTGACAGAAGCTTGTTCCACCCTGTACATGGCTCTTAGACCTTCCATTGTGCAAGTACAAGCATAGTTCAGCACCTCCCCATGGGCCCTTTACACACTTTAGGATAATGAATTCCAAATCTCTGGGCTTGCAAAATGGCTCGGTGGCTAAGGTACTTGCCTCACAAACATGAGGACCCTGAGCCTGGATCTCTTGAACCCACAGAAAAGCCAAGCAGGGCTGAAGAGAAGGCTCAGGGGTTAAGACTCTGTTGTACAAGCTGAAGGCCCTGACTTTGGATCCCAAGTCCCACGTAAAAGATGTCATATGGAAACAGCAGCAGCCTGTACTTCTGACCCTGGTGGGAGGAGCCTAGGAAATCCCAGAGCGAAGCAAGAAGGAGGGAGAAGCAGTCCAGGGTGATTCCCAAAGCCACCCTTGGTCCTCCACAGGGACATACAGTGCCCTCTGATACACACACACACACACACACACACACACACACACACTAAAATAAAATATTAAAGGAAAAAAAAAAGCCAAGCAGGCATGGCAGTGATTTGTAATCCCAACAGTCTGGAACCAAAGTCAGGAAATCCCCAGAACAAGCTGGCTAGCTAGCCTAGCTGGTCAGTGAGCTCTGGATTCGAGAGATCCTGTCTTAATAATAAAGTAGAGAGCAACTGAAGAAGATAGCAACTGTCAACTTAGGTCTCTGCACACATGTGCACATGCCCCTACACACACACACACACACACACACACACACACACACACACACGCATGTGGTTTCTTTTCCCCTCCTTCCTCCGGCCATGCTTTTCCTTTCTTTCTAATACTTGTGTTGTGTGCTTCACTGTGACATGCCAGTCTTCATTGACGTGCATATTTAGAATGTGAACATCTTCAAGGGTGATCAGCCACGGCACATTTCTTGAGACCCTGTCTGTATTTGTATATTACATTGCCATGATAAATATGTGAGAAGTGTAAATTTCAGCTCTCAGATGCCCAAGTTTTAGTTCCAAGTTGGATGCATTGCTTTGAGTGTAAGACAAGGCAGAATACTACCAGGAAGTGTGAATTGGGGGGAGGGGGAAGTGTGAATTTGGGGGGACCAGAGCAAGAGTGACCTGTCAAATACCCACCCGTCATGACCTTCCTCCAATTGGGTTCTATATTCTACCTCCACCCCCCATCAAATATAAATCCACAGATGAATGAATCTGTTTATTAGGTCAGAATCCTCCTGATTTTGGGGACCAAGCTTTCAATACAGAAGCCCTGGGGGAGGAGGGAAGCTGAAGGTGGCTCAGATCATAACAGTCATCCTGGAGGCAGAGGGACAAGAGCCAAACTGCAAATAGGGCTGGGCACGAAAATTTCAAGGCCCACCCCAGCGACCTGCCTTCCTCCAATAGGGCTCTGTCTCCTAAAGGTTCTTTAACTGTCCCAAATGTCAGCATCAACCGAGGATTCAAAAACTTGAGCCTACGGGGGACAGCTCACATTAAGCCATGACCTTTTATGTACTCACACACATGCAGATGCAGATATATTTTTAAAGTATATTTCCTCTTAAATTGAAGACCATGGTCTAGAGACGTGCTATCTATCCCCAGCCCCCCAAATATAATAGTAGAGTGAACACAAAAAGGCACTGTGGACACTGCTCCAAGAGGGAAGTGGGAGGCACCAGGCTGTCTGCAACAAATCCAAAGCCAAGCCAGGAAAAAAAGCCCGAGGTTCCTTGATTAGAAGCCAAATCTGGAAGGGTGGCACTGCCTCCACCCTCTGGGGAGTTCTGTCTGGTGACCACTCTACTCTTCACAAAAGATATATATATATATCCCTGCACTGTATTGCCTTCTACTAGCTCAATGTCTTTTCATTTGTCTCTGTTCCTGCAACATTTAGTTCAAGCTGCCAGTATTTCTGCTGTGACGAAGAATTCTGGTGGTTTTCTATCTAACCATCATGTCTTAACTGTGGAAGGTTACTAGTTCTCATCTGTATAAGTTGTTCCTTTCACAAACTACCTGAAGCAACATCTTAATGATGATATTGTGAACCGAGGTATGATTTCCTACATTACAGGAAGCAAATATATTGACTTGGATTTAAAAAATTGCTTTTCACTCAGGACTATAAGCCTTTCAGATGTCCTCATCATCTTTTCAATTATTTTTAAAGACCTTCAGTGTTAACAATTAAAATACTCCATGAAGTCTTCTTTCATTTTCTCTGATTGTTTTTCTGATATAGAAGCTGTCATGAGCTAGGAGCATATCCATCCCTCAGGAGGCTGAGGCAAGAGGATTGTGAGTTCAAGGTCAGCCCAGGCTATAGAGTGAGACCCTAGCTCAGTAAACAAAACAAAAGAAGCATCTAGATTCCAGGCTGCGTTCTCTTTCTTGGTCTCTGCTTTTGTCCTGTGCCTTAGTCTATGCAGTAAGAGAAGGGCAGACAAAAACAGGAAGGACAAATAAGAATTAGAGTTGGTCATGATTTGTAGTGTCGAAAGACTACTGAGTGAATGTCAGAACAAAGGCTGGGTGCAGGGGTTCTTGGGAGTCAAGAACAGGGACGGAATGCAAACAGAACAGGATGTAGTGCATCTGCAGTGTAACCGGTGATAAGCTCTCACACACTTGGCAGCTATGCCAAGCTCAGGATCAAGGTGGCAGCAGAACAACCAGCTCCTGGCTTGTCCTTCACTGTCTGAGAGACGCCTGTCACATCTCAGGTCTGGCCCTCCTTCTCCACCTTTGAGGCAGAGTGGCATTTCTTACAGTACAGTGAGAACCTTTGAAAACAAATGGAATGTCCCTGAAAAGACCAGAGTGTGTCAGCTCAAGCTAATTTTGTTACCTGTTATGCCCCAAATAAAGAATAGACTCCTTATGGTTATACTTTTTCTGAACTCTAAATCTCAAACAGATCTGGAATTTTCTTATATACCAATGCAGTAAGTTAGTCACATGCAGTTATATTAATTCACTGTGATGACAAAATTTGCTGGAACTAAAACTCTCCCCAGCATGCTTCTGAGCTGGTTGTCTGGCTGCAGCATTTTTAACAGTCTCTGCGGCTATGGCACTGGGCTGATTCCAACTTTTCCTTCCTCCCTTTTTCCCTCCCTCCCTTCCTTTTCATCCATCCCTTATTTTCTTCTTTCTTTCCTTCCTTCCTTCTTTTCATTCTGTTCTGGTGATTACACTCTGTGCCTTTCCCACACGGGAAGGCACTCTCCCGGGAGCTGTACTGTCAGCCCTGGTTCTCAGCTGTGTGATGGACAGGTAGATACAACCTGTGTGTTGGGCATTGCTTCTCACGGATGAGTGATACGGATGTCTCCTTTACTTTAACAGGACACGACAGACTACGTTGCTTACGTGGCTAAGGACCCTGTTAATCGCAGAGGTAAGCAACACTTGACCCACATTGTCACTCATCTCCAAGCAGTTGGGCTTAATGCTATGTACCAGATGTTCCTCATTAGCTCGGCTCCCTTCAGCAAATGAGCACATGGCGCATGGTGTAATTAAGGCTAATTGAGGCTTATAAGGGTAGAGCATCACCTGGCTAAGACATCAGGATGTTGAGCATCAGACACTCACTTGTTTGTACCTGGGTGGCTGGGGCTTGTTAAGCCTGACTGACGCTGTGGCCACCCTCACCTGTGGTGGCTTTGGGTCTACGCAGAAGGTGCGATCACTGTACATCCTGCTGACCAGCTTGCCCTGTGTGTACAGTCACTGCCCTGGAGAGTCCAGGTTAGGGGTGTTGTCTCCTGATGTCCCTTTTGAATGTCTAGGACCCAGGCTAGCAAAGGGTGGGGTCACTTACAAAACCAGGGAACTTGGGGAGGTGGGTTGACTTTATGAGTGACTTCTCTTCAAAGCTGGGAAGCTCCTGGTATTCCCCCTTGTGGCTGTGGGTGATTGAATTCCTTCTACCACAAATGGTTCCTGTCTTCTTTCTGGCCCATCCTCTGTGCCAGTTGTTGACTTTCTGTATTACTGCGTGCATTTTTAATCCTACATGCCCATGGCTATTAATTCTCTCTCTCTCTTAACATTTCAGTACATGAGATCCACTGTCTAGTTGCCTAGCTTTTCCTGGTCAGATGTAAACAAATATCTCACTCCAGCTAGGGGGTCAACAACAGACCAAAATGGCGATTCCACTCATGTCCAGTTAGTGAACCAGTGAGTTTACTGAGGTTACTTACAGGAGCATGGTTACTCAGAGGCAACTGCATCCATGAGAAGCCCATTCCTGGGTGGCGATGACTCAAACCAGTTAGTATTGCTTGTATGACCTTGGGGAGAGCTTGTGACTCTTCTAAGTTTTAGATTTTTGAGTCTTGTAAGGTTCATTTCCTCCTTGAGTCTTGAGGAAACTTCCAGTGTAGAATACTTCACTGGAAGGGAATTGGCATTCAGTTACCTTCCCCCAACCCTGTGTCTTCTACATATTTTTAAGAAATTCCTTTTGGACAGGTTAATCTGCGATGGGACCCCCACACACAACCTTTCTTTATCCCCCCAACCCTAGTGATTCTACAAACTCCTTTTCAGTCCTTAAGCATCATGCCGTGTGACTTATGTCCTGTCCTAAGAGTCACTTATAGAGAAAAGGGTACAGAGAGTCAGGGTACCAGATGTCCTAGGAAGCTGTCCTGCCCAGCTTGGCTGAGAAGATTCGTATGCCAGGGTAAGCATGGAGAGTTCTTCCCCAGTGCAGTGCGGGAGTGCAGAACTAAAGGGCGGTGCTTCCTTTCAGTGACATCTTGAGGTCGACATGACATGATCAGAGTGAGTTTAGCTCTGGTTCTTTTCCAGGCTGGGGTTTCATCATAAACCATCTGGAATGGCGGAGACTGAAAGGCTCGTGTCAATTGGGCAGCACAGGTTCTGATACAGAGAGGGCTTCCTCTATTATAATTGTCAGTTGCCACACTTTGGAGGTGGAGAGAAGGCCTTGTGACCATCTCCCAGAAGCCTCACTGGAATAACACCAGCTCTCCTTCTCCAGTGGCTGTAGATAGCCAGCCTTGGTACTTGGAGAGCAGGGTCTACCATTCCAATCAGTGGAATGAAAGCCTGTGTTGCAGATGGACAGCAGGCACTGTTGCTTTCCTAAGGTGTTGTGACTAATGATGTGACCAAAAAGCCAGAGCTACAATCATCAGGAACATATTGCTTCAGAGTTCTGGAGGTTGGAAGTCAAAGGTGTGATGTTCAACAGGGCTGCGTTCCCTCTGAGGCCTGGGGGGGAGGATCTCTCCTTGCCTCTGTCTAGTTTCTAGAAGTTCCTGATCATCTCCATCATTCCTCGGCTGGCAGATGCTCATGGTAGCATTCTTACTGTTTCTCTGAACACACATGGACATCTTCTACAAAGATGCCAGTCATGGTGCGAGGGGCCCATCCTACTGCTGAGACCCAATTTTAACCAGTTATAGCTACAACTGGTGTTTCTAAACCAGGTCATATGCCAAGGCCCTAGAGGTGAGGACTTCAACCTAACTCTTTTTAGGGGAGAATAATTCAACTCACAATTGAAGTCAACTTTAAACTAGCCTAACATTGCTCCAAATCAGAACACAGAACCAAGGATGTCAGGCTGCACCCCACCAGGAGCTAGACTCCCAAGTGTGGTCCCATGTTAGCAGTTCTTGAAGTTTTCTCTGTTTCAGTTCATCTCAAATTAACTCTAAATAGTCCAAGACTATTTTTTACTTTTGAGACATCTTTGGTCTTGGTTCTAGGCCTATGGTTTTACACCTAAGCTACACTTGAGAGCCACCGAGGGAAACTGTAAATGTCAGTGCTGAGGTGTCAAAGAGTAGAACATAGGTACCAGTATGTTTAATCTCCTTAGCATGGAGAGATGACTCAGTAGGTAAAGTGCTTGTCATGTTTGCATGAGAACCTGTTTGGTTCCCAAAAGCCTTGTTTAAAAGCTAGGTGGTAGGCTGGAGAGATGGCTCAGGGGTTAAAGCCTTTGCCTCACAAGCAAAGGGATCTGAGTTCAGATTCCCCAGGTCCTGCATAAAAATGCCACATAGATATGTGTTGCAGTTTGCCTGCATAGTTGCTGATAAATGACCATCAAACAGCTTAAGGGAACACGGGATTTATTTTCTTACATTAGTCCAGTTACAGTCTGTTCAGCTTGATGGGAGAGCATGCACCAACACCAGGGCTGAGGGAACTGGCCAGACCATCTCTACACAATGGCTGAGAGAAGGACAATCCTTACTTGCTAGACCAGCATACACAAGGATGCCAACTCTTTCAACTAGCTCTCTGTCTTTTATTCTAGGGCCAAATCCCATCCACCATAGGCTGGGCCTTCCCCATCAGCTAAACAATCTCCTGCAAGTCTGCTCTGGGCTTTAATTCAACCATTAATTCTTTACAAATGTGCCTAGAGCTCAAACCCTCAACTGTCAAGTTCACACCTGTGCCTACCTATAAGAATATGGCAGCGGCCTGTAATTCCAGTCCTGGACAGAAGAGTCTGGGAAATCCCAGAGCAAACTGATAAGGAGATAGAGCAATCCAGGATGATTCTAGATGTTACCCTTGGGTCTCCACAAGCATACACACTCAGGGCCCTCTTGTACACCCATTTACACACACACACACACACATACACACACACACACACAAATCTAAATGACTTTTCTCTGGGTGACCTCCCAGGACTCTGGCATCCCACTGGCTTCTTCATGGAGAAGGCAGTACTGTGAAAAGGTCACTACTGCTCTGCACAGTGCTGAGCAATGGGGTCTCTATCCTCTTCTGCGGTTCTGCTGCCCTCCTAGGGCCTCTGCCTGACTCCTTCTACTTCTTAAGTCACTTACTAAGGATCACTTCTCTCCAGCCACTATCATTGCTTGAGAATAGCAGCCCACGATCTTCACTGGGGAGTTCTCAGGCTTCCTGGGGGGACCTTCCTTCAAAATGGCCACGTTGCGACTCTCTGAGGAGCATCTCCTCATGGCAGTGGTGACAAGACCACTTGCACTTGTTGAGACAAACATGGCCATTAGCCATCCGCCTTATTGGCTTTAGTTGGTGATTCATGGATCAGGGTAGTCTTACTCTACAGAACAGAGCAAGGATTCCTGGGAGGGCCACTGTGGACCAGGGTATTTGTGACGGGAGAAGAAGGAAGCAGAACTGTAGAAAAATAATCCAATTGGTCAGCATCGGGATTTTTTTTTTGTAAGAGCTACAGCAGAGACCTTCCTTGTGACATTGGCCTACGTGGCCTGAAATTTCTGGAGAAGTGTGTGTGCTTTGGGAGTTGCCACGTAATGACAGCATTTGGCATGACCTCCTCCATCCTTTGACTGGTCTGGTGGTTGAGCCGAATACAGGCTCTCAGCCCAAGAATGGTCTTGTCTCCCCTTCCTAGCCCTGATTTTTTTTTAATATGAGGTGCTGTGGTGTGTCTGGGGGAGAAAAAATACTCCTCAGTACTCTGGAGAAGCACCACTGTGATCGTCGGTCCTCATGATCAGTTTGATGAGATTAGAATCTTCTATGGATTGTGAGGCTCACGTCTGACTGTCTGTGAGGGATTCTCAGAGACGATTAACTAAATGTAGGTAGCATCATCCCATTGGATCTGGCTCCACAGTGAGTAAAAGTGGGGGCAAAAGAATGTCAGCCTAGATCTGGAATTCCTTTCTCTGCCTCCTGTCCACGATGATGTGAACAGCTCTCTACCATATGCTCCACTATATGACATTCCACCAAGTGACAAGGAGTGGAGCTTCTGAGGTCATAAGCCAAAATAAGTCCTTCCTCTCTTCAGTTGTTTATGTCAGGTATTTTGTGACCATGACTATAGAACTAGAGTGTTGTTTTTCTGTAACACTAGGAAGCCCCTTGTGGCTCTCTGGCCTTATTGTGTACACTTTCCCTGGGGAGATACAAACAAACGTCCACTCCCTTCTGACAAGGCACCAGTGAAAGATTAAGGTAAGGATTTAGCCAAAGTCCATCCTGGTGAACCAGCTGGTTTATTTGGCTTGCTTACAGGACATGAGTGAGGAGTTACTTACCGGAGTGTGGGTGATCCTCAAAGCTGCTGCATCACTAAAGAAGTCTCGCCCCAGCATTGGTGATGGAATTTCCAATTCAGTTTAATTCCTACAGTGTTTATACTTTAGCACCTTCTAAGACATATATCTTGGGTGGAATGTGTACAGCTGGGAAAGAGGTGTAGGAAAGGACTGGCTGGAATCTCAGGTGAGAGTCTAATGATGGTCCCTGCTCCTTGTTCTTTGAGGGAGAATCAACAGGTCCAGTTCTGAGGGTCTGTTGCTAGTAGTCACGCTGCTCAGAGGAGGAGGACAGCTTGGAGGGCAGTAGTTCTACAACAGGACTCCTGTCGCTGCAGGCTTCACGGGCGTTACCCACAGCTGGCCTCTGGGCAGCCTCTGATCTCGGGAAGGCTGACCTTTGCCGCCACGCAGCCAGAGACCATCTCCCACCTCTAAGCAGCCCATTCTGATCTGCCGACATGGCTGGCTTTATGGACTCATTCTCTCTCATGAGCAGCCTTTCTGAAAGCTGTGTGAAAGTCCAGTCTGTGTTTTACAGAGCTGCAACTACAGTGGTGTGTGTTGCACTGACTAATTCCCCTTCACAATCATTGTAAAAGTTACACTTATTTTTTTCGACTATCCTGCGTATGGGAGGGTTGTACGTGTGTGAGTACACATATTCTCATGTGTGGGGCACACAGGTATATGTGAATATGTGTGTTCATGCTTTCATGTGCGTATGTGTATAAAGGTCCAAGACTAATGTCAGGAGTCTGCTCTTTGTCACTCATCCAACTTACTATTTTCTCCCTAATTAAACCCAGATCTCGCCAATAGGGCTAGTCTGGTTTAGCCAGCTTAGTCTACAGATGCCCACGCTGTTTTAGGACTGCAAATGCAGGCAAGCTTCCAAACTCACCAGAGTTTTATCCTCTGAACCATTTCCTCATCCCAGACATTTCACTTCTTAAAATTTTCAGCCCCGTTTGATAATTGACAGCTCACTCTTCATTAAGAAAAGAGCAGCTTGCAGTAGGCCCACTGATTCATTGTGGAGGATTGTGGACCTTAAAGAGAGACATACTGTGTGCTAGAACATGGCCGTGGTGAGGTTTTCTCCTAAACACTGTTTCCCCGTGGAGCTAGAATTGATGCTTTGCAGACTCTGAAAGTATCAAAGAACCAGCAGTTTGACCTTGGGAATTGTGCAGTTTAAAAATAGAAACTCTAATTTTTCTGACAAAAGTGCTAAGACATTTGTGTCTACTGTCATATATGAGGGGATCCCTGAGGGAGGAGACTGCAGGCACATGGATGGCGACATGCTAGGCAGTCAGCATACACCTATGATCCCTGCGTGGGGATCTTTGTCGTGGAGACGAGGGGTTTCTGGCTTCTGTCTCTAATGGGCTGGGCCTCCTTCTCTCCCAGCTTGCCACATCCTGGAATGCTGTGATGGGCTGGCCCAAGATGTCATCGGCTCCATCGGACAGGCTTTTGAACTCCGGTTTAAACAGTACTTGCAGTGTCCTTCCAAGATCCCTGCTCTGCAGGACCGGTGAGTAGTGCCGACGTTCCTTTCGCAGCATCTTGTCCATGTTCTGTAACTTTCCCTTTTAAAAGCCCCTCCTGGTGCTGTGCCGCGGCCGACACACTTCACGCCAGGGCTTCCTGTGTTCGCAGACTTCTTGCTGGGGCTCGGCTGTGATACAGGAGCCGACAGATGGAAGTCGACATATGGATGGTATCTGAACGTACAGAAAACATTTTCTTGAAGCTATAGTGACAGTAGCCAAGGTTACCAAATACAACTTTGTCGTTATGTTTCTGTCAGTCTGACTGTCCCCTCAAGTGTGACTCTTCCACACATCCCCTCCTTGGGACTGTATCACCACAGGCTGTGTCCCGTTCTCTCTATTGTTACACTAGCCAGCTGGCTGCCGGAATCTTTTTTTTTTTTTTTTTCTTTCCCCTGTCTCTATCCATCTCTGTGGCCTACCAGCTCTGGGCTTTCTTGTCTGTTTGGTGGTCCTGGACAAGTTCCTTAAACTGTTGATATCTCAGTGTCGTCATCTGTAAAGCAGGAATGATGATGGCTTGACAGTTGTCTTAGTCTCAAAGGAGACTGAACATTCACATCATCTGTGAGCTGCTTCGATTGTTATGAAAGTGTGCAGTCGGCTGTTGAGTTTCTTGGGGTGTAAGAATATGGGCCATTCAATGTTCTGTCCTTGAACTCAAGTGTATTTTGTCCTTGCTGAACTAACAATGAAACTCTGTTAAAGAGCCAGAGAGATGGCTCGTTTGTAAAGTGCTTATCTTGCAAGCACAAGGACTTGGATTTGATCCCCAGAACCCAAATTTTAAAAAGTGAAGTGTGTTGACTCATGCCTGTAAACCTAACACTAGGAATCTGGAGACTTTGGGGGACCCCTGGGACTCTTCAACCAGCTAGCCTACTTGGTAAGTTCCAGGCCAGTGAAAGACCCTGTCTTAAGAAACAAGGTGAGTGGAGTCTGAGGAAGGACAACAAGGCTGACCGCTGGCCTTCACACGCACTCTCACACATATGTGCATGTGTACCAACATGCACACATGAGCACACCCACATAAGAAAATGCCTTAGAACAGTGTTCACTGTAAGCAAACATTGTTTCCCTGGATTTACTTTTTGCTCTCTTTAGGCTTTCAAAGTCCACAGTGTAGGATCGTCACGAAGTTGGTATCTATCTTAACTGCCTTGTGAAAATATCTTTCATCTCCTTTTTCCTGGACCCTACTGAAAGACCCTTAGTTCTTTTTCCTCACTCCTTGGAAGGTTCCCCTTAAGACCCTGGAAATTCCATTTAAGCTACTAATTGTAGAAGTGCCTGTCTGTACCCACTTTGCCTAGGTTGGTGGGCAAGGGAAGGCATGCTCGGGGTGTTGGAGGTAAGAAGTGCTTCGGCCTTTATGTTCCTCACCTGAGAGTGAGTCAGTGCACTGCTTTCATTTTGTGTGTGATTAGATGCGGCAGATAAAAGAATTCATCTGGAATTCATGTATTACCAGGGTCTACCACTAAACATGTAACGGAGTAGGAAAGAGCAGGTTGCAAAAGAATGTGAGCTATTTGTGAATATTTTTAAAATACATGAATAATTGTGAATCTTGGTTTATGAATAAACGCAAGTGCAGAATGAATATGGAAAGCACATCCTCCAGTTATTAAAGATGGATATGCTGGGGAAATGGGCCAGGCTCGTGGGCTGGGCTTGAGCTGTAGTTGCCAAATATCTTCTCCCCTAATGCTTGATAATGAAAACATCTCAACATAGATGATGAATTTTACAGGGTACACCAATATTCACTGTTCACCACTGACATTTTATCAAAGGAGAAGGGGAACAAATTAAAAGTAGCTAAAGTTCCACTTGGTATTCTTTTTAGGTTGATATATGTTATAACTGACAAACTTTGCCTTTTTAATATGAAGCCTGATGGGTTTGGTATATTCAGAGGTCGTACAATCACCACCATTAATTTTGGAAGCTTTTCACCACAGCAAAACCAAACCAAGGGTTCATCAGCAGTAACTCTAATCCCCCACCCCTCTCATGCAGAAATCAAAACTTACCCTCTGTCTCTGTGGGGTTTGCCAGTTTTTAACATTTCCTACTTGTGGAATCACATAATGTGCGTCTGGCTTCCTGACTGTAAGACTATCTTCAGGGCTTGGGAGGTGGCTCAGCAGTTAAAGCACTTGCCTTGCAATCAAAAGGATCAGTGTTCAGATCCCTAGGTCTTATTAAAAAAAAATGCTTGGTGGGCATGGCATTCAACCTGCAATTTTAGCCCCGGAAAGTAGAGTCTAGGATCCTAAAATCATATTGTATTATGTTCTGGGTTAATTAGAAACATGACAAAGCAATAATGAGGAGGAAGAATGATTAAGGATGATTCCTGATGTTACTATTGGGCTTCTATACACATGCACACTCATGTCCCTGTGCACCTGCACTCACATGCCCACACATGCCCCCCCACACATGAAAAATGAAAAAAATGAGAAAGACTATCTTTTTTTTTTATTTCCACTCATACAAACTTAACAGGTAAACCGGTCCCCCCCTTCCTCCAACCCCCTATCCCCCTGTGCCCCCCTCCCCTCCCTCTTTCCTCCCCATCCCCCATTGCCTCCCCCTCCCATCCCCAGAGCATCCTTTAATGTGCATGCCAAATTCTCCTCTGGGCCCTCCTCTCCGATGAGGTGCAAGGACCCAGTGGTATTTCTCAGAACCCTTTCTTGTTTTCCTGTTAAGCATAGGAACACTACTGTGGCTGTCAATCCCTTGCCTCCCAGGATCCTAGTGCCTTTAGCAAATGCTAGACTTTGTGAGGACAATAGTGTGTTGGACATTGCGCAGGGCATGTAAAGTCCAAATATGATTGCTTCGGCCCTAACTTGTGTGGAGTATCTTGCATATCATTGCTCCTCCCATCCTTGTGCTCTTACAATCTTACCGCCCCCTCTTCCGCAAATTTCCCTGAGCTTCAGGATGGGGAGAGATTAGGCTGGCCTAGTTCTGGGTAATTGATATAGAGTGAGAAAGACTATCTTAAAAATGCACAGGTTCTCTTCGGGGTTCTTGCTAGCTAGCATTCCAGTGTTTGGATGGGTCACCTTTCATTCATCCATTCTTTAGTATATCAGCACTTGGGTTGGTTCCAGTCTTTAGCTCTTACAAATAAAGTTGCTATGAAGACACATACAAACTTTGTAATGGAAATCTTTCGTGTGTGTGTGTGTGTGTGTGTGTGTGTGTGTGTGTGTAAGAGGGTTCCTTGAGTATGTGTCTGTGAATCCGAGGGTGATATCAGGAATCATCCTGGATTGCTCTGTCTCCTTATTACTTTGTTCTGGGATTATCTAGATTCCTTCCAAGGCTGGAATTTCAGACCACCACCATGCCTGTTGAGCATTTATGTGAGATCTCGGGACCCAAACTCAGGTCCTTTTGCTTGCAAGGCATCTCCCTAGCCTTGTAGTGAATATTCTTGTGTACATGCCTTGGAGTGGATTTGTTAGATTAAATGGTCATAGTCTATGTTGAAGACTGTCAAACTATTTTCCTAAGCCTGAATCATTCTACATTCTCATGAGCATCACGAGAAGTTCCTATTCCCTGTGTTCACTGAGCCACTTCCCCGATGTTCTTCAATGCTTTCCTATTTTAAGAAAAGGTCTTTCGGGCTGGAGAGGTGGCTCAGGGGTTAAACCTCTGCCTTGCAGGTGGAAGGCCCCAAAGTTCGAATCCTAGACCCCACTTATAGATGCCGGTTGGAAGCAGGGGTGGCCTGCGTTTCTGGTCCTGGTAGGGCGGAGCCTGTGAATCCCGGGGTAGAGTAAACAAGGAGGAGGTGGAGGCGTCCATGGTGGTGCCCGAATTTGCCTGTGATTCTACACACACAACACACACACACACACACACACACACACACACACACACACACACACACACACACATGCGCGCGCACACGCAATAAAAATAATAAAAAAAAGAAAAGATCTTTCCAGAAATCCATGCTGTCCTGTCTCAGCGTCCAGAGTACTGGAATGACAGGCCTGGATCTCCATGCCTGGATGGTTTATCTTTTTGTCTACATTTGGAGATTTGATAGCATGCACTTTTAATTTAAAGCAATGCTTTTAAAGAAGAACTTTGCTAGGACTGAGGAAGTGACTCAGTGGGTAAAGTGCTTGTTATACAGCCACGAGAACCTGAGTTTGGATCCCCAGCTCTTATGTAAAGCTGGACATAGTGGCAGCTGTAATCTCAATGCTGAAGAAGAAGAGATGGGGCTGGGACTCCCTGGCTGCGGACTTGCTGAATCAGCCAGTTGTGTTCAGCGAGAAACTGTGTCTCAAGGGTAGACGGTGGGAGAGGAAGGTGCCTAATGTTAACCTGTGGTAGAAAGAGGGAGAAGGGTGAGTGAAAGGCTAAGGAGAGAGAGGGGGAAGGAGAAGAGAGAGAACAGGTTTGAGTGCCAGGGATCAGCCAGACAGGGAAATAGTGACAGTTCTGAGAAGGGGTTTTGAAAGCATGTCAGTGCTGTTCTGCCCCTTCTGTGGCTGCAGGGCGCTGGTCTTCATACCAGGGGTGACTGTTGGTTTGCAAAGCCACCGCAGAGATGCCAACGAGACGGTTAAAAATGTTACAAAGATACTTACTCTTGCAGTTTGGTTTTTAAACAAATGCCCTCTGAGTTGCTGCCAGCTTCTAGCCACTTCCCCAGTTCTGATCTCAAACCGTCCATCTAATTGTCTCATGTACCTGAGACACAGATGGGCGAGGGAGTAGTGACTAAGGTTTCTCTTGGTGAGAGGTATAATGTTAGTCCATTTTCATGCTATAATAAAGAGCTTGAGTCAGATAACTTTTTAAGGAAACACGTGTATTTAGCCTGAAGTTTTAGAGGTGCAAAGGCACCATGTCAACTTCTGCTCAGCTGTGTGAAAGCTTCTTGGAGTACTTCATTGTGGCAAGAGTGCATGAGAGTAAATGATGCCTCCTGGAACAGAAGCCAGGCAGGGACCTGGGTTTCGTGACCCCTTTTGTGGATGTGGCCTCAGTGGCCTGTGGATTGCCCACTGTTCTACGATTCTTTAAAAAAAATTTTTTTTAAAAATTTTACAAGCATATTGAATGCTAATCCCTACTTCCCTCCATTCCCCTTCCCACCCATTCTCCTCCTTTCTCCTCATCAATCCATTTCACTCCCCATCACACTCCTACCTGGCTGCTTCTATGGACCCCAGGGTTCCCTCTGGCTTTGTCTACTTTTGTGGGTTTCAGGATTCTGTAGCATGCCAAGTTACCTCTCCTTGGGCTATCCCACTGGTAGGGGTGTTTCCTTTTATGTATCCAGCTTTAGTCCCTAAAGTTTCCCCCATGTTTTCTTCTCACTCTTGAGTCCCTCGATAGTTTATGGGGTCATGTTGGTATTTCAGTCATTAGGCAGGTCTGGTAAGGACAAGTCTCACTGCAGTGAGTTCCTGGATGCAGCAGTCCTGCCTTGAATGGAATATCTTGTCCAACATGTACTGCAATTCTTGATTTTCCTTTTCTTTACTGATGAATTTTATTCATTGACAATTTTGTATGCATACTAACACATTCTGATTTCTTTCTTTCCCTCCTCTGCCAACCCCACTCCATCCCTACAAATTTTCCTTCATACTCATATCCTTTATTTTTTTTTTCAGTCCCACCAGGTTTAACCAGGGCATTTTTGGGTGATACCAAGTTTGGGTCATTCTCTCAGAACCTAGTAGACTGGCCAGTGGGTGCTTAACTGGATATTTTGTCTCTTCCCCAAACCCATTAGATGCCCACTGTTCACTAGTACTCTGTGGTCATCGTAGGTTTCTCCTCAGTTTGTGGTTGTCGGTTGACTGGTTGGGTGTACTGTACGCTTAGAGTTGGAACCACCTTAGCTGTGGTTACTATGAGTGCCAAGGCCATGCCGTTTTGGGGGTATGGCATTTCACAACTCTTTCCCCTGTCTTCTGGCTATTATGTTCTTTTTGTCTCTGCCCCATCAGCAAGGGTCCCTGAACTTTTAGGGGTAGCATATCTGCCACACTAAGGACTGAATCCCCAGTTTTCATATCTTCTCAGCATCCTGTGCAGCCATGGTTTTCTGCATTCACCCCCAGGCATTGCAGTGAGGGGCTCCTCTGCTTAAGGCCAACGGTAGCTTTGTAGTGTTTCCATTCCCTCTTCTGTGATGTTCCCTGATCTTTGAGGGGCAAAAAGCTTCTTGGGATGATGGCTGAGAGCTGCACTTTAATGAGTTGAAGAGTAAGTCTTTGGAAGGCAGTTTTATACCTTGTCTGTTTGGCAAAGCAATAAGAATTTGCCCCTGTGGTCTATGACCTCCCTATCTTGGATATTTTTGTGTGGTTTATAATACCAGGCATGATTTCCCTCCTGTGGACCTTAAGTCCTAGTGCAAAATGGTTGGTTACCTTCATAACATTCATGCCACTATTGCAGTGAACCTCTAAAATATGAATTTGTGTGTATGGGGGGGTCACAGTGAATGGCATGTATGGTGGCATCACTGGGATTTGTTCTTTTACAGAATGCAGAGCCTGGATGAGCCATGGACAGAGGAGGAGGGAGACAGCACAGACCACCCATACTACAATAGTGCCCCCAGCAAGATGCCTCCTCCAGGCGGGTTTCTCGACACTAGACTGAAAGGCAGGTCCCAGGCTCCTGACACAGCTCAGGCAAGTCTGAGATTTTTCTTCTTGGATGACACTCTTGATTTCCTTCTGTCTTCTTTAATTTTTGCTTCCAGCTGATGTTCCCTTTATCTTCTGACTTAATCACATACAAGGAGATGGCTTGGTTTAGCATCACAGTGAATTGTCCAGTGCCTTGGAATGATAACTTTTCTGAAATATGAGTTGGTGGAGTCCTCTCTGTCTGAGGACCAATTCCAAATAATACATTCATAAAATGAGAGAAGAAAGGATTAAAGGATTCTAAAAGGCCCGTAGCTTACATTATGAAAATTTTATGCATTTTCTATTTTATGCATGTCCCCAACTCAGAACTTAACCACTAACTCAATATTGTTTTCTAAAGGTATGCCATCTCCATCTTTTACATGTTTTTTTATTTCTTTTTGTGTTGCCAGAGACAGAGATTCTTGTCTCTTTTCCGCCCTGGACATTTTTAATATTATTCGTTTTTGCCAGTGATCATAATACCAGTAAAAATGTTAAAAATATCATTGAAATGAAGTGAGTGGGCTTCCCTTGCATGTGTTTGGTGACAGATGGTGGATGAGCCCCTATAGGTGCCCATGTTGGATGCAGGTGATATATGAGCCCCTGGTGGGTGCCTGTGTTGGGTGGGAGGTAGTGGATGAACCCCCGATGAGTGCTTGTGTTAGGTGTCCGCATTGGGTGCAGGTGGTGGATAAGGCCCCTAATGGGTGCTCATGTATGGTGGGAAATGGTGAATGAGTCCCTGGTGGATGCCCATGTTGGGTGCAGGTGGCACGTGAGTGACATGGCTACATATAAAGACCTTGCTGTGGTTTCAGGGTATTGTGTGTGTGTGTGTATGTGGGGGGTGATGACTATGAGGAGGGGGCAGTGGAGCATTGATAAAAATGCAGCCCACCTTCATGCCCACACAAACTTATTTGCCAAATGCAATGCCAGCTGTAAGGCATGAAGGCAAAGTGGAGTGTCAGAGCAGATGCTTGACCCGCAAGAGTCCTGCTCACAACACTGTGGCTTGCAAAGACAGGCAATAAGACAATCACTTTTTCATTCTGTGTGTTCACATGTCTCTAGTTTCCGGGAAAAGAACAGACTTATTACCAGGGAAGACACTTGGGAGACACATTTTGTGAAGACTGGCAGCCAGCGCCCAGCAGGCAAGGTGAGAGGCACAACGGGGCATGGGGATCACAAATCACTCAGAACAGTGGTCCATCACCCTGGGTGTGGGGGTTGTCAGGCCCAAAGCCTGCTCTCTGGATGATACATTAGCATCTGAAATGGGCTGTAGCAAAGAGCTCCTTCCCTGGGAGGTAGAGTTTGCCTCTTGTCTGCAAAACAATGGCAGGCCTAACTCCTTCCCTTGGAGTAGAGCTTACCTCCAGTCTGTTCTTAGATCGCTTTTGTTTCTCTTAGAAACTGGCTGGGCTGTTTCTCCCCCAACAGTTCTTTCCTGCTTATCTGAGATATGCTAATGCACGGAACAGGTAACTCTGTTTTGAGGCATACATTGTCCATTCCCTTCTAGCAACAAGGTGCCCTGCCTGTTTTACTCCACCTGGCAGCATCATGTTTGGTCCCAAAACAAGTAGATGTCACTCCTGCCTTTTCTTTGTTAACTGGAATGTATACGTTTTTACATAATCCTGTAAAGAATTTGGCCCTGCTCCTTGATTGTTTTTCTATAAATACTCATGTATGCTACCATAAAGTTGACTTGGATGATGGACGTCCTGGGTTCCCTCTGACCCGATGCCTAATCAATTCCTACCGTTCCCACTTCTGTTTCCTGCACGTAAGTCTGGGCTTACGCTGGTTCGTGGGTTCGGACACCTGGGATCATCCAGTTCCTGTGCAATAGCAGGTGAACCTCTGGGAATGTGATTGTGGGTGGCATGGATTCCTGGCTAGACCATGGACAGGACAAAGCTGCTGCCCCACTTCAGCGAACACTGGCTCGAATCCCATGGTGGCTCTTGTGACAGGTCCAGCTTGGGCTCATCAGCATTTTCCCTCCCTGTGCCCTTGGAGACCAGCCCCTAGAAGGCTTCCTCTTGCCTGACCTATTGAGAGAGTCGATGTCCTAGGAGTACCTTCAGCAGCTTCAAGTGGGAACCCCCGGAGCACCTCCGAAGTGAATTTAATACCAAAGGCGAGGCAGGTCTCTGCAGTCCTTCCCTCTTGCCTTCTCGCCAATAGCTTCAGAGGGCTGTGGGCTTGGCTTGGGCATTGATGTCAGAGGATCACCAAGGATGAAGACTCTCATAGGTTCTTTGAACTTTATAGGTCATGTCTGCATCCTAGCAAATGTAACGACACATACTTTGTCACATGCCAAATTGATTTAGATGTAACTATGGAATTATATGTAGTTCTCTAATTTAGATATAGCAATGTATAAAATAGATATTTAATCTAGATATTATAGATATAACTATAATAATTTGTATATGTCTGTCTAAAAACTAACTTCTTACATAAGCATTTTCCACACAGTTACTAAAGGTATTAGTCTATATATCTACCCATCTCTCTGTCTATCATCTATCTATAATCTATTTGTCTGTCTGCCTATCTCTCTATCTTCTGCCTATCTCTCTATCCTATTTACCTAATATTTCTCATCTCTCATCTACTTTATTGATCACCTATAATTTACCTACCAATCTATCCATTTTCTATCACCTATTACTATTTATTATCATTTCTTCCATTCAAAACATCTCTCTGTTCTTTAAAGATTTCTTTTAATTTTAAACTTTTTCCTCCCATCATAAGCATTCATAACCTTTCAGTATCTTAGAGGCTGCATTGCTACAGGGTCTGAATGAGACTGATCCAATCAGTGATTCTATGAATATCAATTCTATTCTTTATTGGTTTGACATTAAAACTTCTCATTTCATAATAGGCATTTGTGCCTAGAGCAAATGATAATAAATTTTTCAAATTTTACCTTGGAGAAAGGGTTTTATGTGTGGCCTGTCCAGCTGAAGGAAGACCCACAGCGCTGAACTCACCAGTGAGATATAGTGGTCCTGCAGCTTTGCTCAGAGGAGGAGAGCAAATATGGTTTTCCCAGATGACCTTTCAGTCCGAGTTATTCACCTTCGGCCTATATACATTCAACATGTATTTTAGGAGCTTATATGTAGGTATTTAACTGTCAAGGACTGAAAAAGACAGGTCATTTCCTTCAGGTATATACTTTATTAAAATACATCAAAGACACAGCACACAGCCAACCCATTTGGGCCAAGTCAGTCTCCTCTAGGGACTCCAGAATTCCCAAGAAGTTTCAAGATCTTGTTTGTGGTTTGAATTTTTAACTTTGTTCTGGTGTTTTCTGATACCTTGCTATATCATTCAGGCCTTGGACTCACAGCAATCCTCCTGCCCCACCCTCCCAATTACTAGAATGACAAGTGTGTATCATCACATCTGGCTTCAATTTCTTATTGGAAACTAACAAATATATCTTCCCTTAGAATGAATAAGGTTTTATTGATTAATTTTCCCATGGCTATTTCTCCAATGTGAGTATTAATGAGATGCCACAGTTCCATGCGGCCGTCTGCCCAGGTTCCACATCTGATGTTGTCTTCTACACATGGGAAGACCTTGGGAAGGTCATTCATGGGTTTTTTATCCTTTCCTTACTGGAATTAGTTTGTGATTTTTTTCCTAAAGATTGACTATTTTCAATATATACAAATGCATGAACTGCACGCGCTGGGTGTTGTAGATCAAGAACAAGCAATCTAAAACAACCTTGAAGGGCTGGAGAGATGGCTTAGGAGATAAGATTCTGCCTCCCAAGCCAAAGGAAAAAGGCCAGGCAGAAATGGCAGCCCTGGGAAGCCCCAGAGCAAAGCAAAAAGGAGGTAGCGCCATCCAGGATGATTTCTGGATGTCCCTCCACAGGGACACATACATACATACACACACACACATACACACACACTTGCAAAAAAGAAATAAAAAATGAAACAGCCTCACAAACACGGAAATTGATGAAGGAGTAACAGGACGGATGACCCCTCAGTTCTGCAGGTGAGACATGTGGGGGCACCCTCTTACACCAGGGCCAGCAGTGATCTCTCTTTTTGCGAAGACACCCCAGTTTATTGGGAGGCATTTAAGGATTCATAAAACACTACCCGACACTAAAAAGTAAAAAAGAAGTTGCACCAGGCATGGTGGCACACTCCTGTCCTCCCAGCACTTGGAAGATGGGTGCTGCAGGATCAGGAGTTCAAGACCAACCTCTGCTACTATTGAGTTTGGGCCAGCCTGGTGAGGAGAGTCTGGCAGGTTCTTTTGCTGACAAAGGACTGGGAAATATCTAGCCAGGAGCTGACAGTGACAGGTTTAAAAGAGACATTAGTCAAGCCAATTAGTATCTGCAGAAGTCTCTCACTGGTAGTGTGAGCAGTCAGTCCTACATTGCAATGTCACCTGGCTCAGTTTACAGTGACAGGAAAAATGTTGCCATCCCACGAGATAATGGGGCTTCTTTTCTCTCTGCAGGGTCTTTAGACATCTATAGCATGCCAGAAGGAAAAGGGCCTACAGTCGCCATGGGAGAAGCACCGACCTACGTCAACACCCAGCCTGTCCCTCTGCAGGCCTGGCCAGCTACTGCCAGCAGCACAGAGAGCAGCCCACGAAAGGACCTCTTTGATATGAGTAGGTTTCCATGGCTCTATGGGGGCAGACGCCCAGGCGGAATACGGAGGGCGAATGATGGAAGTGAGAGAGGGGAGAGAGGGGAAATGGACGGGCAGGAAAAGCGGGAAAGAGACATAGACATAAGTGGAATAGAATAGGAGGAACGAAAAGATAGGCAAAAAAGAGAAAGTGCCCAGAAAGCAATAGAGAAGGAGCAGCGCAGGCGGACGAAGACAAAACAAAGAAAGAGGAAGGAGAACATGCGACGGAACAGAAAGCAACGCGGACGAAGGACGGAATAGGAGCACAGAGAGGACAAGAAGTCGCGCACGAAAGAAAGCTAAGCGCGAAAGGCGCGAAGGAAGAAGGGCACGGAAGGACTAACCAGAACTAGGGTGCAGGAGGGGCGAGAGAGCTGGGCAAGGAAAGGGGAAGAGGGAGGGAGGGCGAGTGGGAGGGAGCGAGGAGGAGGGAGCGAGGGAGAGCGGGAGAGAGGAAGGACTGAAGGGAGAGAGGGCAGGGAGTCTGCGGGACGTGAGGGAGCGGCGGGAGGAGGGCGGGACGGAGGAGCGGGCGAACTGGGCGGGCGACGCGAGCTGGAGAGAGGGCGGGGAGGGACGGATGGAGGGCGGGAGGGAGGATGGAGGAGGGAGGAAGGGAGAGGGAGAGAGAGCGAGGAACGTTCGGAGGGTGTGGAGAGGAGGTAGAGGGAGGGATGCAGATGAGAAGGCGGGGTGCCTACTGGAGTCGAAGGCATAGAGTGGAGAGATGGGAGGGAAGGAAGGGAGGTAGAGCGAGGGAAGGGAGTGAGGGGACGAGGGCGGGGGGAACGGGAGCGGGAGGGAGGGAGGGATGGAGGGTGGAGGGAGCGGCGGAAGGAGGGGACGGGAGGGCAGGTAGGAGGATCGGAAGGACGACGGAGGGTGCAGGACGGACGATGGAGTAAGGGAAGGAAGTGAGAGAGAGGAGAAGAAGAGAGGGATGGGTAGGAAGGAAGGAAGGAAGGAAGGCAGGCAAGGCAGGAACGGAAGGATGAAGTGCCGGAGGAGGAAGGAAGCGGAGAAGGAAGGGCGAAGGCGATAGGAGAGAGAGAGGGCAGGGAGAGGGAGGGGAGGGCGTAGGAAGGAAGGAGTAATGGCGGAAGCGGAGGGAGGGAGTGAGGGCGTGGAGGGAGGGAGGGAGGGACGGGAGGAGGGACGGGAGGGAGGATCGAGGGAAGAGAGGGAAATGCAAGGACGGAGATGGAGAGAGGAGGAGCAGTGTAGAGAGGGTGGAGGGAGGTGCGGGATGTGAGGGAGGCGGGAGGGTAGGGAGGGAGGGAGGAGGTGGGAAGGAAGGAATGTAAGATGAAGGTGACGGTGAGGGAGAGGGAGAGAAGGGCGGCAGGGAGAGAGAGGAGGTAGAGAGGAAGAGGGGGGAGGAAGGAGAGAGACGGTGGGAGACGGGAGGAGAGAGGGAGGGAGAGGGATGGAGGGAGGGCCGGTAAGGGAGAGGGAAGGCAGAGGGATGAGGGAGGGAGGTGAGGGAGAGGGAGGGAGGTGAGCGGAGGTGAGGGAGGAAGGATAGGAAGGAATGGAAGGAAGCAGTCGAAGGCAGGTGGAGGAAGGAAGGGCAGGAAGGTGGAAAGGGATAGGGAGAGAAATGAGAGGAGAGAGGAAGGAAGGAATCGGAAGGAGGGGAGGAAGTTAAGCGGATGGTGAGGCTGAATGGGAGGATGCGACAGAGGCGAGAGAGAGAGGGATCGAGATGAGAGCGGGTGAGAAGAGAAGGAGGGGGTATAGGAGGGAAGGAACGTGAAGAAGGATATGGGAAGGGGGAGGAAGGGAGGGGGAGGGAGGGGAGTGTGATGGGAGGGAGGGGAGGGGGCGCGTGGGCATGAGGGTGAGGGACGGGAGGGGGACGGACGAAGTAAGGATTGTGAAGGAGGGGGAGGGGAGAGGAGGGAGAGGCGAGACGGAGGGAGGGGGCGGTGAGGGTAAGAAGGAAGGCGAAGAGCGGGAATGGGAGTGGATATGAGAGGGATCCGCAGGGAGCTGGACGGGACGTAATGGATGGATGGTATGATAAGGTGCGAGGGACTGAGAATGAAGGGAGGGGAGAGCGTAATGAGGAGGAGAGGACGTAGGGAGAGTGGAGGCGAGTGTGGAGGAGTAATGATTTTATAGATAGTTATTATACTATGTATAACAGGATGTGTGTGTACTGAAGCGTAATGAGGAGAAGAGAGCGGAGTGAATGAGAGGGAGGGCGATGGGAGGGAGGGCGAGAGAAGGGTGAGAGGGAGGGAGAGGCAGACATGAGAGGGAGGAATGGGGAGGGGGAGGAGGGAGGGAGGCCAGGGAGGGAGGGAGGAGGGAGGGGGGAGGAGGAGACGCTGGACGGAATGGAAGGAGGAAGAAGAATGGCATGTGAACGGACAGGGTGAGCGTAGAGAGAGGAGCGAGAGAGAGGGAGAGCGAGCATGGCTACCTTGGAGAGAGGGAGAGAGAGATGCAGGGAGGAGAAGCGGGGGAGGCGAGTAGAAGCGGAGGGAGAGTCGCAGGGCGAAGAGAGATGGGGGGGGTGAGGACGAGGTTGTGGAGGAAAGATGGAGACGAGAAATGAGAAGACAGAAAGTAAATAAAGAAAGAAGAGTACTGAAGGACGTACAGGCACCGTAAGGAGGAAGGGACGAGGAAGGGAAGGAGGAGAGAGGAGCGAGCGTAGGGAAGCGGAGGGGGAGAGTAGGCGAGATGGAGAGGGTGGTGAAGGCAGATGGGAGTGAGAGGGAGGGAGGGAGCAGGTAGGGGAGGGAGGGAGGGCGGGAGCATGAGACTGTATGGGAGTGCGAGGGAGAGATGGCTGGGATGAGCGATGGAAGTGTAGTAATGTTAATGACTTAGCCTCTCGTCTGTAGTCAGAAGAGATGTGTAGTCGCGGTAGATCTTGGATGCTGGAGCGAGCTATGTACGAGATAATGAGGGATGGATGTCGTGATGTCTGGGATGGCTGTACTAGCGTTCTGTTATTTCTTTCTTTCTTTTTCTTCCGTTCTTTTCTTTCTTCCTTACGAATTCACTCTCCTTATCTTCTGTTCTCCTCCTTCTCTTTTCTCATTTCTATCTTATTTTCTATCTCTTTTCTCTTTCTCTCTCTCTCTTTCTTTCTCTCTTTTCTTTCTTCCCTTTCTTTCTCTTTCTTCTCTCTCTCTTTCTTCTCTTCTCTTTTCTTCTTTCTTTCTTTCTTTTCTTTCTTTCTTTCTTTCTTTCTTTCTTTCTTTCTTTTCTTCTTCTCTTTCTTTCTTTCTTCCTTTCTTTTTTCTTTCTCCCTTTCTTTCTTCCCTTCCTTTCATATGTGTACCAGAGGACACTTGAGTGTTTGTTCCTGTAGAAGCCCAAGAGTGACATCTGGAATCACTCTGGATTGTTCTATCTCCTTATTGCTTTGTTCTAGGGTTCCTCAGGTTCCTCCTTCCAGGGCCAGAACTGTAGGCTGCCACCATTTCTGTCATATTTGTCATGGGATCTGGGTGTCTGAACTCAGGTCCTTTCGCTTGTGAGGCAAAGGCTTTAACCCCTGAGCCATCTCTCCAGCTTGAGTTATTGGGTTTTCCGATGGGAGGGTTTTGATGAGTGACAACTAAGTGTACCTTCCTGGTCTACTATTGGATCGTGTAAGTCTTTGGGATGCGTGTCCTCTCTGCAGTCAGGAGACAAATCAGTTTAGCCCTCTTTAGGAACAGGCTTTCCTTTTGAGGAGATGCAAATGTATTGAGATCAACGGTATGCATAGATGTATGTTTATTTATTCATGTAGATATTAGTTGGCTATGGTGCTGATTGTACAATTCACTGAGTATACAGAGGCAAACTGGAGCACATTCTCAGAGTTCTTAGTCCACCAAGCAAGACCAGAGTATGAACAAGAAATGCACCTTTTGTTCTTCCCTTCCCTGCTCTTTCATTTTTCTCTTATTTCTCCCTTTTTCCTCCTATCCATTCCAAAAGTTTATTAAGCACTTACCATATATCAAGTACTTGTCTACATACTGAAATTATATAGGTATGAGAAACAGACAGCTCCTAAGCCCTAGTGGTCTTAAACAACCAACCATGTGCTGTTGGAGAGTAAGACATGCTCATAATGAGCCACAGAATGGGATGCAGGATTCATGGGAACTCATTGGGCTTATTTAGCATTATAGTTTGATAAATACTGTTAACTTTCTGTTTGTCATATAGATTGAGAAACTGAAATCCTTTGTGAATTAAAATGAAACAAGAGTGGAAATTGTTTTAAGGAATTTGAAAAAACTTCTAAAGCTCACTGGGAGTTTTACATCTTATTTTATTTTAGAGGTTGGTGGGCTGAGGAGGGCTGGAAAGGAAACCATATTTGGGTATTTACTATTTTATTTAATTTTCTCCATTACTGCATGATTGGATTTTGCTATTACTGTTATCATCCTGCTTTTTAAATTATTTTTGTTCTTTAATGCTTTCATACATGAATACAATGAATATATATCATTTTTCACTCCTTACTACCTAGTCCTATCCCTGTCCTATCCCACTTCATATTTTTTCCTTTCCAGTCAGTTTCTCTCCTACTTTCTCGTGTCCAGCTGCATGTGCGGCCCACTGATAAGTTCCTGAGTAGTTGCTGGGATGCAGGTGACTTATTAGGGGGTGAATCATTAAGGAAAGCATAATCTTCGCCCTCTCAGAGAGGTTTCTTGAGATCTTCCTTTTCATGGTGAAATGCTGATAGGACAAATATTGTGTAGGTCTCGTGGAAGCGGATATTGTTACTGGGGGATAGGAGTGTTACCATTCTATTTTGCAGAAGGGAACATGAAGACTTCCAGAGGTTAAGTAACTTTGCCCCATGACAAAGGCAGCCTGACAGGTCCCAACACTTGCATTTACAAGGCATCCTGAGGGTGAGGACAGAGCAGGGCTGTCACTCAAGCAAGCATGGTGGCCTCCGGACTGTGTCCTCAGCAGTGTGGCTTCCCCAACCCAATGGACTCCCCATTCCAACTCCCACAGAAACCTTGTCTCAGGGCTTGGTGGCACCTTATGGTCACTTAAGCCTTCATTTGATAAAATGGAGAGGCATTTCAAAAGGTGTGAAGTCTTGAGCTGCAAAGCCACTTGTGGGCCTCCAATCTGTGCTGCGGAGCTTTTTTGCTTTTTGGATTTTGCTTTGCTCGAGACAGTCTTTCCCTGTAGCCTTAGCTAGTCTGGTTCTCAATACCTAGCTCAGACTGACCTTGAACCCACAGTGATCCTCCTCCTCAGCCTCCTGAGGACAGGAACTATAGGCATGTGTCATCATGACCAGCTTCTGCTTTAGCTTCTGCAGCCTGAGCAGATCACCGTCACTGTTTAAGTCAGTTTACCAGTGACTTCTGCCCCAGAGCCTAAGGCAAGAGGGAGCCTCTGCAAGATGGTACAGAGATTTGTGGAAACAGAACCGGAGCTATAATCTGTTAATTTCTAGTCCTGCTCCTGAAACAAAAAAAGTGGACACAGAAAGGGCTTAGAGAGAGTGTTTTTATTAAAAGCATGGAAACAGAGTCGGCACTTGGCTTTGCATGTCTTGAACCGCTACAGATAAATGACGGTTGTGATGATAGTGAAGATGCTCACGAGGACACTGGTGATGTCAGTGATGATGTTGCTGATGGTGGCGATGGAGGTGATGGCAATGATGCTGGCAATGTGAGTGATGGTGACAGCGATGATGGCGATGACGGTGATATTAGTGATGTGGTGATATAACATTGATAGTAGTGATGGTGATGATGATGGTCTTGATGGTAGTAATGGTGGTATTGACGGTGGTAACAATGTTTTTTATGAAGATGATGACAATGGTGGTGATTTTGATAATTGATTATGATGATGGGGTAGTAGTGCTATTGCTTCTGCTGCCAATAAAAGTTAATGAGGGGCTCATGTGGAAAATGCTGCTGATGTAGTTGATAGCAAGGCGGTGATGATGCAGAAAAAGTAGAGTGTAAGTTTTCAGTTACTCCATGTCATAAGTTAAAGAGTAGGAAAGCCTGGAGTCTGGGGAGATGAGTCGGGTGGTAAAGTACTTGCCACGGAATCTCGAAGTTTAATCCCCCAGCAACCGTGGACAAGTTGGGCACAGTGGCATAGGCCTGTGGTCCTCTTACAGGGAAAGCAGACCCTGGAGGACCCCCTGGTGCTCCCTGGCCAGCCTGAGAGCTCCAGGTGAGAGACCTTGTCTTAAAGAATAAGGTGGAACTCAATTGAGGAAAACACCTGACGTTGACCTTTGATCTCCACACATATGCATACATGTGAATACATACCTCACACTCATATACATACTCTAATATGCACACACACACACACAGACCCACATCTGTAAAAGATTTAGCAATTGTCAAGAAGATCCAGTTTTGATTTCTAGCATTTTTTTTTCATATTTCCATCCTCTCCCAACATTTCCCCCATATTAGGCTTATTTACGAGAATCTACTGGTTAGAGTTCAAAGTGTCCCAGGAACAGTGTGGAGCTCTGGCGGTGTCACTTGTCCAGATGACAATCACTCCCATTTTGGGGGTGATTGCACTACATCAGCTGTGATTCCAGGTGATGCCACCATACCTAACATTAATACAGAGCTGTGTGCCTTGGGCCTGCATGCCTCATCGCAATTAGACTTTGTGCCTAGCTAATTATGTTGTCACTGTTATTATCACTGTTAAAAAGCTTCACCACTCACCAACCTCTGTTACAAAGGGGAGAAAACAAAGCTTGGTGTCGGGTACTCAGAAACCTTTAGCCTTAGGAAAGGAATGAAGGCCAGAAGCAGGTAGAATCCCTAGCCTGGAAACAGTCATTCAGAGATGCCAAAAAAAATTTTTTTTGTAACAAATCTTTGAAGGATTAGGTTTTGCATGAGATCAAACTTCATAGCTTGTCTTTTCGTTGGTCCTGGCAAAATTATATTTGGAATTTGCTAATGAAGCTGGCTAATGGTTCAGGTGAAATGTATGTGTCTTCTCACAGTATGTGCTATCAAAGTCCTTCTACATCACTGGACAAAGTGTGTTTGGATCCTGACACTGGACACGGCCCTAGACTCATCATAGTCATGCCAAACTTTAAGTTGTGATGATTCCTGTTTGGGTTCCAGTCCTTTATTTTTCTCCCTTTCATTTTCATCTCTGACTATTTTTATTCACTTATTCTTTTGGGGATTGACATCTGGTTGACAAATGCTATTGACAGAACCATTTGAAGATGCTCTCAAGAACCAGCCCTTGGGACCCATGTTGAGCAAGGCGGCATCCGTGGAATGCATCAGCCCTGTCTCACCCCGAGCCCCAGATGCCAAAATGCTGGAGGAACTGAACGCTGAGCCCTGGTACCAAGGAGAGATGAGCAGGAAGGAGGCGGAGGCGCTGCTGGAGAAAGATGGAGACTTCCTGGTCAGGAAGAGCACCACCAACCCAGGCTCCTTTGTCCTCACTGGCATGCACAACGGCCAGGCCAAGCACCTCCTGCTGGTGGACCCGGAAGGCACGGTGAGGCATGGGCAGGGCCCTTCCGTGAGCTCATATCTACCTTTAATCGCCTCTACTTACTTCATTGTGCATGGGGCCATGTCCGCACTGCCTTCCCTACCTGCATGTGCCTGCCAGGGCAGAAGAACCATGAGACAGATGTTAGCGATTAGTATCCTGTGGGGTTTATAAAACTTGGAGAATTATCAGGCTCAGACTTGAAATGTTGACCTTCATGTCCTTTAAGATCATGGCATAGAGACTTGCTATATGTAAAACTTAAAAAAAAATCACCTTTATCTAGTATTATATCAAAGTACCTCCCAATGCAATTAAAACCTAAAGGTGAAAGATGAAACTATAAAGGTACAGAGAAAACTATGAAGAGAAAGATCTCTAAGCAGCACGTTTTTCTCTGTAATACATTCACAGGGGACATGGAAGTACAAGCTTCCTGGATTTATAACGTTTATCCCAAATGCTTCCAAAAGTCTAATCACTGAGTTTTTTATCTGAAGTCTGTAAGTGCTGTAAGTGTAGTAGGCAAACTCCCCCCCCCCATTAATTAGCCTCGTTTTCCTGCCCAGAGACGTAAAACCCCGTGACATCATGTTGGCAGCACAGAGAGTCTGAGTGGTCCTGTGGGTTTGGCTGACTTGTCCGTTTCCCGATCAATAAGGATTTGACTTCACCCTGGACATAGTCCAATAACCACTAGGTTTAATAAGTGCAGTTTAATCAACTTAACTGTTGAGCAGATGCCAGGATTGTTGTTTCAAACCTCTTATCCAGTAAAAAACAAAAGAGCAAGGTAGAACTATTAAGTGGAATTATTTTAATGATTGACAGGTAGGAACGACACTTTCCGGTCCTGTTGGGAAGGTCAGGTGGGGTAACTGAGCTGACTCAAGGACCCAGATGGAGGTGACTGCACGCCTCAGGCCCGGCCCTGGAAGCTTCTGTCTTGCGTGGTTCTCCTCCATGCCCTCACCACCGTATGTGGTGAATGTAGCCACACAGTTCCAGTCATGTTCTGCTGGGTTTCTTCTTGCTTGTTTGTTTATATAAATGTTATCTGGGAAAATAAGTTTTATGTTTGTAGTTTTTAGAAATTTGCAAACAGATGTCATTTTACAAATCTCCTTCTATTTCTGCCCCCCCCATCAGGTCCTGGTTTTGATACATGTCAATGGTGCCTTCTACTAATGAGGTCGTTCCTTTGTGCTCCTTGTCCAGGGCCCGTCATGTGTACATTCTGTGTATCACTTACTGAACTCTTTGGAGAAGGTGTCTAAATTGTGACTAGCATGTTTTTCTCTCTACAGGGGGCAGTCTCTCTGAAACAGGTGTGGAAGTAAGAGATTTCTCCTTAGAGGAAATGTATACTTAAGTTCACTAAAATTTGCATTTGCTTTCAAGTGGTCGGGGCAGCTGGCTCCTTCATGCAGGCTGTGCCTGGCTATATTTGCTCATCTGCAGGAGCAAGGAGTAAAGGATGCTCCATGCTCTAGATTGTGCTTCTTTAAGGACACATAGCCAGCAGATAGGCTCCTTTACATTTATGCTGTGAATTTCGTTTTTGACTTCCTTGTCGGGCTCTCTTGTTGAGTCTTTCAGCATTAGAACTTCCATATGTATTCTTTTGTCTCTCTCTCTTTTTTTTAATTACCTGACAATTTTGTATGTGATGTTTATTTTTTTCCCAAAGTGAAACGTCTTTCTTCAAAATAGGGCCAAATCCATCAATTATTTTTCCAGTGATGATGGGTTATGGATTTGAGTTTTCAATTTTTCCCACTAACAGGAATCACCAATACAGTTTTGGTTAGCTCTTGTTGTTTCATTCCTAAGGTTTCAGTCCAGTTATGTTTTAATCCACTTGTGAAGAACGTCTTAGATCAACGGTGATACAGGTCCCAATTGTTTTGCAAGGTCTCCTGAAGCGAGACCATTTTCTTAACTGTTTACCAAATCACTCATGTTTTCTGAAGCTTTTCTATGTCACATTGACTTCTCCATGTCTCGGATCTACTCTGGGCATTGGTTGGGTTCTGTTGATCTAACTACTTATTCCATGTGTAAACACCGCACTTTCAGTCATAATGACTTCCAAGCTGCCTTCACATCTGGTGACATGAGATTTCCATCTTGATTGTCTTTCATCCAAATTACCTCTTGTGGTTAATCTTGAGTATCAACTTGGCAAGACCTTGAATCACCTAGGAGACACTTCTGGGCATGTCTTTGAAAAAGTGTCACAGTCATTGTGCACGCTGACAATAAATTCACCACAAAACACCTAAAGGGGGAATAAGGAGTTTATTCTGGTTTATGATTATCTGGTTACAGTTATTTGACCAGCTGACAGGAGAGCTCGCAACAATATCAGGGGCCAAGGGAGGTTATGCACGAGCTCAGCGACATAGGCTCTCACTCACCAAGGCTGACCTGGCTACAAATGCTGCCGAGTTTCAAATCTGCCGGCACCAGAGACCAACACCAAGAGTCAAGGGAATGGATATACCATATCCACAGGACTGCCAAGAGAGAAAGGCAAGCCTTGTTTGTCAGACAGCATGTTTGCCCAAGTGTGCCAACTCAACGAATCAGCTGAAGAAGAATGGCAGTGAGCTCATGATCATGGCATTCACTGGTCTTACTAGGTCAGTTCAGGAACTTACCATGTCAGCAGTCCCTGAAGATTGACAGGCTTCACTAAGCCAGCTTTCCCCGTTTTATCCAGCTGCCCAGGGAAAAGCCCCACCCACCGTGGTCTAGGTCCTTCCCCATCAATTACACAACTCCGAAGCTTGCTCGGAATTAATTCTTCATTATTTACAAATGTGCCCAGAACTATACGTGCATCTAATGGTCTAGATTAGGTTAATAGAAGTAGGAAGACTCATTCTACATATAGGTGGTACCATCCATGGACTGAGATTCTGGACTAGATAAGCGAGAGGAGAAAGGGAGCTAAGCAAAGGCATGCATCTCTCTCCGCTTCCTGAGTACAGACATAATGTGCCCAGTCACCTCATGTTCCTGCCATTCCTCTAGTCATGATGAACTGTGCCCTCAAACTGTGAGCCAAAAGAAACTCCTCTCCTTTACTTGCTTTTGCCAGGTATTTTATCACAGCAGTGAGAAAGGTAGTAACACATTACCTTTGCTGTCTTCAAAGATTTATCTTTATTCTGTTTTTTTTGTAAATAACACAATAATCTTTGTTAGTATCATTTTTTCAGTATATGTTGATTATACAGAAATTAGTTTTCCTTTAGTACACATGCATATATCATACTTTGATCATATTTACCCCTATGCTTATTCTGATTTTGGAACCAGTTTGTCGAGTCGTCAGAAGTGCAGTATGGGGTGTCCTACACTACTTTGTACTGGAAATGGGTGGGAAGGTAGCCTGAGGTAATAACAGCAGCTACCACTTAAAGGATACATCCCTCTCACAAAGCAACCCATAGCTTCATAATTCATTGATAATTCATAATTTCAGTAAAGGATAAACAGACTCAGAGAGGTGAAGAAACCTGCCAGGCTGGGACCACATGTGGACCCTTAAAGGACTCTTTTCACGCAAGCCTCTATAACCCCTGTTAAGGGGTGGGCAAACATCAAAATCCAAATGTGGAGGTGTTGGCATTCAATCTGAGTAGAAGAATAGATAGATGGGGGAAAGTGTATGCTGGGACTTGGGTAGGACTTGCATCATCTGTGTAAAACAGGCATTTCCCAGTTGCACATCACCTCATCCATAACACTGGCACAAGGTTCCACTTCCTTCACCTGCTCCTTTGATGGAGTTGTGGATCCTTGTTTCCTTGCTAGGGTCTTCTAGAGTACAGTTCAGTTCAGTTTGAAGTGGCACTTCTCAGCACACTTTGCTGAGAAGGAGGAATGTGGTGTGATCCTGGGCCCAGAGAAAGGATGTTTCCTGCCCTGTCTTTTTTTTTTTCTCCCTGAGACAGAGTCTCATATAACCATGTAGCTCAAACTGACCTTGAATGCCTGATCCTCCTGATCCCACTTCCCTATTGCTGAATTACAGGCGCTGGTGCAAGCTCTGTTCTTTATGTCTAATCCAACCACACTGACAGGGAAGGTGATGCTTTGAGCGCTGACCAGGAGGGGGCACCCTTGTCCGGCCCAACCTGAAAGATGATGCACTATGATGTGCATAGTAGGCATTTGGTAGACTCCTTCTCAGCCAAAGAGACTCCATTTGCTCACCCAGCACATGTATACTGAATGCCTCCTAAATCCAGGCGTCATTTTTGGTACCCTTCAGACATCTGTGGCCCAATTTTAAAAGAAAATCTCTGCTTTGGTATAACACCTTTAATCATATATAGAATATTGAATGGTGCCAAATGCTTCTTCAGGATCTCTAGAGATGAGAATGTGTATTTTTTTCTTAGATCCATTGGCATGGAGAACTATCTAGGCTTTTCTGTGATCCCATCAAGTGCTACATTATCTTGGCTTGGAAGTTGATAGTTGGGATAATAGCTCTTTTCTAGGAATTTTGACATCTCTGTTCATAAGTGAAGTAGACTGAATTGTCTTGCTTCCTCTGTGTGTATGTGACTGTTCAGTTTGGGTATGAAGGTGACATGTTCATACTCACCTCTTAGTGTAAGTGAGGTTTATCTACACTGGGGATGGGGAGCCTGTCTCTAAACGCTCTATCTCAGGGTCCCTGGACATGCTGTTTCTTTATTTGGGTTCCCTTTACAGTAGGGATTCAAGAAGTGTTAGGTGAATATTCCATCATCTTGGGCCCTTGCAGATTAGGAATTCAGACTCCCAGGGGGTTATGGGGCTGTGTGTGTGTGTGTGTGTGTGTGTGTGTGTGTGTGTGTGTGTGTGTGAAAGAGAGATTACAGGTATAGATCTCAGCTTAGATGGCCATGTGGTATATTCCACCACGGTAGCATTAGAGCAGTTTTTCTAGATGAAGCGCCCAGAGTTCTATTTCAAAGGCTGTATGAACAAACCGCTTCAAAAAAAGAAAGAAAAAAGTAAAAGAAAAGAACGAAGAAAGCAATAAAGGAGGGATGGGGAGGGAGAGGAGCGAAGGGAGAGGGAGAAGAAGGAAAGAAAAGAAAAGAAAAGAAAAGAGAAGAAGACAAAAGAAAGAGAAAGAAAGAAAAGAGACAGAAAAAAGAAGGAAGAAAGGAACTGGAAAAAAACATCCTACACAATTCTGCTTGAACTAAAATATTCTTTGACAAAATGAAAAATGTTAATCAAATCTAGCTTAGTGGGTGGGGAGGTGGCTGGCACGTAAAATGCTTGCCAGCAAGCAAAAGATTGTATTCCCACGGGTAAATGTGAGTGGGTTTGATGACCCACCTGTAATTCCAGCTAGGTGGATCCTCAGCGCAAGATCGGCTAGCCAACTAGCCCTCTAGGTGAGCTCTGGGCTTGAAGACCCAGGTTCAAAACAGTAAGGTAGAAAAGCAATTGAGGATGCTCCCAATCGTCAACCTCTACATACATGTACACTCATGCATACATGTAACCACACACATATGCGGGCCTACCCATATGTACACATGCATATATATACACGTGCATGCACCACATGCACACATACACATGAAAATGAAATCAAATCCAAATAAGTCATCATATAGAACAAAGATGATTTGAAAAAGAGATGCCCTACTAACTTTTATTATAGCCTGACAAGCCAGCCTCAAAGGTATGGAAGAATGAGGAAACCAGTGTGATAACATGTTTAAACCAGGTGTCCACGTCAGCCAGTCCCAAGATGGGTTATACAGGACAATCATTTTAATTTGGGGCAAAAACTCTCAGAATCTTGTGGACATTTGCTAAGTAAGATCGTTGATAACTGTTCTTTTTTGGGGAGGGGAGGGATTTTGGCTGTATCCAATTATCTGGTTTGATTGATCCTAAGGGTGGATAGTTTTATCTGGGAAGAAAATGGAAATGAACGGCTTAATTAAAAATGTAAAGTTGCTTCCTTGCTGCGAGAACACGGAAATAGACACTAAACACGTTCTCTTCAATATTTATTCATCTGATTTTCATGGTAATTGGCTGGTCCCTGACTATAAAGGGGGAAGCTTGGCTGGCGAGATTACTCAGAGAAAGAAGGTTACAGAACAGGTCTGTGTCTAAATTTATTTCAGAGTCTAGCGGCCTTGGAGCCCTCCCATTGGGAAGCTGGGGATGAGAAGCCCACCCCGGGCAGCTCTGAGCCTGAGTGGTTAGGTGCTATAGACAAGGATTCTAAAATAGCATTCAGAGAGGGCCCATGGCAGGGATCGTGGGAGAGGCCTCAAGAGATGGAGTCTTAGGTCCCTGAATCATTTCATCAGCCCGCATGTGTCTAAAATTATCCCCAGACACACTCATCCCTTCCGCAGTGCAGGGCCAGCCTGGGGCGGTGGGCACCATATTGTACTGGGACAAGCTGCTAGAGCACAAATGGCCAAGTTCTCTGAGCTGGACTCATGTGGTTCCAAACCCGTTCAGAGCACACGGTCAGCTGTTATCTGTTAACACTCAAAGGAGTGGCAGGATTCCATCACCTCTTGGTTACTGAGGTTTTCTTGTGAGAGTAACAAAATGGGAAGAAACTGATTTTTTTAAAATGAGGCTTCTAAAATGCAGACAAAATCAAAGCAGACAAATGGGGTCCTGTGGATTTAAAAGTGTGTACTAGCCCAGGAGACAGGTCAGTGGATGTAGGGACATGTAAGAGTAATGAGTGCGTGCAGAGCATTCATCCAACAAGGTTAAGGCCCAGAAAGTACAAGGCACCCAAACACCTAAGAAAAGAAACAGTCTCGCTGAAAACTGCATGAGAGGCTAGGGAGATGGCTCAGCTAGCCGGTCTTCAAGCATGATGAGGATCTGAGTCACCAGTGTGAAAAGCCAGGCTTGGTAAACCTCCCAGCGCTGGGGAGGTTGATGCAGGCAGGCAGATCTGGCACCCGTTGGTCAGCCAGCTTAGCCTACTCACTGAGCTCAGGCCAGTGAGAGATCCCCGTCTCAATAAAATTAAGGTGATTGGCGCCTAAGGAAAAGCAACTGAGGTTGTTCTGGGCCCTCCATGTGCACGTGCGCATGCGCGCACACACACACACACACAATTTAGAAAAAGACTTAGATGTTTCTCAACACAAGACTGCACAAGCACTGCAGCTACGTTCACTTCCAGAAGGACCTGCACAAAATTGTCCCATCAACATTGCACCATAGAAGGGGAAAGATCTCAAGAGGCCCCGCGCCTTTCCTGAGAAACATGAGGTTAATGCTGGATGGATGGAGGGGAAATGCTTTCCTCAGTGACATACTCTCTGATATATGATCATACTCCAGCTAGTGCCCGGGTACATGCCATCGAAGGCAACCCAGACGGAACCCAGGGGGCCACACACAGAAAGATGTGAGGTTGGAGGGAGATGATAGGAAGAAGGTTTGTAGTGGGAAAAGGGGGATGGGATTGGGTAAATAGGGTTGGAAATGACATCGATTCGTTGCATTCATCTATGAAATGCTTTTGGAATAAAAATAAATGCAAACAGACTTAATTAATGAAAAAATATATGAATAGATGATATGTGTGAAAGGCAGCCTATTGGAAAAAGAATGTCAAAATCAAAATGCGATCATCACAGCAGTCAGTACAAAGACTCTCCAAAAGTCGAAAGGTCACTTCCTTAGTGTTTTAATTCTTGTGATGAACACTTGGCCCAAAACTGTAGGGGTTGATTCACACTCATGATTCTAGGCTGCAGTCGATCATCTTGGAAGGAGGGTGATACCAGCATCAGAAGCCGAGGAACTGGCACGCCACATCCACGGGAAGAGCACACTTACCACTTTGCCAGTCTGCAAAACACTGAACCAGCCCTCTCCATCTGCCTGTGGAATGGTCCGACCCCATTGTGGGCGGGGCTGTCCCACCTCAAATAGCTGCTCTCCCACAGGCTTGCTCAGAGGCTGGGCCATAACTAAATAATTCTTCAAAGGTGTTTCTAGAGGCTCGGCTCTCCATCATCAAGGTGACACCTGTAACTAACGGTCACAGTGACCAATGCTGGTAAGAGAGCCAGTGTGCATTGGTGGGAAGGTAAAGTAGTGCAACCACTACAGAAGTCAAAAAACTAGAACTCTGTAGGATGCGGCACTGTCACCACCCAGAGAAAATGAAATGTCAGACACATTCACAGAGGCCAGGATGTGGAATCAGCCCAACAGATTGATGGATGGAGATAAAGTAATATCTATATACACAAAAGAATACTAGTCAGTCACTAAAAAGGATGCAGTCCTCTCATTTGCAATCCCACGAATGAACTTAGAGAACATTATGTTTAGTAAAATAATTCCTGCACTGAAAGACAAATACTGCATTAGTTCATTTGCATGTGGGATATAAAGAGGCTAGTCACAGGAGCAGGTTAGACTGGAGAAGCCAGAGGAGAAAGGGCCGGGAGAATTCATCAACAGGCACTAAGTGAGTTAGGTGAAAGCTGCATTGCTCAGGAGACTGATGGTGCTGACTACAATACATCGTGTATATTTCTCAAGTCTAGAAGCTTCTGAATGTTCTCAGCAGACATGGTGCACGTGTGAGGTCTTCGGTGTGTTACTTACCTGGGTATACAATGTATACATATCCTGACACATCACATGGTGCCTCATAAATTATTGCAGTTCTTAGATCTCAGTGTACTAGGAGTCCCCTAACCTACATGAGGGCAGGAGGCTGAGCAACATCGGGAAGGGCAGCGAACAAGACTGCTTCAGCAACGTGCTTTTTGAACTTTACCCTAGTGACTCCCAAATATGTAAACAAACAAGACACAAACTTTAGGCACAAGCACCTCCCCCCACTTCCTACTCAGTTCCCATTTATGAAGTAGAACATGACTGACAGGTTTTCTTGCAAATTGTCATTGCAGCCCCCCCATCCAGAGGAGTGAGATGATTAAGGATTGATTTCAATGTTTAAGTTACTGTTACTTCTCTTTTATTTCTGTTTTTGGGAGATCTCAAAGCAGACCCTCATGAAGTCCAGGCTGACTTTGAACTTGCTGTGTGACTGAGGCTGACCTTGAACTTCCTTCTGAGTGCTGGGATTACAGGTGTGCGTTTCTGTCTTTATTCAGCGGAGAGGATTAAAGCAGGTTTTGCACGCACTAGACAAGCAATCTACATCTCTGGCCCCTAAGGCATGATTTCTTGATGCTGCTACTTCTTTCCACTTTCTTGCTACTTCTTTCCACTTTCAACCGGTTTTCAGTTTCCCAGGTGGTCGTTCTGTGCCTTCGACCACAGGAGCTATGCTTCTTCAAGTCTTAGATTGGGGGGCAGCACCAGTCTCTTGCCTCCCCACCCCCAGGGAAGTCTAGTAAACCCTTAAACCCCTTTGGATTCATCTGTGCCCCACCTCCCACTGGGTTTTTTGGAGTATTCTTTTTTTACATATTTCTTTTTAAATTTTTAAAATGTTACAAACATGAATACAGTTAATTTATATTTTCACCCCTTAGTCCCTAATCCCATCTCCCTTCTCTTTCCTCTTACAACCCTTCATCTCTCCTGCCAGACTCCCTCCTGACTTTCAAATCTTTCCACTTGTGTGGCTCACTGAGTTTCATCTAGTCTATCTTTGATGACATATGTCTGATATGATTCATGCTGCAGCAAACATCTTAGATCAATGAGTACGTGTGTGTGTGTGTGTGTGTGTGTGTGTGTACTTACACAAGAACTGCATGGGAACTGTCTTATCAGCATCTCACCTTGAAGTCAGTAAGATCTTGGGAAGCTCCACACCTGAAAGACTGCTGAGGACTAATGCTGAGGGAGTATTCTCTGAAGGGATAGGATGAAGAACACTTTCCTTCACATGGCTGGCGAGTCACTTGCTCTGAGTCACCACAGGGTCCCCGAGCATGAGAATCGCCAGCCAGCAAGGACCTGCTCCTGTGGCATTCCCCCATGCGGACTTCACTGCTGTCCAGGCCCCTGGTCATCCCAAGGACACAAGACCTTCTTGCGAAGTGGGATGTGCTTTCGTCGAATGTGGGGGTGGGTTTCAGCCTGCGGAGAACTTCGTGTCTCACATTTCTCTGAGCTTCTTCCTCTAGTGTCTTTCTTAAGAGTAATTGCATGGATCAAAACTTTCTTCTCTGTATGTCTACAAGTGTGTCTTGACATCACTTTGGACTAACAGCATGGCTGTTGTAGCATGGCTGATATGATTCTTCAACCCTAGTGATAACTTATTTCTTGGAAGGGTTACCTTTGTTGGAACCGAAGTTCCTCCAAGTCACCCGCCCCGACCCCAAAAGGAGACACGAGGACCGAGAGGCTGCTGCAAAGGCAATAGGCGAGTTTATTATTCTGGCATGCCAGGACCGCCTCCATCTTGCAAGCAAGAGAAGAGCGGCCCCGACTGAGGTCGGGGTAGGGTTTTTTATAGGGTATAGGGTAGCAAAACATATTTTTCTATAGCACTCTTTGGCACAGTTTTTACAGCACACAAGGACGTTGAGTCAGCCAAGGGTGACCATCAGATGTTCTGGTCGAAGTCGTGGGCAGTTCTTGGTGGGCGAGGTCCCGGTCAACACGTCTGCAGCAGGGCTGACTTGTTTGTGCAAGATAGCAGTGGGCTTGGGGTGAAGCTTCGGTCATAGTTACAATAATAATACAAAGGCTTTGGTGGTGTTTGGCATAGCTGCACATACTAGACCTTGAGAGGGGGAGCATTTCCCGGAGTTCTGTGTGGGGAGGGGGCAAGCGGGCTTAGACGGCATTTGGACATACTGAAAACATTTCTCCAAGACCTTGAAGGGGGAAGATTCTCACAGGGACCTTGAGAGTGGAGATGTTTTCCAGTCTCTAGCCACCTGTTGTTTTCAGAACTCTGAAAACTGCTGACCACCAGGCTGTTAGTCACAACCTCATTATTTGTCACAATTTCTGTAAAAATTTCTTTTCTTCCACACCTTTAATTATTCACGTCTGCTTGACACAGTCTTGATTCTGTCCTTGTCCATTCATTTTCCACAGCTAGTCAGCCCTTTTAAGCTGATGGTTTGGGTGAGTCTTTAATCAGAGCAATTTCATGCAATGCTTTTTTTTTTAAATCATTTCCTGCCATCTATTGTCTTTCCTTTTAGAACTCCTGACTGGAGCGCTCTCTCCTTTCCTTTGCTCTATGTTCTGAAAACTTATTTGCCTTACAGCTGCATGTCCTCCCTCTCTCTTTCTCTCTCTTCCCTTTTCCCTCCCTCTCTCTTTTTCTTCCTTCTGTTATATACATGTATTTGCACACTTTCTTTCACACATTGCCTATTTAAACTAAAGGAGTTTTCCTATCCTCTGAGCTATTCTTTATATTAATTGATAATATTAATATGTTGCATTTTTTCTATTTTCCAACTTGTCTCCTGAGACAGACATTGGTTGGCTTGTCTTTGTGATGCTCATAGGATGCGTTTGTGGCAGTTTTCAGGAAGATTTTCGATTGGTTTTCTTGGGGGTCATTTTTACTGTGAGAGCTCAGATCTCAGGATGCTGGATGAATAGTGAGATCACACAGGCCTGGGTCTTCTATTTGGGTTCATGGCCATCCTTGGTGTGGGTGACCTGGGGCAGAGTCTTCTCTGTTTGGTGGAATGAGGAGAGACTTCGGCTCCATGTGCTAGGTGACTGCGGTGGTTGTGGTTGGCAGATGTTGGCTCACCACAGAGAAGTGCAGAGATGAAGGGCATCATGGCGACCGGTTGTCCCCAGAACTGGGAGAGTTGTGTGACTTCTCCATCAAGAGTGGGAAGGACTCATGGGGAATCCTCGTTTGGGAAGTCCCTTGAGGCTCCTGCCCCCTCACCGTCTTCCTGGATCGCATGACCAGAGCATCCCAGCAGGCCTCTGTGTGACACAGCTGCTGTCTAAGAAGACAGTGCTGCAGGCACCACGTGGCGTAGCTCTCCAGCCTCGCCGTGTGTTCTTAGGGCCACAAGGGGGCGATAAAAGCACATGGTTTCTACCTTCGCGACTCTGGTGGAGCCTTACCTGGGACAGGCAGGCATCGAGCCATTTAGCCCCCTTCCTTCCCCCACCCCTACCTCCAACACTCTCCCCGCCACGTCCAGACCCATGAAGGTTGCAGGGAGCGGTCTCTTCTTGCACTGCCCTCCCTCTTCTCCAGCTTGACTCTGGGCTTGTGGAGTTTCGCAAGGGCATCAGGACATGTTATTTGGCCCATCCGCCACATGCCTGGATCTCTGGCCATCTTTGGTCACCGAGAGTGCTATGGAAGCAGGCAGTTTTGGGGGTGCAGGGGGTGGAACCCAACCCGCCATGGACAGCAGCGTGAAGGCTTCTTTGTGATTTCCCATGTGACTATGTCACCTCAACCCCCAGAGGCCTCCTAAGGTCTCCTGGGCTTGCAGGAGGTGTGGCTTTGAGGGAGAGGTGGAGCCCTCTGTTACATCCTGGGATGAGAGACCACTATTTTATCCAGCTCCTGGGATGTTGTTTCCAAGCATAACTGGCTATCGTGATAGGTAAGAACAACTGCTGCCGTCCTCATAACATGTTTCAGGAAAAATAGGTGTCTGTGCTGAGCAAACTTAGCTTTCTGGCCATCATTCCTCCCCAAGACAGTGTGACAGCATTTTAGACCAGGGTTTCTGTGTGGAGTAAGCAATCCGGAGGTGGTTTCAAGTCTGCAGATGAAGGCGGAATGTCATGCACAAGTGCTAAGCTGTTTCATGTAAGCACTTGGGCTTCCCAGAATGTTGGTATCTGTGGTGGTTCTTGAAACCAATACCCCATGGAAACTAAGGGACCAGTGAACTTCCCAAACAGTAAGGACAAGACTGCCAACCCCAATCCTGGCATTCCACAGCACTGATCTGGGTGGCTCCATCTCCTGCCAGGGATTGAGCAGCTCAGGGGCTCACCAACTGCTCCCCCTGCAGACCCCAGTGTCCTAGGAAGAGTCACGCACAGCATAGAACTGGGAAACTCAGTTTCCTAAGTCTTCCACCCCTAGGGAGTCTGGCAGTTGTCAGGGGCTCAGCCCCCCACTGAGCAAGTGTCCGTGCACAGGGGAGTCCCCTGTACAGCCTACTACCAGAACCCCTGCCTGAGGTCGTTCCACCTCACGTGGATGCTGCCCGTCGTCTCTTTCCCCTGCCCGGCATACATACTTCCTATTCCTAGAACCTGGGCATTGGGCATGGCTAAGGAGCCTTATGTGTCCACCAACCTTCTGGGGAGAATAGGTCGGTAGGGTTCCTAGAAAAAAGACAAAAATAAGCCAGAATGGTTGTCCACAAACCACGGGGTTCTGCACCCCAAGTGTGCCCTCACTCTGAAGAGGGCTGACTTAGTAAACCTGTTGTGGAATCTCGAGGATCTCAGCCTACAAAGGTCATATGTTTTTACCACTAAAAGTCTATAGAACCCCCCACCCAACCACACACACACACACACACACACACACACACACACACACACACACACACACAGAGAAATCCTTATAATGAACAGTGCCAGAGATTCCGAAGTGGCCTGAGAAAGAAAGATACTACTTCCTCTCCCTTGACAAATCTTACCCTACCCCCTCTACCTGCTTTCCCAGATGGCTTTGTCTTACCCAGTATTCTCAAGTTGAATACTCCAGTGTATTCTTGCATGCACATATTAGCATAAACGGTATGGAGGCCAGAGGACGACCTTGGACCCTGCTCCCTTGGTGCTCACTACCTTTTATGAGACAGGGTCTCTCTCTCCCCGTCCTGGAAATCTCCACGTGGACTGGGCTGGCTAGCTGACCAGTGAGCCTCCACCTACCTTTTTGCTTCCTCAGTGCTGAGATCACAAGTGCATGTCCCCACACCTAGATTTTTATGTGGATTTTGGAGATTGAATTTGTGACCTCATGCCTGCAAGGTAGGCATTTTACCTGCTGAGCTATCTCCCAGCCCCCAATGCATTTTTAAAACTTTTGTTGTTAGATAAGAGAATCTCTGTGATATTGATTCCATAAGTGAACCAAGACTTTAACTAATGTGTGTGTTTTCCTTCCTTCCTTCCTTCCTTCCTTCCTTCCTTCCTTCCTTCCTTCCTTCCTCCTTCCTTCCTTCTTCCTTCCTTCCTTCCTTCCTCCTTCCTTCTTCCTTCCTCCTTCCTTCCTCCTTCCTTCCTTCCTTCCTCCTTCCTTCCTTCCTTCCTCCCTCCCTCCCTCCCTCCCTCCCTCCCTCCCTCCTTCCTTCCTTCCTTCCTTCCTTCCTTCTTTGCATGTGTGTATGTGATGCATGCATATGTGCATATGTATGCTTGTGTGTGTGTGTGTGTGTGTTTGCATATAGGTGGGTACATATACACGGGTACAGCTTGTGTACCTGTGGAGGCCCAAAAATGATATTGGGAATCACCCTCAATTACTTGCTTTTCCATCTTTTTGTTGTGAGCTTGAATTTCCAATTAAACCCAGAGAACACTATTAGTCTGCCAGCCAGCTTGCTCTGGGGATTCCTAGGGTCTGATTTACAGGGCTAGAATTACAGGTAGGCTGCCACATCTACCTGGTATTTTTATGTGGGCTCAGAGGATTCAAAACCTAGGTCCCTTTGCTTACGAGGGACTTTAACCACTGAGCAATCTCCCCAGCCCCAACGTTTTCTTTTTAAAATAAAAATACACATTATTTTTATAAATAAATAAATGCATATCCCCCCTACACATTGCCAACCTCCCATACCAAATGAACCATTTATTGCAGCTGATGTGTACAGATGGTCATGGCTGACACAGGAGTCACTTCTGGTTGGGTTTGGGCAGATCTGCAACGAGACAAATGCATTGCAGTTTCACTACCCTAAAGCCCTGTGTTCCCGCACGCAGTCCTGGGCAGCCATTGATCTTTTCCCTGTCTTAATACATTGGTTGAAATCACTGTACGTGGCTTTTTTATTCTTCAGATCTGGCAGCTTTCACTTACACACTTCATACAGTGAAGCTTCTTCCAAGGTTTCCAGCGACTCCTTCCTTTTTGGTGCTGAATTATGTTCCACTGTGTGGGCGCTTCACGGTCTATCTGCTTCCTACTAAGGGATATCTTGGTTCCTCCCAAGTTTTTGGTGATATGAACAGCGCTGCTCTAACATATGCAGAGTTTTGAATAGATATACATTTTTCAGTTTCTTTGGTAAATACAGGGACAATGGTTGCTGGAGTGTGTGGCTAACAGTGTGTTTACCTTGTAAGGAACCAAACTGCTTTATGTGGTGCCCTTCCAAGTTCCACAAGTAGTCACAGGCTACTCAGAGCCTTAGAGTGTGGAATAAATGACATCATTTTTTAGGGCTGAACACGCAGGCATCACTTATTTCTCAATACCTTGACCAGTCAGGAGATTCTGTATTTACTACCACTCACTGCAAAGAGAAACATTTGTTAGCAGGTATAGCCACAGACATTTAGAAATCAGTTTGATGCTGTGTCTGTCCTAAACAGTAAAGAAAGTTTTAACTAAGGCTTACAATCCCCCTGTCATGGTGTGTTTATGTGTGTGCGTGTATTTCTGTGTGTATGCATAAATGTGTACAAGCATGCACTCGAGTTTGTGTTTGTGTGTGTGTGGGGGGGGGGTACCTGTGGAAGTCCAAGACTGACATTGGGAACCATTCTGGATTGTTCTACATCCTTATTACTTTGCCCTAGTGTTTCCCAGGCTCTGTCTTCCAGGACTGGAATTACAGTCTGTCACTGTTTCTGTCAGACATTTTTATATGGGGTCTGAACTCAAGTGCTTTTACTTGTGAGACAAAAAAGTTTAACCTTAAGCCATCTCTCCAGCCCAACATAGTGTTCTGACTGTGTTTATAGCACCAGACTTGGAGTCTCTCCTGTGGATCAAATCCAATCAGGAAACAGATTGATTCCATCCCTCAATAACAGTCAAGCCACTATGCCACAGATGGGCCTATCTTGCTTCGCAGGTATTTTTCATGGAGCAGCAAGTTTTAATTTTAATGAAGTTGAGTTTTATTAACAAGTCTTTCCTTCACAGTTTGTCTCTGGTGTTAACCTGAAAAGTTATGTCAAGTCTGCAAGAGATGAACTTAATTAATGTGGGAAGGGCCAGCCCATTGTGGGTAGGACTATTTCCTAGGCAGGTGGATAAGATGGAGGGAATGGTTCGGTTGTCTGGTATATTTTAAGTATGCTTCAGCATACTTTGGTAGACTCGCAGTCTGGAAAGTAAAGAGGTTTACCGCTCTTTCAGCATATTCACCTGTGAATATGGTGTGGCCCAGTTCCCTTGGCTCCTGGTGTTGGTATGAGCTCTCCTGCCAAGCTGAACTATGAGCTCCACTAGAGTCACAAGCAAGAATAAAACCCCTATTCCTCTAAGTTGTTTGGTTGTGAATTTTTCAGCAACATGCAGACAAATTGCAATACATTTAATGCATTTTGAATGAATTTTTTTGATGAATGTGAGATCTCTATTTTCTCTATCTCTATGCTGGGCTCTTTATTCTGTTCTCTTGAGCTACTTATCTGCTAATTGCTATGCATTGTAGTAAGTCTTAAATTCAAGTCGGGACAGTTCTCTAATTTGTTCTTCTTTCTTTTAGTGTTTGTTCGTCTTTCTTTCAGGATATTGTGGGTCTTCACCCCCATAAAATTTAGGAAAAGTTCATTGATGTCAACAACATAATTTGTAAAGATTTTGGTGGTGGTTGTATCGACTCAAATTGGACATCACCAACATCTTGGCAATACTTTCCTGCCCTTAAACATGAAATACCTTTTCTTTTCATCCGGCTCTTTATGAGCTTTGATCAGACTTTTGTAGATTTCCTTCTTGTGCATATTTTGCTAGATTTATACCTAAGTGTTTTGTTGAATACATGACTATTCAATTTTTGAGGAAGTCAGTATAACAGTGGTATTGTTAGTGGTAGTCAGGGTCTGGGGGGGTGTTTTCATGTTACTGGCCTTTTATAAAAAATGAAGGTTTGCCAAAGTATCAGGAAACTTTATTCAGTGCAAAACAGCAAGAAGCTCAACAAGGGAACAATGGACCACAAGAGCTAAAAATATTCAAGGGTTCCATTATACTCTGAGGCTTACTTTTCTCTTCTCTTTTCAAGAGAAGGAGTTTGGTTACTGGAGGCATAATTTGAATGGTTCTCTATTTGATTGACAGGCTCAGATTACAGAGCCTTTGCTCACTGTAACACATCTCTTCTGATATCCATCTGACTTTAATCATATGAACACCCAATTATGCACAGCCATAAGTTCGTGTCATAGTTAGATACTGGTGTCAACCTGAACAGTGAAGGTTTGAAGTCTGGGCAGTGTGAAGAATTATTAGCTGAGCTGAGCCCCGAACAAGCCTGCAGGACATTGTCTAATTGATGGAGAAGGCCCAGCCCATGGTGGGTGGGATTAGTCCCTGGGCAGGTGAATGAGATGGGGAGACGTAGTTGAGGAAGTTGGCTTCCTTTGGTGTACTTGGCCAGACATAGTGGTCTGGGCAAGTGAGGACTCTCCTTTTCTCAGCAGTCCTGTGAATATGGATGTAGTATGACCAGTTCTCTAGACTCCTGGTGTTGGTATGAGCTCTCCTGCCCAAATAGACAAAGAACTATAACCAAGAATTGTAAGAGAGAATAAAACTCCTTGTCTCTTTAAGCTATTTGGTAATGAATTTATTAACAACATGTAGGCTCATTACAATTACCTGTGAAAGTTTGCTTGAGGGCACCATTTCCTCTTATTTAGCATATGCCCAAATTATTTCAGGTTAGATTGACCTTTCCATTCTTCTACCCAGGCAATAAGAATACAACTGGGTAGAATCTGTTGAACTTCAATAGATGTTAGGAAAGGAGAAACGTACCCTAATTCTCACCACAGGATCATTTGTTTGGCTTCAAGCAAATGGGGGTCCTATGTCACTAAGGCATTGTTGGGTGCCCTGTTTTGAAGAAGTGTGCATAGCTTAAGTCAAGTGGGGGTCCCAGGTTGCCAAACTCTTCCCTATACTTTCATTCAGTATTGTGTTTTAAACTTCAAATTCCATGTACTCACCGATAATACACAGAAAAGCAGTTGATTTTTTTTTCCCCTTGGAAGTACTGGGGATTGAACCTGGGGTCTCTTGCATCGAGCCAGGTGCCCCTGATCTACAGCCCCAACCTGTGGCAGACTCTTGCGTGCTAACTTTGTATCTGGCTTTTTTTTTTTTTTTTTTTTTTTTGTGGTTGGTGTTGACTCAAGATTTTCACGCTAGGCAGCACACAGGAGTTTGTGAACAAAGGCAAGCTCTGTCTTCTTTCCTGATTGTTCTGTTTGTGTCATATCACGCCATGTTCCTACTCTTTCGTTGTCTTACTGTGAAATTTCCATTCCCTTGTCCCGGCGTAGCCAGCGAGGAAAGAAAAGAGGTCAGTAGGGTTCATAAGGCAATGGGCTGAACCAATAAGAGGCTCCGTCTCTGCCAAGCAGACAGATGTTAACACCCAGAATCCACCGCGGTTGCAGTGAGCCGGGTCTACACAGGCAGCAGGTCTACGCCGGCAGCAGGGCGGTGTTGATACAATGGAGGTCCACAGTTCCCAGGATGGTTGCTCTCCCTCCCTGTGTGCTTCTGGACCGAGTCCATGACCCCAGCCAACTCTGACTACAGTGTGTTCTCTTCTTTCTACCTGTGAAAACATGCTTCCTCCTCGTGTTCCTCACAGATCCGGACCAAGGACAGGGTCTTCGACAGCATCAGCCACCTCATCAGGCACCACCTGGACAGCAGCCTACCCATCGTGTCTGCTGGGAGCGAGCTCTGCCTCCAGCAGCCAGCGGAGCAGCGGCGACGATGAGCCGGCCCGACAATGAGCCGGCCCGACGATGAGCCGGCCCAAAGGCCCTCCTGACGTGCAACACCAGGTCAGGGGGGCGGGGGTGGGACCCCGGGGGATGACCTGTTTTCTGACTGTGGGACCTGGAGCAGCTCTCTGTGGGCTCGGTGCCTGCTTCAAAAGCCCCAAAGGAAGGCTTCCTCAAGTTCAGATTCCATAAACTTGTTCCGGATTTCTCATGTTCACATCCAAGGTGTATATACCTCTGCGGCTGTACAAATTATCCCTCTGTGTTTATATTTTTAAGACTAAGCTGTAAGACCGATGCTCTATGCTGTCTGTTTTCGATGAGAAACAAGTTTTGACTGTAGTTTTCCAGACAAAAATGTAGCTCGACTGACCTATTCCACTGGGGAGTTTTGCTTGGGAAGGTGTAACCTGCAGTTTTACCCCACGAGCACAATACAAGGGAAAGGGAGGCGAACCAGTAGCCCTTGGCATAAGCATGGAATTGAAGTAGAACAAGACATGCGCAGCCCTAGTAACTTCTGATCCAACCAGTGCAGTGTTGGATCTAGGATTCGACTGCTCATGGCGGTGGGATAGGGCAGGAGGCAGCCTCCTCTGCCCACTGGACCCCCACCTCTGTGCCCCTGTGTTTGCGCCTGGGTTTTCCACACAGGAGGACTCACTACAGAGCAGGTGCGACTCTGTCCCAGGACCTACCTGGCATGGGAGTCCATTATCTTTGACCCCCAGCTGTGTGGAGGATATTGCACTGAGGTCAAACGCACGCACAATTGGGCTCATCCATCAAGATTTTGATTGACAGATGCTTCCCTGATTGTATCAATGTAGTGATGGAGTGAGCAGCTGAGGAAGGTGGGAGAGACGCCTTCTTGGTCGATTGTCCTTCTAGCCAGGGTCCTGAGCACAGGCAGCCTGTGGAAGCTGCTCTGGAGTTACCCCTCCCCCCATCACTTTCCAAAAACCAAAAACCTAAGTAAGCATCTCACAAGGGCATGTGCTGACTTCAGAAAATTCAGTCCCTGGAGCAGCTGCTGGCTGATCTGCTGGGTCTTGTGTGCTCAGTGCCAGGCTCTGGGATTTTCCCACACTGGCCAGAGGTTCTATCCCTGGAGCAAGGGCCAGTGAACACCTTGCTGCTTCTCTAAGCTTCCCCAATAGCTCCAGGAAGGCCCTGGGCCTCTCAGCAGCTCTGTCTTTGAGACCTTCTGACCAGATCAAAAGCTGTCATTTCAAAGTCGGAAATGTTTCATGACTTAAAAAAATGGGGCATGTGTGACTTAATAGGTGATTGTTGGCTGGCCCCTCTTCAGGGGATGACAACCTGGACTGAGGTCCCCAGGAGACCCCGTGGCACATCCACCTGTGGCTAGGAAAGCAGACTCTGTACAAACCTAGGGCTGGATAGTGATGGATTATGTTGTAGACGAGTTAAGGGGAAACTGGCCATTGGGTGAGTCAGGGTTCTGTAAGGTTCTTAGGTTAAGTGTGTGAACCCCGTTTTTTGCTCTGGGTTGTGGGGTCATGTGGAGGGATAGTGGGATCTAGCAGGTGAGAATGGGTGGGGTGAAGACCCCAGGCTTCAGACAGGAAGCCATCTTTGCAGGGTTGATTTTTGGAAGGCCCACTGAATCCAAGCTGACAGCCGAATCCATCTTCTAGAATGTTCTGTGATGGGCTGGGACTCTGGAGAAGCCCAGTAGCAATGTGGGCGGCCCTGCTGCTCCCTGAGTGGCATTGGTTATGCGCCCTGCGTGGTTACCCTTCAGCCCTTGGGCTGAAACAGACACGCTGTTAGAGCTGACTCAGCGATCATGTAGATTTGGGGTGACTGCCCAGTGTCTCACCACACCTGGTTTCCAGGAAACTCAGCTTGCACACACACATGCAGGTGGGCTCCTCCTGTGTGAATGTGCGCTGTGTGAGATCCCCTTCTTCTGACCCCCTCACATTCTGTTCCCTGTGTAAGGCTGAAATGCTGGTGTCCAGGGTTTTGATAAAGTGGGAAGTGAAGTCAGACTCGTGGGCACCTTAACGCAGTTATATTCCACTTTCTCTTCAGGATATTTAAAAAGCGCTATGGTAGCTGTCTCCCTATAGTCCATGTTGGATTATAGGGCAACAGAATCCACCATTTTTATGTGAGAATTGCTTTTGAAAGTTAAAAGTATGGGGCCCAAATTTTTTCAACATTAATCAAAAAATGAAATTCTGATCTCAGAGTTACCAGATTGGTGGCTCTGGGGAAGTGCCCCACTGAGGCAGACTGGCGGTCCCTGTGTCACACGGGGCAGACCCCGGTGTGATTGGGAACTGGGTTCTGACCTTCGCTCCATTCCATTCGGAGAGCACACAGGTCATATTTTCTGTGTCTTCTTCAAACACCGAGCGATGGGGCTTTCCTTTCCCACTGCGCCCACACACGGCGAAGCTAAGCTTAATCTGGTTTCGGGGGTCAGCCACAGCAGAGCTACTCTGCTCGCTCAGCCTCTCTGGAGTAGGTGTACAGGACCACCAGCCCAGGCAGGTCAGCTCTAGACTGTGTATTCAGGGACTTTACCCCAAGACGCAGTGGCTGAGTCCATGCCGACCCCCTCCAAGGCTTGTGGAGTGTGTCTAAGTCCTGTGCCCCCTCTTGTGGGCACCACACCACTCCACCCAGAAACTCTGCCTTTGTTCAGAATCCCAGATGGGATTCAGTGGTCTTAAACGGCCCTTCTCTGCTCTCGCACAGTGGCTCTGAAGACCCCTGTGCGGTCCCTCCAAACCCTCTCCTCCTGGGAATAGCCTGCAGCAGCAGCCTCTACATCCTGATGAGGCTGCATGGGCCTCAGGGGGCGGGGCTGGGGGGGCGTCTTATCGTGGCCTTGATTCTTGAATGTCTTCCTGTCGCATGCGGTGAGCAGTCTGTACACAACACAGCAAACGACTTCAACCTCATGCTCCAGCCCCCATAGATGGCCTTCCGCATTTGCCGGCCCCCCAGGGCTGGGCGCCTGGTCAGCCTGGATGAGCGGGTTTCTGTTGCTGGCTCCCTCATTCTTCAGTCGCTGTGAAAAGCACACGTATCACAGACATGGTCTGGTTACAGTTGGCCATTATGGCAGAAGGGTTCCCACCAGCTTTGTGAGCTGAGGGGTGTGGGGCACACCATAGCTAAGGAATGGCCTGAGACAGAAGCATACTTCTTACCTTGCCAGTCTGCCAAAGCCAACCAGCTCTCTCTCTCTCTCTGCCCAGGGAACGGCCCTGCCTGCTATCAGTTAGATAACCTCCCACAGGCTCGCTCTGATGCTTGCCTTAACTCCACACTTCATAGGTCCGCCTGCAGGCTCAGCCCTCAGTTGTCAAGTGGACACAGAAGCTGCCTCACAGGCCATCTTAGGTGGACTGAAGCTGGGTGAGCCACACGCAGATGGGCCACTACACCCCCGAAGGCCTCCTGGTGACAGAGACAGTCATGACTGGAGACAGAGATAAGCCATGATTGGAGGTGGAGGCTTCAATTAGAAGGAAGGGAAGGACCAAAGAGGAGTGAACCCCAAAGAGTTTGCTTGAGAGTTTAAGTTCACAGTTGTCATGTGCCTGGGCTAAATGCCTATCTTGGGGTCCTGAAGGCACCCCCAGTTCACAAAGGGAAGCTCCCTCCAACAGCACTTGGGAGAATCCCTTCCCTGCAAGGGATTTTAGAGCAATATCTTGTGCTCCCTCCCTCCCCTCATGAGGGCAAAAACCCATTTCTCTTCATGCTGGGTGAGGTGGGAAGAAGCCTGCCCCCTAACCTAGGACAGTGGCACTAGCCTCTGTGCAGTTCCGTCAGCTCAGCACGGCCTAGGCAACGTGGCCTCAGGGGGCCGATGGGGTTTCTGAGCCCCCAGAGAGAGCCAAGTCGATGAATTCATCAACGGTGGACTTCCTGGGCTTCTTCATTCACAGCAGTATGCTTAGCTCTCCCCACGTGGGGCCTGTAGTGGCATGGCATCTGCAGACCCCTTCTGTGGATGGCGACAGCCAGGCAGGAAATCGTGAGGACTGTAAGAAAGCTTAGAACACATCATCATCACGACTGGATGGTCTTTGCAGTAGGATGGTCTTTGCAGTAGGATGGTCTTTGCAGTAGGTTCTGATATAGCACTGGCTCTTGTGGAACTTTGAAGTGTTTGCCCAGAAAGATGGCATCGACATACCCCACTCCTGGAACACATTGCAACCTAGAGCTCTTGGCTTTGTGGGGATGAGAGAGACAGGTTTTCTTAATTGGGAGGGGCCCTGATTTTCCAGATGAAAACACTTAAGCTAGGTGTCCCAGCTGGAGGATGTCAACCTTCAATGTCGAATTGAGGAAAGAATGCGGGATTTACTAAGGTCCTTTAGGACTTGCACATGACGCTCACCCCACAAAAATAGCAAGTAGTGCCTCCCTTCCTCAGGTTTTACATTTATGTATACCTCAAAACACAGGCAGGCCCGAGTCACTCAGACGAGAGAGTTCCTGTCTTAGCTGGAGTTCTTTCCAGAAGCAGGCCCTGGGCAGAACTTAGGTGTATGTAGCTTATTTAGGAAATGATTTGAGGCTCAGGAGGGAGGCAGCTGATGGGGAAGGTTGTGCAGCCAAGTAGTTTTCTGTCACAGAGCCCTGGAGCAAAGAGTGGCTTAGGAGGGCCTTCTCCCAGCACTGGTGCGACGCTGCTTCGGGGTTCCTGGTAGCCCCGTGCACACCTGCATCCTTGCAGTCTGGGACATTCTTGAACAGACACAGGTGCTCATGATAAGCAAGCACTGGAGCGGCAGTTAGCTCTCAAGCCCTGCGGCCGGCTCTGGCTGGCCCATGCGCAGATGTCAGAGCCTTACACGCCTGACACAGTGGGTCTGGAGTGACGTGCTTGTGTTTCAGGCGCAGCGTGAGGTGGCACTGGTGCCCTGGATGGGAATCTTGACTCTGAGCCCTATGGATGACAATGTCCCGAGTCCTTCCTTGTCTTTCAGGGGCAGCCCCCTCTCCCCCCATTCATGAAGTTTTCATCACACCTTCCATCAGTGACCCTAGGTCCACAATGAGAATCTAAAAATGGGGGGTTAATAAGCAACTCTAACTCCATGCTACTGTTTCTGGCAGATAAAATCACATCTGCCAGATGTGATTTATTTATAATGGGGGTTATGCATATTTATAAGTTTGCAAGCCACAAATACTGACACATTTACAGCATCTAGAAAAACTGCAACTCTAACTGAACTTGTAATGTGAACTGCATGTACACACACATGTGTGCATGCAAACACACACATTGATTAAAATGTGTGTGTGTGTGTACAAGTGTGCATGAGTGTGCACGGCAGCTCTGGGTTGTGCATCTCCTTGCCCAGGTTGGGGGGTTCTAACTAGAACTAGAAGTCAAGTAGATGTTTAAGTTTGGAGATTGACAGGTCCTGGCATCTACAGATGCAGGGTTGGATCTGCAAAATGTGGCAGCTCAGCACAAGAGAATACACAGGGCACAAGAAGCATGGGGAGAGGGTCCTGTGGGCGATGGCGAGGGATAAAATAGAAGAGCAAGGCCGATGGCACACACCTATAATCCGTAATCTCAGCAATCAGGAGGTAAAAGCCAGTTAGAGAGCCAGTTTTTAAAAAGGGGCACAGGGCAGCCAGCAGAAGAAGGCAAGAAAAGAAGACAGAGGTCAATGCAAGGAAAAAGAAAGGAAGAGGAAAGCAAATGCCTACAAGCTTACATCCTTATCTAGTGGTGTGCATCCCAGAATATTTGCATACACCAAAGGAGGCTGTCTCTGAGCTGGTGAGATCAGGAGCACAACCCTGCTCCCAAGTGAGCTTTGTCCAGTCAGTGAAATCCTTTAGACTTTCCTTGCCACAGATGTGTATTTACCTATTAGGCAGACTCTGCACGGGGCTTTGAGGATAAAGGAGTAAACAGCAGTCATATCTGCCCCAGTTTATAATCTAGCAGGAGACCTGCCCCAACACGCATGTCAGAGTGCACAGGTATCAGCGTGTGGTAAACCTTAACCTCGCAGGTGTTCA